>VZRS01013378.1:167481-178157 GCA_013398055.1 Ifrita kowaldi | reverse complement strand
AGGACCCCCAGGTTCCTTTCCACAGTGCTTTTCTCCAGCCTCTCATTCCCCAATTTGTCCATACATTCAGGGCTGTCCCATGCCAGAAGTGGAATCTAGCACTTGTCTTTGTTAAACTTGATACATTTTGGTTTTAAATGTTTTCTTCATTGTTTTGTTTCGATTTGTTTTGTTTCGCCGGGAGGAGAGTTTTGTTGTCTTTTTTATTTGTTTCTTTTTCACAGGAAAGAGGACCTGGTCTTCCAGGTTTCTCAGCCTTTCAAGATTGACACATGAAATAATAACAACTATTAGCTACAACACTTCCAACGCTTTGGTCTTGACTATATTTCAGTTCTGGCACTCACATTCTACTTTCCCAAACAATCCCTACAGATTCACTCAGGACTGCCAGGCTGCATCAGTAAAGATTATTGGACAGTTCCTGTGACTGCAGTTCAGTGCCATGTAGAGGAATCCCTGCATGTAATTCATAAACCACCTGGGGATCCTTTGAGTTGAAAAACAGGGTGTAAATTGAAAATATTTATTTTTGTTATTATTACTGTAAACAGACCGGGTTATCCATGGTAACATTCACTCTGTCAACACCTAGACCAGCAGTTATTTTAACATTGTTCCTTTACTTTTCAATGTGTAGAAGACTTGTGTGTTTTCAAGAAGTCTATTTTTATCAAAGACTGCATCAAATGACACCAAATACCCATCCAGTCTGCCACTCTCCACCGTATATGCTAGAGGAAATTGTGAAAAAATATGTACCTGTAACAAACAGACATGCTGTTGTTGCCTCAATTCCTAACACGATTAAATTTTACAGGAGCAGCAATGAATTTAGTCTTCAGGCCCCTGTGTGCTTTTGTAAAACCTGCCACTGAACAAAATTAGGATCTTGAATTCTTATCTTTTCAGAACTGTCTCAGGTGCTCTAAATCAGCTGACGACTTGGAATATTAAAAACAAAAATACAGCCCTACTGGGTTAGACCAAAGGTTCATTGAACACCGTGTCCTATATCCAGCTCTGTATTATATCTCCATCATCACCCAAACCCAGATGCTAACAAAATGCTAAAGAGGCTAAAAATTATGAAGAAGAAGCTGGGCTGTGGTGATATTAGAGGTCCAGTTTGTCAGGGAATTAAATAGGCTGGTGTCTGTATGTACTGTGATACCAGATTTTGATTTGAGAGCTGCCATTAAGACTCCAAACCCTGCTGCAGCCCACTAGACAGACAGGTAAGTGGAGACTCGGCTTCATTATCAATGTAATTATCAACCAAACAATGTCATCAATGATCAAAAGAGATCAAACCCTCAAAGAGGGATACTGGAGATCATAGCCATTTCTTTTGAGGTTCAGCTGAATGTGACCTGAGGTTTGGCTGGGCCCTTGGCTTGACTTTAGCCAGAAAAATCTCCTGTCAATGGAGGAAACTAAAATGAGCAAGATAAGCAAATAAAAAAGCCCGAACAAAACCCAAAGAAAGAACCTGTGGAGTCAGAAACAGTAACGTAAATATTTCAGAGTAACAACAACAATAAAATGTCTAAATTCCTCACGGAAATGCAGAGGGTCAGAAGATGGACACCTGGTAATATCAAGGATTGACCCACTCCCAGAGACAGTGGGCAGTACCTCATACCTGCACTGGGCTGGTGAGCACATTAATGCCCAGCCCAGCAGTAGGTCACTCCCAGCCATCCACTCTGTGGCTTAGCCAGCAGGGAGGACCACTGTCCTAAACATGGCCATAAACTGTGTATGCTCCTGCTTTCCGGTGACTACATATGGTTAAGGATACACATTAAAAGTGACCTGAAGAGCTGAGGTTTCTAAACACAAAGCATTCCTGCTCTCACATCTTTTCCACCTTGCAAAGCACACACACAGCTCATTCCTGTTTATCCAAAAAAAAAGCCAGCTAACAGCCTCATTAATTTCCTTGCTGATTCCAAGTAAACCTTCTGCTGAAATGGCTCCACGTGACAGGTTTGAAAGGGACACAAAAAGCTTGCTTTTTACTGTAAAAAAGCACTATTCTCAAACAAGAAAAGTATACTTGATTTTCTTTTTGTTTTTTGGGGTGTTGTGTGTGGGCGTGTGGGAAGGTGGGTGGACAGTGAATGTGACCATTTCACTGCTGCAGGAAATAAAAGGTTGTAATATGCGAGACCCCCAACCCTGCCATTACTTGAACTCGCTTTCAGGACGCAGGTGCAACCTTGGATACACTTCAGTCCAAACTCTTTGCATTGTCAAAGCTGGACTTATGCCCTGGTTTCTTGTCCAGGTTTCTCTTTACTGAACCGATATCCCAGCTACAAGCACGGCCAACGAGGCTTTCCCACGACCAAAGTTTTACCACCAACCTGCACAGACCCACCGCGGCCATCACCTCAGCATAAGCCAACGCACGGAATTCCTCATCACTCCCCTGCACGCTGAAGACTAAAATCTTCCGGTTTGCCGGATGCTCCCCGTCCTCCGCCGTCCCGCGGAGCTTCAGCACCGCGGACAGCGGAGGACAGCGAGCAGGTCCCGGTGGGGTCCGGGTGCCCGCCCGCCCCAGGGCGCGCCCCGGCCGGGCCAGGACCCAGCTGGCGGAGCCTGTGAGCAAACTGCAGCCTGATATCCCACTTCTCCTTTGTGTCCGGAAAATATCCTCTCGTTTCCCTAGCAGTTCTGTTCCTCACCGCTCACTGCTTTGCTCTCCTCTTGTTCCCTTACAAAGACATCCAGAAGCACTGCAAAGCTGACTTAACAAGCTGTGAATGGGGATTTCCCTCTGCAATTGTTCAACTCTTTGTTGTTATCTCCGTGGATCTATCTGTCTTTTCTTCTTAATTTTCCATGCAGGAGAGTCAGTTTCAGCACGAAGTAGCAAGTTAGATTGAAAATGCCTCACTCTCCAGGGATGTCGCTTAAGCAGGAATGGCCCTCCATAAGCACGAGAAGAAGGGACTGGAAATGAAAAGTATTAGCCTTCCTTGTAGAACAACCTCATCTCCCCATTTTCATCAGTTTCCATGTGTGGGAAAGTTCTACTTAAATATTCATTTGAAAAAAGAGGATATGTAAAATTAAAGGAGTAAAAGTAGTAATGATGTACAGCATTGTAAGATTGAAATACAGGCACAAAATTTTAAGAAATGCAAGGCAATTTGATGGCCCAACATGGAGCCAAATTAGACACAGGCACTGGATTTGCATCTTTATCTGTATGATCCTATGTGTGGTTTTCATTTCCTTGTGGCATCACCGGCAGGCTCAAAATACGGGATTTCCACACAGTCCCTTCAGGCATCTACTGACCCCTCCCACACAGGCCCTGCTCAAACAGCCAAAGAATAACATAAAATTTGTTCCCAAGCTGGACCATCTCAGACTTCAAGCAGGCACACGCTTTAAATACTCAGTTTTGATGAATCACCAGCTAAAAGCCACCTTACAATCATGAGGTCAATGTAACAGCAGGTAGTGTAATGACAATACTATCACAGATGATTGACTCTGCCTCCATTCCTGGCTCATCCAACAAAACAATGGGATTCTCCCAGAGATGCCAGGTGAGGTGAGGCTGGGGGTCCCTAACAGGAGACAGGCAGGATTTTGAAGAAAGAACTGTTTTTAACCATAGTCAGAGGGTTAGAAGACCAAAAGAAGGGAGAGGATGTGCTGCAGAACTCTTTCTTGCTTTTCAAAGTGTAAATGCCTACCACTTCCAAGCTTGCACGTGACTGATTTTAGATGCTTTCCTTGCTCACCCACAATCCACCTGAGAATATTGACAACAAATCAGTAGCAGCTGCCACCCACGGAATGAGGGGAGAGAGCAATATGCTTTCTTATGGAAATAAGCACAAAAATGGCTTTGCCACCTGTGTTCACATACAGGCAAAGTGTGGCTGACATCTGTAGAATTACAGAGGGTCATTCTTACTGCACTGCTCTGGCAAGAGGCTCTGAAAAGGGAAATGGATACCACTGGAGCAACAGTTACATAAATGTAGTGCACAGTTCTGCAGGTTTGCAGGGGAAAATTCAGACTTGCCTGTATTCCAGTAGCTTTAAGATACATGGTGGTGCATCTGAATCAGAACAAATTGCAGAAGTCTTTCCAAGGCTTTCACACTGGCAGTTTCTCAACAGCTTTGTCACTGCTGGTACCCAAAGCAGTGAGCTTGGGTACGCCCATATGGGCTGGAACAAGCTCTGGATAGCAGGGAGGGAATTCTCATGGCAATAATGTGACTCCTAGTATGGCAAACTGTACATATATGAGAAAAGTGGATGTCAGCAAGCCAATGTAATTATATAAGAATTTAAGATTTCAGGATAACTTATGCCTTGATTTTGTTTGAAAGCAGAAGACCAAGAAGAGGCATCTTTTGGTGTTTTTAGTCCTAAAAAAAAGCTAGAAGCAACACAGGAATGACATGGCTTTTAAACGTACAATCTACAACAAACTGCAAATGCAAGTCTGTGCTTAGGAGAAAAACACACTAGGTTGAGCCTTTACAGCATAAGAAAGCAAGAGCAGCTTGGAAAATAACACAATGCTAATTAGAAAATAAATATATCTCACAGTTCAAGGAGTCTAGTTCTGATTTGCTATAAATAGAAGGAATTTTTGATCTATAGTAGTGCATGTTTTGTTACTCAGCTTTAGTCAGTGTTGGAAGAGAAAGAATTAGGACTTCTAATCTTCCTTTGTAACCCCTTTGAAAGGTTTTTCATGAAGGAAGTACTGAGCATCTAACAGAATCTCAAGGAGACCATGTCCTACTTGCAGTTCTGGAAAGTGATGTTTCAGTAGCAACCATTGAGTTATCCTGACATGGTTTTCTTTCTGAAAAACAGCTGCTTCGTGGAGTTCCTGGAAATCCCAGGGAGGATGGGCCAAAATCGTGACATTTTAATGAAAGAATTATGAAAGTGGGTTTCCCATGACCCCACAGGCTCCTCTGCCCTTAACTCCTATGCAGCACAGCCTGAAATGGAAAAGCTGTGCCATCTTGTGCCAGCTATACACAGCAGTTTTTGTTAGGAAGTTTTTCACAGTTGTAATCTGGAAGAGATCATAGCAAGCCAGGTCAGTCTTAAACCCCTTGTATCATCCTTCTGGATAAAAAAAATGGGCTCTTTACAGGTGACAACCTGGAAGGCCTGTGCTTTCGCATGTCAGCTGAAAGCTGCGTGTGAGATATTTACCTTTGCCTAGTGGAGTACTGTACCACACAGGATAGATGTCCAAAGGGCAACAACCTCCCCCTCAGGCCAGAATCTGTTCCTGCTCCTAATCCTACCTGCTTCCTGCTCTCATCTTGCCTCAGAAAGTTCTCTGCTTTCTGCTGGGTCTTAGGCACAAACCAAACGAAAACCACCCTGCAAAGAGCTGGAAAGATTTCTGACCGGCACGATGGCCTCAAGCTCCAACAACCCTGCAACAGTTTCCAATGCCAGGGGCCAACGCAGCAACTGTTTTCTGCAGCATTCCCAGGATGGGGAACTGGGAGATCAACTTCCCAGGCTCTTTACTTTCCTCTTCGACACTGACACCTTGTGACCAACTGTGCATATGACACCACACCTGCTCTGATGGAGATGGGACCTTCATTTCAAGGGGATGCTCATTCCATGTTATATCTCCTTCTTTTTTTCCTGTAGGATCAGTGGATCTTTTCACAGGCCAAAGGATCAGAGTAAACATAAATTAAGACCAGAGACAAAACTACTCAGGCGCTGAAGTGTAAACAGACAATGCTGGGAAATCTGTATTTCTGTTTCCACTAACCCCCCAAAATAACCCCAAAATGAAACCAGTGTTTCCAGTGACTGCACAGCACCATTAGCACAACTGCTCCTCCACACGTCCCTCACCAGCACCTTCACTGAGAAAAGCACAGTTCCTCTTCTTCTCTGCTGCTTGCTTAAGATGCATCCTTCAATACTTGCCTCTAAAAGCCAGCAATTTGAGCCAGCAATGCACTGAACTTCATCATGATTAATTGTCCCTTACAGGAGGCAGGACATTCTGTCATCTGTACAAAAAGTGAAAAATGATTTTTGAAAAAGTAAGGTACTCTAGCAGTCACTATCAGGGTTCTGTTACATGCACCCTGTTACATGAAAGCTATCAGCACTCTGTAGGGCTGACACTGGTAAGACTTGGTTTGCACTCAGAAAGCACTAGAATGTGACTTTGCTGAAAGTTCTGAAGTTTATTCCATGTTCATTTGCCAATAAACTTCATGAAAGTGTTCTACAGGTATATATTTCATCTGAAGGAAAAAAAATAGATATAAACTACAGTTTAGACATGAACTCCACTTACAGAGCTGTATTTGATTGGTGGTCATCCAAATTTCGGATGTAACTTCACAGACACCTGAAGCAATCTCATTACCCATGGGTTCTTACAATGTAGAATTCTAAGAAAACTGCTGTAAGGGTCAGAATTTAGGCCACTTACCTCAGTGAGTACACACTTTCCTACATGTTCTCTGCTATTTTGGCACCAACCTACAAATCACTGAACTGCCACACCTACACCAGTAAATGAGGCATGTCTGGGATACTCCTAGGCACTCAGGTCAACCAATGTGGAGATGCTTGCACCTATGCTAATAAATTCTCTCATTCTCCGAGGAGGCTGGCTGCACACAAACAGCGTCCAAGAACGTGCCAGCTCCAGAAGAATGTTCTGAAGTCCTTGGAAGTGCTCTGCTTAGCACAGGCCAGCATTGTGCCACCCAGCATTCCAGTTTATTGAGAGTCAGTAATCACATTCCTTTTCCTGGGCACTGGTTAACTTACTACCACAAATGCTGCCCAAATCCTCCCAGCAGGGAGTGTCCAAATACACTTGATATGCCAGAAGGACTGGATGCTATCCAGAGGGATCCCTTTACTTTGCTCTGGTGAGGCTTCTCCTAAAATATCATGTCCAACTCTGGAATCCTGCTCCTTTCTTGAAGCACAAGAAGGACATGGACCTGTTGCAGCAACTCCAGAGGAGGGCAACAGGAATGATGAGAGGACTAAAACACCTCTCCTCTGAAGAAAGGCTAAGAGAGTTGGAATTTTTGAGCCTGGAGAAGTCTCCAGGGACATTTATTGCAGCCTTTTAACATATGAAGGGGTCTTGTAAGAAAGATAGAGAGAGGATTTTTACCAAGGCTGGTAGCGACAGAACAAGGGGCAACAGAGAACCAAGAACTAAGAAGCAGACCACTGAAAAAAAAAGGCAAAAGAAAAGGCAAAAAAAGAAGTCATCCAGATAAACACTCAAAATCATTGCAGCAAAACAAGAGAGTAATACAGGAATCAATAGTATTTACATTACTGTGACTTATCATATTTCATTAACTTGCAAGAATTTAGTAGCATTGAAGTGGAACATTTTCGTATGAAACTTTCTATAGTCTTCCTACAATGATGACTGAAAATTATTGAGCGGCATTTTAAAATAAGCATCATAATACAGGAGTCAACCACTGAGCAAAAAATGATGAGTTCTACAAGTGTCTCTCTTGCTCTAAATTGTTTTTAGATTTAGGTGAAATGCAAATCAGGATGGATATTTTAAGCATTGTTTTGAGGTTCACTGAAGTGATTTACACGAAGATTATGTGCAAGGCAACTCACGTCATGCGAAATTTAGCTATTATGCAAACAAGACAACTAAGGTTCATAAGAAAACTACCAGAAAAATCATTCAAAACACCTGTGACACTGTGCCATTTCAAACCTCACATTTTTACCTCAATTTACTCTTTGAGTTCTTGCTGTGAGTTCGTCGTTGTCCGAGCTGCCTGCCTGTGTCGACTCACACACCATGAAAGGCCAAGTAGGTCCAAATTTACTTTTGAGATTGCAATATGTTTTAATAGCAGAAGTTAGACCTATGTAGCTTAGTCTGACTTGCCTTAAAATTGTCATGATTTTTGTGAAAGAACATTGGCTTTTTCTTTTTTGATATTTACTGCTGAATATGCATCTTCTAAGACCAACAACTGTACCCCGCAGAATGTGCAGAATGATGCACACTATTACTAGTGTCTAGGCCACCTTTTGAAGGAGAAAAGTACAGCGTGATACAAAGAGAGATTTCCACAGTCCACTACTTAGTGATGTTGGAGAACACAGGTACAACCTGTGAAGACTAAGGTAGCCATAGGCAACGTAAACCAACAGGAAATACACTTACTGAATGTTCCTGAGAAAAAGCACGTTTAAGAACTACAGTCGTTTGCCTGCTCCTGAGGATGCAGGTCTGCCAATAGTGATGCTAACATCAGGTTATGAAAATGCAGTATGCACAAAATGCAATCCACTTTCAAATAACCAGAGTGCACTAATACCTGTATTTTTCTGCAGCACAGCAGATGCTATCAGGTAGAAATACCCCTTTACCCAGAAACTACACCATAGGTGCTCTGTGAGGACTCATGCTTTCCAGGCCCTCCAGTGTGTCTTGGGATGAGGGATTTGTATGGCCAATTTCTAACAATCAGACAAGCTGAAAGAGACGTGTGCCATTCACTTTTCCATGCATCTAACCCACAGATGACGCTACACTAGGCTATGTTCTACCTACCTTCAGCCAAGAGACCCTCCTGGCAAAGAGGAGAGTGTTCCTGTTATTAACTTACATAAGGAACAAGCACTTGGCAAACGGTAGCAATGCTCTTACCAGTAGTGCTTAGCCCAGAGGATTTTCAGCTTCATATGGTCACTCCCACAGGTAAGCAGGCCTTTAGGGTGCAGGAAGGAATCCTTTGGAAGAGCTCCACAGCTGACACACTCTTCCAAGTGCCCAGTGCATTTCACCATTGCATGGAGCTTGCACCCCAGCTGGTCTGTGATGAATCACGTGTCTGCTTGGTGAGCCATTTGCGACTCTGTATTCATTGTGCCATCCTGTGCAACCCTAATCTAGGAAGACAGGCACAGCCCTGCTGGATTGAGGACAGACCAGACCATGGTCTTTTGCCAAGGCCCTGTTTGTCTAGTGGGACGTGCCTAAGATCCATCCAGGCTACCAATGTTGTAACTACACACACAATGAACTGACAATTCAGCAAATCCCTCAGTCAGGCTGTCCTTGGCTGAGCAGGGATCACAGGGGTTCTTCCTTCCAGGCTTTTCTCTGCAGTCCAAATAAGTAATAATAAACACACCTTCCCTATATTTGTGCTATTTGCACTTTCTTTCCAGTGTCTGGCAGGATGTTGGTATTTGGCATATTTGATTGCCTAGCAAATTTTCTGATCTCCTTTTTCAATTGGTTAACCTGTTTAGACAGAAACCACAATAACCATAAAACTCATCATGGAAGAAAAAGAATTTATTCCAGTATTTCACACTCCAACAGACAAAAGCAATACTGACACCACTTCCCCATTTTACATGCTCACTTTTTCTGCAAGCTATTTTAACCAGTTTTGCAAGGGTCTGGACAATGTCTGTCATGAAGTATTAGGCCTAACAGTACTCCTCTACCTTGACAGGCCACTGTGACTTGAAAAATCTTTAACATAAATTAAAAAAAATAAATTACAATAGCCACTATCTCTCTTATAAACTTGGAGGACAAAGACAGTAAATATTTCACACACCAAGATGATATTCAAATCAAGGGTTGCGTTAAACAGTGAACAAGACTCTAAATAAAAGCCTTCCATACTCTTTAATTTTTCCCACTGAGAACATGGAGTGCCCAACCTGATTATGTGCTATCATCAAATTACTGAATATCAATGTTAATCAAACTAATATTTATATTGATACCAAACCAGGCAGGATCACGATCACAATTTTGGCAGGATCCAGACAGTTTTAACTTGGTACAGATCAGCTCTCACTCCATTCTAGTGGTATGCCAAGTAAGTTTAAAAACTGCTCCTGTATCAGCTGCTGTATTTTCAAGATAACTTGTTTGGCAGCTGAGTAGAGGAAAGGCACTGACTTTCAGGCTATAACTTAAGAATGCAGAACACAGCAGGCCTTTAATGTGTTTTTTTTTTTCAACCTACAGACCACTTGCGAACGCCGAATGGCAACTGATGCAACAGTAGCCTTTCAGAGCAATGCAATGTCTTAAACCTCTAAAATTGTGGAGCTTGTATTTTAAGCTTGCATTTCAAAACCTTGAAGATATTTGTTTATCATAAGCTACTGCTACTCTTTTGCAGTGTAACTGCCGCACACTGAACTTAGCAGTGCTTCATGCTTACAACTTACCTATTCAAGAGTCAAAAGTTTTGTAAAAACTAAAATGATTGTCCTACGAGCATATAGGCAGCTACAATTTGCCCAAGCGTGGGGCCAGACTGGCAATTCTAGCACCAAAAGCCGAGGTTTTAGCACCGTCTAGTTGCATCTTAGACGTTCACCAGATAAAGCATCTGGATAACCATCGACAGAAATTGTGCCGTGACACCTTCCCGTGCAATCACGGCGCTACCGATGGGCTCGCTGTGCCACACCCTCCCTGGCCCCCGTAGGAGCCCCCAAGCGCGACGGCTCCATCCCACCCTTCCCGTCCGCGGCAATTTACCTAAATCCTATTCTCACAATGTAAGAATTTAAGCAGCCCCAGCGCTGCCCTCACGGCGCCCTCACAGACTCCCCCCCGCCACCGCGCGGGGAAAGCCCCGCCCCCGCCGCAC
>VZRS01013378.1:105954-167426 GCA_013398055.1 Ifrita kowaldi | reverse complement strand
GCGGGAGGCGGCGGCGCGGCCCCGGCGCTGGGCGCTGCGGGGAGCCCGGGCTGGCGGGGCGCCGCTGGGGCTGGGATGCTCCTCGCAGGCCTCTGTGCAGGGCGATGAACCCGCCCCGTGAAGGCACTGAGGTCTGTACGAGCCGCTTGTCCCGGCGCTGCTCGTCTGTCCTGCGCCGTGGGGCGGCTCTGCCTCGCCTCTCCCAAGCGCGGAGTTAACAGCTAGCCAACAATTAGCCATGTTGGCAATCCCCAGCTCTCAAATCGCCCGGAAATTTGCAATTTCGTTATTCCGACTCATATGGGACAGATTGCGATTTCATTATCCGGAGGGGGACTCGTCATCAGGAACGGTGGTGATAAGACGAGGAGTAATGGGTACAGATTGAAAGAGGAGAAATTTAGGTTCGATATGAGGAAGAAATTCTTTACTGTGAGGGTGGTGAGACACTGGAACAGGTTGCCCAGAGAGGCTGTGCATACCCCAATCCTGGCAATGTTCAAGACCTTAAGCAGTGGTCTAGTGGGAGGTGTCCCTGCCCATGGCTGGGGAGTTGGGACTATGAGATCTTTTAAGGTCCCGTCCAACCCTTAACATTCTATAATTCTGTGACTGAGCATTCTTTTCCTTACTCCTTTGTTCAGGGAATCTGTGCATTCTTCGTGTTTCAAACTGATTTTTTTTCTTTTTTTCGCAGAAGGAAGGCCCAGTGTTACCGTCTTCTTGGTGTTTCTTCCCACTGTCTTTGAGTTTCACTGACGTGTGTCTCCTCCTTTTCAAATTAGCTGAAACAAAGCTGCTCAAGCTTATTGAGTATAGTGCCTTTATGTAGGAGGCAGACATTTGAAGGTGTTTCTTTTTTTGGTTTTAAGTTTCTTTCATGTGGATTTTGGTAAATTATGCATCTTTCATATTTCCCACATGAACGCTGCTGTATTTTAAGTATTAGAGGTCTTTTAGAGAGACTGGATTATGGATGACCTTCTGAACTCATGTTCTGCAGCTTCTTGCTTGCTGAACAGGCACTAAAACTTGCAGAAGTGCATTTAAATCAGTTGTCCTATTTGTGTAACTAACTGTATGATCTGTAGGATAAGGATGAAGAGATTTGTTTTAAAGGATATGGCATCTGCAGTGAGGAGATGGAGATAGAGAATCTTCCTGTGGAGCTCTTTTCTTTTTTTTCTGTTGTAAACTGCAAACAATTACTATGCCTCTTTCTCTGCTTTTAGCTAGAACACGATTATGGTTTCTTTGTAACATGTGGCAAAGCCTAGAGCTGATTTCCTCTGCCGCCTTCAAAGGATGAAGTAACACCTGTGATGTTACAGTGTTACCTGTGGCTGGCAGCAGCGGCTCAGTGTCTTGTGGGCCAGGCTCTCATCAGTATTTCCCGTGCTTGCTGTTCTTCTCATTATAGGAGTTGTCGGGATCAAAGGTACCCAGTGATGGAAGTATCTCCTGCTGTGTGGAAGCTGAACACTAACCCTTTGCCCAGCTTGAATCGTTTTCCAGGTTCTATTGTGTATCTTAAATTTGTATATAGATCATGAACTAGGCTTTACAAAGCCTTTGCCTTAAAGGTGCACGTAGTTGGGGATTTCCATTTTTGCCCTTGGAATGCAGACCTGTGTGAAGTGGAATAAATTTACTTTGCAACAAGGAAGTAATCTTATGCACATTGATTGTTGGGAGATGAAAAGTTCTGATCAAACCCAGCTTGTTGCACTGCATGATTTGGGAAGTGAGGTTTGACTAGGGCAGGGATGTGAATATACTCGAAGTGAGGTTAGCCTGGATCATGACTGCTATACCCTTAGCATCCTGATGACAGGAAAGGAGGGATCATGTAGAGGATCCACCACAGAAAAGATTGAGGGGGGGCGTTATTGTTGACAGTCTTTTGAATGCCCTAGCAACAGGTGACGAGTCCTGAGTTCTGGGTTTCTGAAAACTGAGCTCATCCAGTAAGGGAACAGTGTGGTCCTCAAAAGGAAACTTTCAGGCAGAATCCCCAAGTTACCGATGTCTGGATGGAGCTATTTTGTACAGGATCTGCTTTGTTTAAGAAAATGTTACTAGGCCATATTTCTGATAAAATACAGCATCGTGTACTTCAAGTCTTAAAATAAGTACTTTCTTGATCGTGTTTTTCGACTTGTGTAGTAATCTGTTGAAATTTGTGAAAATAATTCTTTTCATTAAAAGGGGATGACCCATATTTTACCAGAGGGCAGGTTTTAGCCACAGCTGTCACAGTTGTTGGTTTGTCCACTGGCTTTGCAAGTTGCTTTAAGAAACAAAGACCCTTCAGTTTGGGGGGCAGCTGTTTTATTTTGATGCTCTGACTTGAGCAAGTATTTATTAGCTACTTCTGCCACTTCAGGTGTCACAGTTAGACTCATTCTATTCTCTTTAAATTGTAAATATTTAATGCAGAGGGAAGTTTCTTGCTCTTAATGAAAAAAACGTCCTGCTTGCTCCTCCCGTGTTTGGTTGGGTCCCTGAAGCAGGTCTTCAGTCCCAACAGCGAAGGGGTGTCAGAGGTAGCTGTGATAGCCCTAGGTGTTGGTGAAGCTGGAGGCTACAGAAGGTAAGTCTGCACTCTTAAGGACCGATATCTAGGTGTGGTTAACTTTTTTTTTTAGTGCACGCCCTCCTTAAGACGCCTGGAGAAAGGTGGAGTCCCGCTGTTACAGTGCTATTGTCCTGCCTCCATCTCCAGGGAGGAGGAAGTGGGTGTGTGTAATGTCCCTGGCAATGTGTCACTGTCAGGGAAGTTTGGCGTCGGCAGGCTGCACAGCCACTCGCAGGGAAAGATACAAAATTATTTCAGTGAGGCATGGTGGATCTAACAGTTACATTTTCCACCCCTGCAGGATGTTTTTGCAGGTGATACCTTGCTCTCGGTTTTCTAAAAAACAGGTGCCACTGTAGCTGCTGTGGTCTTTGTGTCTCTCGGGGTGGGTAGCAAGCAGAGTGAGCAGGGACAAGAGTCACAAGTAGGTGGATAGTTTGAGGTGCATGAGCAGAACTGGCCAGCTAGTTTTGCTCACATTCCTTCGTGTCAGGAAAAATCATATCTGAAGCAATTTGCCAGGAATGCAATGGCTGGGAATTCAGGCACAGGTCAACCAGGAGCACCCTGTGGTGAAACACAGCCCTCAGAACTGCCGAGCACCCACGTGAGGCAGAGGTTTTGCCTTCTGAAGCCCCCTGAAATCCAGCTGTTTCACCAGGGCGGTTCTGCAAGTATTTGACGGCATAGATTCACTCAAGGGTGAGCAAGTGCTGCAACACAGGAGGCATTGTCTGCTTGCAAATAGTGCTTTTAGCTGCTTCAAAGATCAGGTGAAACACTAGTACTTGTTAAAGAAACCTGATCCAGCTGACTACTGTTGTGTGATAAATGATCTCCTGTGATCTCTCCCCTCATCAGAAGCTTTAATATTTTTGTAGTACGTAGAGTTGACCTCTAATTAAAATCAACATAGTTTCTTTGAGAGCCCATACTGTTTCCTGAGAGCATGTAAGCTTGCTTTTGTGTACTTTTTTCTAAAATAAAAATAGCTATTGCAATTTAATGGCATAATTTTATCCATGGTGAGATTGCTCTGCTGTTGGCCTGAGAAAAGTGGGATTTGTTTTGTTCACTTTTTCATACCTGTATAGTGCATATTTATCATTCTTAACTTTCAAGGTCCTGATGAAATCAGAGTATTTTCAGAATACTGCTGCAGTAACTCCTCTCAGCTCAGTCAAAAGCCAGTTAAATAGAAAATAATTTTTAAAAAGAAACCTTAATTATATTTTCCTTTTTAAATTTTTTTTCCACCCTACTCCTGGGGCTCCCACTGGTCGAAAGGGACTTATTTTCATTGTTTTACAGTTTTCATTTGGGATGAGATATTTTCATTACTTGTTCTGTAACTGAAATTCCTTTTAAGTCCTTCAGGAAGGTCTGGTTTCCTTGAAAGAAGCAGGTTTTTTAAAAAAAAAAAAGTTTAAAGAAACATGTGAAAGGTCAGATATTAAAGAAACCATCTCAAATTCCAAGCCAACAAAGAATGAATCGGTAGAAATGTCCTGGATTCAGCTTTCACGTGCTAATTTTGCTTCGGTAATTTAACGAATCTGCTTTCTCCTTGAAAAGCCTGTCATGGACCAGTGGTCTTAAATCAAAGGCCTCCCCAAAAGTTATTTGAAAGATGAAGCTTTCACTCCCTTTATTCCCTTTTTTTTTTTTTTTTTTAAGCGAGTACCTGGCATCTGCCAGGTGCATAGGAGTGGGTTTTCATGGGACTCCTGCAGTCAGTTACTGGACTTTACACTCTCTGCAGCCTGGGGCTGATCCAGAGCAGAGTGATCGATGCTCCTGTGAGCGGAAAGGCTCCTCAATGCATAGCAGACCTGCAACATTGCTGTAACTGAAAGCAAGAATGGGAGAGGTGGATGGAGCAGCCAGCAAAGAAGCACGATTTTGAAGTGCTGCCTCTAAACCATCTTGAGAGTAGCGAAATTGTAACATTTGTGTTTATCTGTGTCTGTGTCTGTTAGACCTTCAGACAGGCAGCAAAAAGCTATCGTGGTGTTACAGGTCTTGTGAGCAGGGGTACAAGGGACAGATATCACCTGTTCTTTTGCTATAAAACACTAGTTTTCCTGACCTCAAGTTGGCTACACTTAAAGGACAGCTGTTCTGCTTCATGATGAAGGGGTTCTGTTCGAAGTCAGGTATCATCTGTGTGCCCTTCTTGCCTGGCAAAACATGTCTCACTGCCCACATTTCAACAAGATGTCCAACAAACCTTGGTGGCAACTGTTGCATAGCTCTGTGAGTTTTAATTTTCTTGTGTCCATTTTGTTAGTTCACCCTGAAATGTGAAATACCTGTTGATACTTTACTGAAATATTAACAGTGTTAGCTGGTGGAGTGTGGACAAAATTGAAATGGTCAAATATCTGAGTCCAAGCTCTTTGCGAACTGAGATAGCTGTCACTGTAAGTGGAGCAGAAACTACATTGTGTGGGTACTTTTCTGAACCACAGGAGATATCTGATCCATCTTTAACCTGGTACTGTCACTTGATGTTAAACTTGACACAATCTAATCTGTATCGTATTCTTACTTTTCCAGAATCTGTTACAAAAGAAGTTGACTATGATGGTGACGATGATGACGATGAAGAAGATGATGAAGATGATGATGATTCTGTAGTTAAAGAAGAAAATGGTGTATTAGTCTTGAATGATGCAAACTTTGACACCTTTACTGCAGACAAGGACACTGTGCTGCTGGAGTTCTATGCACCATGGTGGGTTCACAGCAGCACCTCCTTGGGTGCAGTATCAGAGGGCTTCTCTGCCATCAACGCTCCTAAAAAGTGAACTTGGGTTGCCATTTTAAAGATGACGTAGCAGTAACTTGCCTGCAGGAGATGCCCTGGACTCTGCTATAGTCCAGGGAAAGAGATGGTTCTGGTGGTGTGGAGGAACCTTTTTTTCCCCCACCCCTGTACTATGCAATAACCAGCGGCCTGCTCCTGTTCCACAGATGTGGGTCATACTCAAGGATCCCATGCCAAGGGAAGCACAAGCCTGATTCTATCCCTGTTTTATGCCTGTCAGGGAACAGAAATTATCCCAGTGAGGCCCAGAAAAGTCATGCACTGTGGTCTTGCAGCCTGCTATTATCCTGTGCCAGTGCTGGACCACTGAGAACGTGTGCACTTGCTCATCTAGATGGAGTAATGAAGGTTTCCCTAGTAGGGGAACTGCTAGAAGGTTTTCCTTTCCAAATTCACATTTCTGTCCTTGCCAGAAGGGTGTGGTGTGATTAGGGACATAGGTTGTTTGTATCATCCATTAAAGCAGGGCCTCATACATCTACCTAATGATGGCAGTTCTGCTGGCACTCCTGGGTACACAGCACCACTAGTCTGCTCCAGGGAGCTACAATGGACTTAGCTGCATATAACCAAGACTAAGGATTTAGGCCAGAATGTGTCTTCTCTTGCGTTCTTACGAGAAAAACATTAGGGGTGGTTTTTGTCGTAAGAATGTGAGAGAAGACTCATTCTCTGCTGGGGGAAAACAAGAGTAGAAGATATTTTCACTAGTTACTTAGTTAGTGTTGCAGCCAGAACCTCTTTTCCTTTGTGGCTTAGTGATAAAAAAAATGACTTAGTCATTGGTCCTTCTCCAGTCTTTGAATAGAGGGGGGAATATGATCTTGCTTGAGGTGGAGTTGCATTTTAACTTGTGCCGTTCTTGTCACAGAGAATCCCATCCCTGCTTGGCTGTAGGCACTAATTCTGCACCCGTAGTTTGCCTGCATGAAAACTAAACAAGAAGTTTAATTTATCTGAGCAGAAGGATGTGTGTCATCATAGACTAAACACCTCCTATTTTTCTACTCACCCTCCTGCCAGCTGAGAGGCTAAGGAGCACAGGCTATCTGCCACACACTTCTTTCTGTTTTCGCACATTTTCCTGGTTTCATCTTTAGCTTGTCAGGCTATATTTAGCATTTCTTATGCTGGTATCCTCTGTCATGCCTGCTTTTGCAACAGGAACCTCCGTTCTTCCCAGAGAGTTCTGGTGTGGCCAGAGAGGGAGCAGATGCTGTGTTACCATGGTGGGTGGGAGATTTCATCAGGCCAACTTAACTACTGGTTCATTTTCTCTTTAATTCAATTCAGGGTGCTAGGGAGAGAGGATGAACCTTGATTAGGGAGAAGCTGAAGTTAAATTGGGACTATATTTGCAGGGGAAGGAAGGAGGAGCATAAGACAAGGTTTACAATTTTGTTGTAAAAGCAGTTGTTGAATTTTTTTACAGGGGTTTTATAAAGCCTATGGCAATATGTTCCATGTTGAATATGTTTTGATATGAACAAACAGTACATTAGCTACAGTTGCTCTCTATCTCCCCATGATCTGAACATGTAGCAAGGCTAACAGTGCTGTGTTGATGATGTGAACACCTGTCAGAAGGCATCCTGGAAATGCAGAGCAGCAGAATACCTGTGTGTGTCTGTCATACATTTATGTACCTGCTTGTGTTTTCCTCTGACAGGTGCGGGCACTGCAAGCAGTTTGCTCCCGAGTATGAAAAGATAGCCAAAACTCTGAAGGAAAATGACCCTCCTATTCCTGTAGCCAAAATAGATGCTACTGCAGCCACTTCACTGTCAAGTCGTTTTGATGTCAGTGGCTACCCAACCATCAAAATCCTGAAAAAAGGCCAAGCTGTTGACTATGATGGGTCTCGGACAGAAGATGGTAAGCACCAGTCCTTTGCAGTTCTCTGTAAGAAAGCAAAGTAGCATATGATCTTGTTTCTTAATATGTGGCTATTTTGAAGGACTCTGATCTCAAGTTAGTTTATCTTAAGCAGAGTAACACTATAAATGCAGAAATTTTCTGTTTTCTCAACAGGCTGCATGCTAGAGGACAATTTTGCAGGTAGTGGGTAGTGCTGTTACTGACAGAAGGTTTCTAGAAATATGACTTGACTAGAAGAGGAGTCAGTCTCATGTTTGCTGAAGGATCAGCCCGTAAATATTTGGTCTATATATTGACTGTATAGAAACCCACTTGTATTTTGCTTAATTAATATGCCCAACTCCAGTCAGAGGGGGGAAAAGCTACCTATTCTGTCTGTTTTGAGATGGAATTCAGTGCTGCAAAGCACAGATCTGTGCTGTTCATAAGACGCTCTATGGGGTGAAGAGAAGACCTTCTTGGCAATTCCAACAAGGAAATAAAGCATAAGGGAGCTTGATTAAGAAAGTGTTCTCATGTAAGCTTGATGTGTAAGCATTGGTCCAAGACCATGCCTGCCACTCTGATTTCAAATTCTTGATACCATCCCTTGCATTTGACATGCTACTGGTATGATAAAATGCATACTTGCTAATTGGGTTATTGAACTGTATTTCAGCAATTGTGGCCAAAGTCAAGGAGGTTTCTGATCCCAACTGGACCCCTCCACCTGAAGCTACTCTGGTGTTGACCCAGGATAATTTTGACGAAGTTGTGAATGGTGCTGACATAATCCTGGTAGAGTTCTATGCTCCATGGTAAGCAAGAAGGCAGTCATATTTGTCTAGCACAGATGGCCTGAACACACTTGGTGAATCTGTGTTCTGTTGTCATGCCTCTTTATACACCTTTGCCTCATGCAGGTGTGTGTAGCTCTGGTGTACCTCAGTTACAATCTACACCTAGGATCACATTGCAAATCACTTGCAGACTAGACTGGATCTATGTCTCAGCAAGGGGTGGTGTCCAAATCTTCACCGGAGGTTCACAATATTTATTAATTTGGCAACACACCGAGATACTGAAAACCAAAGAGAACTGGTCCTTAGTTTAAAAATGGCCTCTAAAAAGGAAGGCCCCTATAGTAGTGTGAGGCCAGGCACAGAGGCCAGCTTCAGGTTGGAGAGACACATTTTTGATGCCTTTCCCTAAATCATCATGGCATCATTTTCTTAGGCTGGAGTGTCCTCTGTAGATTCAGTGATTCCATTTCTACTTTCTGCATTCTGGAAGACTTAACTCTTCCACTTCAGAGGTACAAGGTGCCTGGCAGGCTTAATGGCTTGTAAAAAGTGCCCTTTGCTCTCCCTCCTGAGGTGTGGGCACTGCAAGAGGCTCGCTCCAGAGTATGAGAAGGCTGCCCAGGAGCTCAGCAAGCGCACGCCTCCCATCCCCCTGGCTAAAGTCGACGCCACGGCTGAAACTGAGCTTGCAAAGAAGTTTGATGTCACTGGCTACCCAACTCTCAAAATCTTCCGCAAGGGCAAACCTTATGACTACAGTGGTCCACGGGAAAAATACGGTACTGCAACCTACGCCTTTTCGTATTTTCTGGGGGCTTGACCACAAACATTTTGCAGACCTGTTAATGTCGTGGCAGTTGGGAAACTTGAAAAATTGTGCTCTCATACCTAGAGGCCTGCAGTTTAAATTTGTCTCTAATCTTTATAGCATCTTATGGTGGTACTATCAGCTCCTTTCAGTATAAAATAAGTTAAATACACGTGGTGAAGCAGTGGCAGTCTGAGTAAATCGTCAGGTTTTAATTGTACTGGAATGCGCCATGAGGGCTAGAAAAATACTCATTATTAAGTTTTATAAGAGGAAGGACTTAAGACTATTCAAGTAGCACTTTGGCTCATAGCAGGTTCAGGAGACAGTGAAGGGTCTGGAATTTCAGAAAGGAGGGTTACTTGCAAGATCAACTAATATCCATGGACTGTGTCACCTCTTCTGAAACCAACCTGAATGCGAATATTCAGAACTGCAGCTTTAAAAACTTGGACTGAGGTCTTGCTGATTTGGTCTTTAAGTTATTGTGGGAGGGCTGCACAGGAGGAAAGATGTCCATGGGAAATGTGGTATTAAGCAATGTTGAGATGGAATGCCTGAACCTTTCAGTTCAATAGATGTTCTAAGCAACTTTTTGGGGGCGGGTTTGTCTCACAGGTATTGTCGACTACATGATTGAACAGGCTGGTCCTCCATCCAAACAGATTCAGGCTACCAAGCAGGTACAAGAATTCCTGAGGGATGGGGATGATGTCATCATCATTGGTGTCTTTAGTGGAGAGAATGACAAAACCTATCAGCTCTATCAGGAAGCAGGTAAAGAATGTTTTAAAATATTAATTAAATATATGTTTTGTTGGGATTCTGCCTAGGAGTTTGGGCATGGAGAGATCATTTATTTTTGCTCCTAGTTCAGTAGGGAAGGTTGGAGAGCAATAAGAAGTAGGAGGAAGGGTGATCTTCTACTTGTACTCAAAAAATAAGCTCACACCAGATTTTGAGGCTGTAACTAAAGTGTCAGCCAGTCTCTGAATATACCTCTGCTTGGTAATTGTGTCCCTTAAAACATGTGGACTAAAGAGGAGGGAAAATTCCTTCCTGAGGAACAAACCACAGTTTCTTGGCTTAAAGCCTCGATATGTTTGCTGTCTGTTACTCTTGTTTCATATCTGGCAGTCCAGAATCAGTCTTCACCAAACTCTTTCGGGGTGAGAGGCTGGGAGAAAGAACTATCATTCACTTCTAGGTCAGTTTAGCTAGACCATTCCTGGCAGCCTGTCTATGTCTGATTCTGGGGCTGCTGTCGTAGCTGGATTAGGACCTGATTTGTTTGCCTCAGCATGGCAAGATACAGAACTGTTTCCCAGGCTGCCCCAACGCAAATAGTTTGGCTAGCTGACCTATTTGGGGGGAAGCCAAGAGGTAGGAGACTGATAATAGAATAACTGTTTTGCTGTATATGTTTTGGAAGCTGTTCAAGGTGTTTGAGTGTGTAGAATAGCTCGTCAAGTGGATGGGTTGTTGAACAGCATTCAAATAGTGCTACTGGAATTGTATGTATATTCACATGCTTCTCACCCCTGGATGAGAGCTGTTGTCCAGGACTGGGTTGTTCTGTGTCACTTTGAGAACAGGAAGGAAGTTTCCTTGCAGTTATAGTCTCAAGATCTCAGTTGCAGGCTGTCATGTCATTTCTAATGACTTTTCCTTCACCCTAATCTAAATTTTTCAGCTAACAGTTTGAGAGAAGATTATAAATTCCATCACACCTTCAGCAATGAGATTGCAAAACTGTTGAAAGCATCTCCAGGAAAGCTGGTTGTCATGCAGCCAGAAAAATTTCAGTCAAAACATGAACCCAAGATGCACGTTCTGAATCTTAAGGTGAGTAGCTGGTCCAGAGCTAAGAAGTTTGTGTGTGGGATTGAAGGTTCTCTTTCTCTGTATTTATGATCAGCTGGCATCTTCCTGTTGGAAGTACTCCCACCAGATATTTGAGTCAACCTGTTTGTCCACTGCAACTGTATTGCTTTGTTCCAGAGAACTTTATGAAATTAGTCCAGATATTACATTTTCAAATAATATTTTGTCCTTACAATATTCAGTACTCAAAGGTTTGAAGAATGTTGTGACAGTCTTGTTTTTATAACGTGCCCTTCCCTCTTTCGCAGTCATGTGTGTACCAATATTGGTTTTTTAGTAATGTGTAACAGAAATGCTGCTTAAATCTGTTCGTTTGAACTTCTTTCACAATTTCTTTAAGCAGGACTCTACAGATGGATCTGAGATTAAAGAGCACGTGCTAAAACACGCTTTGCCTCTAGTCGGTCATCGCAAGCCTTCCAACGATGCCAAGAGATACTCCAAGCGTCCTCTAGTGGTTGTCTACTATTCTGTGGACTTCAGTTTTGACTATCGTGTTGGTAAGTTTGCTGCTGTTGTCCTTTCTCCACTTCGAGAGGAAGCAGGCACTAAATAACTAGGGATTACCAATCCTGTCCTGTTCTGGTTTTTCAGCTACCCAGTACTGGAGAAGCAAAGTCCTGGAAGTGGCTAAAGACTTCCCTGAATACGTGTTTGCTGTTTCTGATGAGGAAGATTATTCTTCTGAAATAAAAGACTTGGGCCTGCTTGAGAGTGGGGAGGATGTCAACGCTGCCATTCTGGATGAAGGTGGCAAGAAGTATGCCATGGAGCCAGAAGAGTTTGATTCTGATGTACTCAGGCAGTTTGTGCTGGCATTCAAAAAAGGTACAGTTTCTAAAATAGGCTTCTCTAAGCTGTTTTGCTTATCCTTCCAAGAGTTCTTTCCTGAGGCAATGGCTCCAGTACACTGAGTGTGTTTTACAAGCCTGAAATGTTCCTGTGGTTTTAAGGTGTGAGCTGATCATTCATATTTGGGACTACTATAATAATTCACGGGTTAGTACTGTGGGGATGGACAGCCATAAAAAGAGGAGAAGGGTTCTAAGGAATTGCAAAACAAACTGTTGCCCATATTTCACGAGGTTATTGGGCCAAAAGGTCACCAGTTAACAAGCCTGTGTTTCATACTGAGGCAAGTTCATTTGCTGGTGCAGTGACTTTTCCCTGGCAGGAGGATGTACTTCTGCCCTTTCTTAAGGGAGATTGTAAGGGCTGCTCTTACCACATTCTAACAATGTTGTGTTTTGCTTCCTTCTAGGAAAACTGAAGCCAATTGTGAAGTCCCAGCCAGTGCCAAAAAATAACAAAGGGCCTGTGAAAGTGGTAGTGGGTAAAACTTTTGATACCATAGTGATGGATCCAAAGAATGATGTTCTCATAGAGTTCTATGCCCCGTGGTGTGGACACTGCAAGAAACTAGAACCAGTGTACAATGAGCTAGGCAAAAAATACAAGAATGAGAAAAATCTAATTATAGCCAAGATGGATGCTACTGCCAACGACGTGATGAATGACCACTACAAAGTGGAGGGATTCCCCACCATCTACTTTGCTCCGAAGGACAAGAAGAACAACCCGATTAAATTTGAAGGCGGGGACAGAGATTTAGAGCATTTGAGCAAATTTATAGAGGAGCATGCAACAAAACTCTCCAGAACAAAAGAAGAGCTTTAGATAAGATGAGGGTGGTGAAGAAAAATTGTTTGTACAATGTAGTTAAAATCAAGTTACTGACAAAACGTTGTGAGAGAAGAATTAAGCAGTTTTGAGCAAAGAGATTCTTGAGCAGTAAAGCAATTGCAGTATCTTTTTTTTTTTTTATATGGCAGACGAGTTTTTTTCTGGACACTGAACTTAATACTCTAATATGAATGTCTTATGTTAGTTACAGTTTTGATCTTTGGAGAAAAATACATCCTTTATTTTTTGTGACTATCTTGAGCTTTATTTTTTGACACCAATGCAGCCATTTTGAAGTTAAAAGATACTACCAAAAAGAGAGAAGCAGATCCCTCAGACAAACAGATTTCTCTTATTTGTTGTTATGGTTACTGGGGGGAGCAGTCTTTTCAGCTAGTCTTTTCTGTTGTGTTTCTGTGTACCTATTCATGTGACTCTATCACTGTATTCATAGCTGAGGATAAGAGTGGAGGTTTTCTACAGTGTGGATGAATTATTTGGTCCTACTGAGATAAGACACAGGTACTTGCTAACTAAATATGCTCTAGCCTGTTTTAGCTTTGTGCCTCTCTGTAGAGAGTGTGATGCTAAAATAGCAAGTTTTTCTAATGTACGTCTCTTTACTAGTTTGTATTGACCCATTCACATCTTAGTCTTCCTAAATATGTTTTGGAGTAATTGGAGTATGGCAGAAAAAGAGCATCTAGTGGGTGGAAATGCTGGGATTCTGGTATTAGATCTATGTGTTACTGTCTCCTTTCCTTTTGCAGAGGGGAAAGTTTGGTAGTGATTCTTCTTTGGACAAGCAGACTGAGACCTTCTAATGGCCTTTATTCCTCTAGCAGGTACTGCAGGTATAAAGGATATTCACATCTTCTCTGTGCTCCGCTTGGGACTGCATGCATTTAAAAGTGGATTTTTATTGTGAATGGCCCAGATTAGATACCTCTGTAGGTTTATGGACCATGTTGAGGTTGCAGACTTATGTGCTCTAGAAGCACTGTCTGCCTCTTCTCAGAGCTGTGATGCTGCGGTGTGTGTGACTTGAGTGACCCTGAGGCAGTTTTGATTCACATTTTGTTTTGCAGGTAGTGCTTCTAGCAGCACTGTTTTCTGTCTTGCAAAATATCACCGGTCTTCCTTCAGTAATTGCTTGTTGCATTAGTTTTTAGATTCTTGGAGGGTGTGCAAATCTAAAACCACTACCCAATCTTTGTTTTTCCTTCTGGGGAGATGCAGTCTTCTGTGTAGCAAGGATAAACCCAGGTCCAGGAGGCGGCTGTTCAGGTAGAGTCTGAGGATCCAAAAGGGACTGCAAGGGGGTATGTAGTCCTTACACTTTCCTACTGCACTTGGCATCCCTGTTGAAGGGATGCGTTTCCTTTCTGCCTTAACAGGGAACTGCCCCCCACTGTTAACAACCCACACAGCAAAGAACAACTATCAGATTATTCTTGCAGAGGTGTATGGGACTGCAGGAAGGCGTTCCCTTAATTAATGGTTTAGCCAAAGCTAATGAACAAAGCTCACCAGCAGATGATGACTGAGAGGGACAGTATCCAATCTCCTGGGAGTGCTGGGGTGTGCCTGAATGCTCTTCAGCTCCTGTTGTTTATCAGCAAAGGCTGGGAAATGCTAAGCAGCTAAGTGTTAAAGCAGTGTCATCATTTAGCTCAGGCCCTGGCATTGTCCAACTCCTCTTTTCACATTAGAGGGCTTTTATTTTCTACTGTCCTTAGGTGTACAGATGCCTGTTAAGCTTAGGCAGTATTTCACTTACAAGACTCTTACCAGGTAAAGTGCATTATGTTCCCATCTACTGCCATTTCTGTTTGCAGCTCTTCTGTAGAGCTTTCAAAAACTATAAGCTATTCTACATGTGTTGTGCAGGCAGCAGGAGTGAGATCAGACTTAGCTGAGCACCGGAAGTGATTTTTTTCAGCTTTAGAAAATATACATACAAGCCAAGGAACTAGTTCTGTCCTATCTGCCAGTGTTACTGACTCAGTTCTTCAAAGTAGGCACAGGCTTTTAGAATCAGTTCTTAAAACATAGTTCAGGTTCTGTCCCTAAGCAAATACCCTACACAATGCTGCGGGGAACTAAATTGCTCCTCCTTGTTAGTTAGTTGCAGACTTAAAGCGTTTTATTCCAAAACAGATGCTGCCTAACTAACAGGAGGATATGGATAAATAAGGAACATGTAGAAGGGAGGGTGAAGAGCCCCTTATTAGTAGTGAGGGCTACAGGCAGGGCTGAAGCACCATTCTCCTTGGGGCAGTAAGGGTTCAAGTTGAGCATGAGTGTTTCTTGCCTGTCTTCTGACAGGTGCTAAATTATTAACATTGTTATTGCCAATGCTGTACTGTTTCTTTAAACTTCTTCCTCCCAGCAGGAGCCAACACCACTCTGGGTCGAAACCTCTACAGCCTCCAGGGAGCCCCTGTGGCAATAAAAGACACAAGCCCCAGGGGAGTGTCCTACATGTGCTTGCTCAATGCTCCTGTCACCTCTCTCTTCCTTGCCTCCACAGGTGGAGGCAGCCTGGTACATAAACAGGTACTTCAGTACTGTGCTGAAACACCTGAATCTTCTTCTGGAGCAGTAGTGCTTAAGTCAGAGCTGAATAAGGGACAGGAATACAGTAGCTATAGTACTGCTTACAGTTTCTTGACAGCTGTGAGCTGCAAGAGCAGGCAATGTTACCCCAAGTAGGTTATGGGTTTAGGTTATGAGTAGTAGAGGGAATGAGGATTTGTTCCATCCTTACACTAGAGTCACCTGGCCACATTTCCTGTGAGTCCTTGGCTGTGCCACACACCTTGGCATCTGCATGTCATAATAAATGCATTTATCACTTCCCAGCAAGATGAGGATACTGTTGCCTCTAAGCTTTGGGCAGAGTCATACTGGAAAGCAAACTGCTTTCCTTAGTTCCAGTATCCTATCCTTTGCTGTGTGCACTATCAACATCACATCAACTTTCTGTGAAACTCACCGGGATGGATACATCATGAGGTCTGTTATCTCTGTACAGAAAGTGATATTAATGTGACTGATGCATTCTAAGGAGGACAGGTCATACCATCTTTTGGAATTTGTTAAATGCATTATGCATGCCTGCTTTTCCCTTCCTGGTGCATTAGGATGTTTTCCTAAACATCCTAAATTCTGTTTTTAAAGAGTTACCTAAGTCCTGCTGATTAGCCTTGATGTTCCCTTCTTACAGAAGGTAAAAAAATGCACGGTGCAGGAGAATAAGGGAGCTCCCCTTACTTGCTCTTAGCCACAGCTGCATGAGCATATGGCATCATTTCTGATTATGGTTCCAGGTGGAAGAGATCGTGCAGTTTATGCTTCAGCACAGGACTGATTTGTGTAATATTAACAGTCCATGGAGCCTGGCCAGGTCTATCTCCCACACATGCATAGTCTTGAAAACAAACTTATTTCTGTAAACTGTAGTACATCTTGAAGTAGTGAGACTTGAGACTTCTTCAGGGTCAGCTACTGTCCCTGAAGGGTCAAGAGCCAAGGTAGGCAGCAACTGTAGCACTGCTGGTGCTCCTTGAGGAATGAGTTTGTCTTTACTGTGTCTGGGACAGTAAATACTGGCCTGGGATCTTGATACTTCATTAAGTGCTAGATTTTTTGGTACTGAAAGAGATTTGTTAACTATAGAGGGTTTGCAATCAAAGTTATTGCCTGGTTTCTATTCTCAGCAATTTTGTATGTCCAAACTGCCAATTATGGTGGTGCCTGGGTATGGCCCAGGATTTGGCAGGTGGCAGGCAAGCAAGGCACTGCAGAGCTGGTGCCACAGAGTTTTATCTGCCCTCTTGTACATAAGTTGAGGAAACAGGCTGCTGGAAATTAGAACATGAATAAATGGTACCGGTTAAAGGCTTCTCAGAAAGCAGCATTTACTGCAGTGATCAGACTGCTGTCCTTTCTTTTCTGTCAGGCAGGAGAAGCCACTGCAAACTGTTCATGCTCCAAAAAGCCTTTTGCTGACAGCCTGCATTGGTGATGGACACTGGTCAGAGGGTTGAGTGTTGCAGTCTGTATGCTCAGCCCTCGATGTGGGGAGTGAGTGAGTCAGGCCCTGTGCAAACTGTGTAATCTGCTTACTGGTGTAGACTCTTGTATTTTTTATGCAATTTGGCTTTGGTTTGCTGTGCTTGAGTTGCAAAACTCCCTTTGTCAGTGCAGATCAGGGATCTACGAGCAAGCCTAGCCAAATTAAATGCAGTAGCATCTTGGCTCAGTTGCCAGATGTTTCTGAGACTTCAGCACAGTTTGAAATGTCACAGGAATCACTGCACCTCACTGCAGTGCATTTGCCAGGGGAGGGCTCTCAGTTGCTGACCATGAAGGGCTCCCCTTTTTTCCTGCCTGGAGCCATGGTGGGTTGTGTGAAGCCATGCAACCATGGGCAGAAAAAAATATTCTTCCACCGTGCATGACCTGTCTTGATATCTGCCCAGAATCCCACTCACAAGTCAATTGTTTTCCTTCAAGATCCTTGGAGGTTCCTCTGCACTGAAGCCAGTTCCTCTAGAAACAACTCTGCCGGCACTCAGGCCACAGACTGATGTCATGTTAACATTTAGTGCTGTATTTTCTGTGTCAGGAGCAGCTGGTTTTATGTGAAGCCATTGTACTGTAATCTGTCTGAACAAGCTCTATATGTACCATGAAAACTAAATTATCATGTCTTTGCAGAGGCTAGATGAGACTGCTTGGGTCTGGAAGGACATGACCGCTCTCCAGTTTCATTTTTGCATCTAGAGAGAAAGGGGTCTGATCTACGAACTTCTCCAAATCCTTACATTAGAAAGGTGGGAGTTTCAGTTTCAGAAATGCTGTTCACTTCTCAAGCTGTGTGTGACTTAATAGAAACATAAAGGAGATAAGCTGTATTTAATCCAACAATGCAACTAAAACCCTTATCACAATCAGTAACCCAATTCTCTGAAGGATTTCCACAGGCTGGAGTTTTGAACAGCCAGTTGTTTCTTCATAGTGAAAGCTGACACTTGTCAGCCTGGCCTGCATTAATACCCTCCTACTTGCCTTTGTCTAAATTACAGTGGCCTTCCTGAAATCTAGTATGTTTTGCCTTACAATAGAAGAGAATTGTTCTGCAATACAGCCTGGTAAAATGCTGCTCAGAAGCATAAAAGCAGAGTAAAAGAAAAATACAGCAGAAGGTGATCTCAGGGGAGGAGAAAAAGGTAAATGATAAATTTCCCTAAAGTTAGAGAAATCAAGGCTGGACAGGGGCATTTACTCAGCTAATCTTGTTAGTTTACATATCAGACCACAAGCTCTCAGCTGTTTGCTTTCCATATTCAGCCTAATACCTTGCATTTAACCTATGGGCCTGTTCCAAACAAAAGTATGCCAGACAAACAAAGCTCCACAGCTCTGCTAAGTGCTGCTGCTGCACTGATTTCTGAACCACAGAATGCATTCAGGAAATGGGACGTGCCACTAGAAACTGGTACTACTGCTTTGAGTAAGGAAGGCAGTTTTGCATTCACTTGCCATGTGAAATATTTCATATGTAGCTTTTGCTGATGCCTTTGGACAGTGGACTTTAGTGATGTATTTTCATGTGGGGGTTGGCTCTTCTTTTGTGATTTTGAGTTGGTTTTGGTCTTTTTCAGTCTCGAGTTGATATAAATACTAAAAGATAGCAAGTAAAACTCCACTACTTTAATTAAGCTGTAGCTTTTCCCAGCCAGCAGATCTTCACAGAGGGCCTAGTGACAGGTGGGTTGAGCTTCGTTCAAGCTCTTTTCCCTGAGTCTGAAGGAGTAGTAATAGAGCACCTGACTTCAGCAGATGCAAATTGAGAGAGCTGTTTAGTGCTGTACTAATGAGTCCATGGAAATGTAAGTGGCCTTACTATAATCTGCCTGCCTCTTTATTTTTCTCAGAGATTGCCCTTAATGTTCAATTTGGACAAACTAGCCAATCTTTAAATAGAAAAATCACGTTTTCAATTAAAAAAAGGGTCACAGTAGGCTTTGTTTTTTTCATTCTTTCACTTCCAAAGTGCACCATAAATGTTAATGACCTCCTTGAAGCATGCTGTTTTCCACAGCCACACAGCAGCGGGTATAAGGGTAATGCTTCCTCATACAGGAAAATGTCCAAAAGAACTGGTAAGGATCAAAAAGTCCTTCTTTGGTCACAGTGCTGTGGTTACAGCTTCAGTGGTAGGACAAAATCAGTGCTTGTTTGGAGTTATTTTCCTAATAATGCAGCTCGTTTGGCTGACAATTGTAGGAATGGTCTATTTCATTGTCACAAGGCATCCAATGCTTGAACACTTCAGCCTGAAGAGGAACTGTGGATATGTAAGGAGCAAGTCATCGTCTTGTCTGTGAAGCACTGCAGTTTGAAAGGCCAGACCTAAGTCACTGATGGAAAACATACTGCTTGGAAAGGAAAGAGGAAATCAGAACAATGTTGTGAAGATCACTACACATACGTAAATGAATCACAGGCAGTACCAGGCAATACAGACAATCACCTGTATTTGCCACTATAAAACATGAGAAAACATTTAGCCTGAGACATGCATCAGCTCAGATAGAAAATAAGTAGAACTGTACAAAGATGTTCCAGTGGCAATTGTAGATCTTGGGCTACTGTTTGGAGGGGGAAAAAATAACATTGCCACAAAACTGTTTTGGTTTAAGACCTTCCTTGCTTTCATCCTGTGACTGGCTGAAATCAATAACCAATTTAGACCATGCACTTTAATAGTGATAAAAGAATGAATGAACACTTCCTGACTCAACAGAGTCTAACTGCAAAATTTAGTTTCTTCAGACACTTTGACTTCAGAGACTCTATCAAAGGCCTTCGTAAGTATCCTGCTGTATTCATTTGTTTGCCACAAGAAAGAAGTGGTTATTATGCAGTTCTCTGCTGTCTATGACCTTTCCTTTTTCCCAGGTCAACTTTTCTTTCTTCTATTAAATTGAATCAAGTGTTAATCTTTTAAATTAAGCAAGATCCATCCAGCATTATGGAGGCAACAAAGTTTTCCTCATCCCAAACCATAATTTATTAAATCCAGTAAAAGCTTCAGTATCAAAAAAATAGGTGCCTGGCACCTGCACTGGAATGTAAAGCGTGAAGTTTGGTATCAGGGATGCACCTGCAGGGGAAAAATCTTCCTGGAGGGGAAGAATGAGACAAGATCCAAAACAAACAGAGTGGTGAGTAAAGCCCAGTGAAGCTCCAGCCAGCAGAAAAGGTCCTGACAGCCACTTCTCTTTCACACTAAGGCAGATTTCTTGAGGTCACAGAACTGTGCTTGCAGTCTGTTGTGATCATCAGCATAAAATTCCCCCTGGAAAGCAGGTGCCTGACATGCTCCATCAAAGAATTTATTTTTGAGCAAGAGATGTGACGCTCCATGATTTTTCAACAGTGGTTAGACCTTCTGCCCAAGGCCAAGGAGCCTTCTCTCCCTTCCTAAAAATGCTCAGATGTGCATCATTTCAGACAGTGCTTTAGCTCTCTACCCATCAGAGACAGCTCTCCCTTCTGCCACCTGGGTTCTGCTGCACCTGTCTGACCAGGTGTAGTTTCAAAAATGAGGTTCCTATACCGCTTCCCAAAAATACTTAGCAACACTTTTAATTGTGCTAAGTGGTATGTATTTATAAATGCATTGATATTCATAAAAAAGTAGGAGTACATTTTCAAGAACAAATTAACTACTTCACATATTTCGTTCTTCCTCAGAAATCCTTTGGGCTTTTTTTTTCCTGAGGAAGAACAGACAGTTCTCTTCCCATTATTTCAAAATTTAAAAAACCAGACCCAAACAAAAAAAAAATTTACATCTGTAGTTCTTTGTGCTACCTTGCCTTTCTCCAAACCCCCTTAGCTGAGAAATGCCCTGAATTCTGCAGCTCTCCTGAGGTGCCTGTTGTACCTGAGATCAGGTTTTGGACCATTCATAAACTTTCTCCTCCCACGAAACCTCACAGCTTCTCCTAACAAATCTGATGCTCTTGGGCTTTCCCTGGAGCTCTAAACCCCTGCATGTTAAACCCTTTACATGCAGTCGTGCCTGATTTGGCACCAGCACTATATGTTCAATTTGCCTCTCTCATTTCCTCACTCGCAGCCCTGGGAAAAGGGATGCAAAGGCCAGTGGGCGTTTTGGGTCCTGTACTCTGCCTAAAAGCAGGGCAGTGACTGCAAGAAATGCACGGGGCTGCTCATGGCTGAGCACTCTCCATCCTCTCTGTCACCCGTGCTCTCCAGAGAGGCAGGAGTGACGCTGGCCCCTGTGCACTGCCCTTGTCCATCCCAACACATCTGGGAGCTTTAAGGTGCTTCATGTCCAGCCAGTCCTATCTGTATGGGCCACCTCTGCACAGAGCACCCTGCTGTGCTTTTGGCATGTCACCAAGTTAATCTAAATTAGCCGGGTTACGTTCAGTGCTTTGAAGGCTGCAGGCAGCACCCAGCAAGCTGAACCACCAAGAATTCGGCTGGAAGTGTGGGTATTGCGATGGCAGGTGCTACTATAAACACTGATAAAAGCTTTTTGGGGTTTGTGTGTTTGTGTGTGTGCTTTTCCTTGCGCTAAAAGTGAGAGACTGGTGGCGATGATGAACAGAAGCTGCGGGAGGGTCTGCTCGTGGTGCAAAAGACTAGTCAAGTGCAGTAGTGGGAAGGGGGGAAAGAGAGAACGAGGAGATCAATCTGTAACTGACTGTGAACAATCAATTGAGATACCCCACTACCTTCGGACCAGCCGACACCGTTGTTGCATCCTAGAGATATTTATACCTCCCTTGGAAACACACCCTCCCCGTTATGGCTACCCGCGGAACGGCGTCTGTCGCTTTCCGCTGCTCAGGCGTTCGGCTCTCTAATCCCGGCAGCGCGGTGAAAGCCTCGGTGGCAAAGACACGCCGTGAAGTGCAGGAACAATCCTTTTCTTCCCGCTGGGAGGCCCCGCCGCATCCTGGGAAAGCAGTATGGAAATCACTAGTCCCGCCCCTGCTCCCAGCGCCGCCTCCCACCGCCCTTCCCTGGGAACGGCGCAGCTTTGGAGAGTTTCTCCGTGCTCCTCCTAAGAGCCGGCTCCTCCCTCCACACCCTCCGTCTCTTTACTGTGTTTTCGGAAGAAAATTGAGCTTCCAGTGTATACACACAATTACCGCTTGTTTGCATCTCCCTCCTTCGGCTTGTTTTAATGGCTTTAATTGGTGGAACGGCAAAAATAATTCCAATTCTAACAGATAAGGGAAAAGGGAAGGAAGGAAGGAAGCAAGGAAGGAAGGAAGGAAGGAAGGAGCTCTGATACACAGGACTCCTTTAACACATGAAACATAGAACCCTTTTAACGTAGGTGCTTTAGTATAGAGTACAGATTAATAAAAGTTGGGTGTTGGCTGCTATGCTCGACCACAACTGCTTTTGCAAGACAAGAAGCCTAGCTCTGGAAAGGGGCTATGATGATAAGTGAATAGGAGATGCTATGCCTAATGCTAACTGCACTTGAAAAATCAAACCTAGGATGATAAGGGAGTGGAACACGAGCTAATGGGTTTGTCTAACCACTTGTCTACAGAACAAGGGCAAGGAGGAACACACATGCTAACTGGTGTTCTAATGGTAAATAGAGGAACTGTCACAAAAGGGTAGAAAAATGTAGTAGGACAATAGGAATATAATCAATACACAATTATAAATAAAGTATAACTAGTATAGCAACCAAGTGTGTAATAGTAGAATTAAGTGTGCATTAGCAAAAGAGATGTGATAAATGTATTAAGAATAGTGTGCTGTGTTTGTAACCCTGAGATAAGGAAACCGCAAGTCATGTAAGACCCCGTAGGACAGTAACATTAGACAAGTGACCAAAGCAAGGGCGGATGACAAGCTTGTAAATGTAGAATGACAAACTTGTAAACGTTTAAAAAACCTCCGTAAGATGACTGTGTCGGACACGCATATGGAGGTGTTAACCCCTGCATGCTCCCAGCCTGGCCAGTAAAGGTGTGCTTTACTTTACAGTACTGTGGAGTGGGTTCCTTTGCATCAGCTCCTGGGCACCCCGATGGAGAGGAGCTCTGCAGTTTCCAACCAAGGTGTTCCAAAGAACGGCCTAGAACACGCTTCATTGATTCAATGTATTCATGCTTCGGGCCGATGCTGAAAATTTGTATCAGCTTGCTGAGAGACTTGTTGAGCTCTAGAGGCAGCCCAAGGGGAGCAGTAGCAGCACACGCTTAGGATAAGTTAGGAAACTGAAGCATCCCCACCTGCCAGAAGCAAGCTCGACTGCAGAAAGGAACTTCATGTCTGATAATTTCCCTTCAGCCTGTTTTTCAGTTTCTTCTGCATGTAATGAATGCAGACATCAATAAGCACTGATTCATCTGATTTATTTTCCTTTGGGTTTCTCTCTCCTTTCTCAAGAGGGCTGCTTCGGTTATGGGAATTCGTAGTCTCTTCTGCCTAGTGGAACCCTGACCCAGGCACAGTGGCATTCTCTCTTTACGCAATAAGCAGAAGGAACTAGTAGTTAATCTCTCTGATTGCTACCTTTTTCTCTCCCCAGAGGCTTGTCATTACTGAAGCAAGCTAGGTTTTCCAGGACTTGGAGGAATTCTTGGGTTTTCTCTCAAGGCCTGTGGGTACTTTTTTCCATGGCTGTTGGTGTAATTCTTCATTGGAAGTGTTTCCATAATTGACTTTGAGGAATGATTTGCAGCTCAGCCTCTCTTCAAACACTTGAAAGTTTCCTTGGGTACCAGCATACATGCTGGGAAAAATCTGTCCTGGTTAAATAATTAGCAGGAGAACATAGAGTTTTATCCCCGTAGTCCTGCTCTGGAGAGTGTACAGTGAAATGCAACGTGCCCAAGCTGCATGGGATTTTACTGCTCACCACGGAAAAGACACAAGTATTTGGTTCTTGAGTTTCCAATACATATGCAGGAGGAGACTATCTGTCCCTCACCCATTGCTATGTTTCCATCGTGTCTCCTCCTTAACCCTTCCCAGAGACACGGCATCAGTTGCTCTTTTCCTTCAGTGGCCTTGCAAACTGCCACTGTAGTTGCCACAGTGTGACCCATGGGGAGGAGCCCCAAAGAGATCAGTGAAGGAGGCTGTGAAAAAAACTGGTGGCTCCCTTGGATCTGGAGGACATGTGATTATAAAACCTGAGATAGGTAAAACTGGCTGTAACAAGAAGGAAACTCATTACTCTGTCACAAAGACAGCTTTTGGAATGGTTCTGTGTCACATACAGAACAGCTAGCAGTACCTCAGCAGCAGTAAAACCTGAAATACAGAATATGTTAAAGCAGAGAGAAATCCTCCAAGGGCTGCACTTGCTGTATTTTGCATGGAATCATATGATAAATGTTCCCTGCATTTTCTCCTGGATGTTCATTTTTCGTAATGCTGAAGATACCCATCTGTGAAGAGGAGAAGTAGTGAAAGGGTGGGAATTAACAAAGGATATGTGCTTAAAAGTTTGGGTGGATTGCTGGTAGCAATGTTTTGACCTTTTTTTTTTTTTTTTAAGCAGGAACAGCAGCATTATTAGTTACCCAAAACATCAAACCTTCATATCTGATCTTTACCCTGCATTTTCAGAGGATGGGTGACAATTAAATATAGTCACAGATGATCGCTGAAATGTTAAACTCCCGCACTTTGATATCAATTTATTCTCTCTTCTTTTCTTCTATCAAAGTTTTATTATATGTCACTACTACAAACTGAGTAAATTTTGCTCTGTTGGATTTAGCCTGAGTTTCTTTTTTATTTTTTCATCAGAAGATCATGAACAGATTTTTATCTGACCAGCCTTCTCTTTTGGAACCAATTACAGAAACACAAATAAGATCAGACTTGTTGCCTAGTTCTCCTGCTTAGGGTGAGAACTCTAGAACAGCAGGAAATATTGAAAATTATTTGGAGGCCACAGTGCCGTTCATTGTGGCTATAGAAATTTCCATGAAAAAATAACTGTTTGCAAAATGGCTTATTTTATCCGTACTGTTTGGCTTCTCTGAAACTTGGAGATTTTTTTCAAGGGGGTGTTCTACTGTACTGTAGCTGTTCTATTTGAGCTAACATATATGATAGGTTTCCATTCCATTTTATTTTTATGCTTGCTGGTAATTAGGTCCATGCCTTCAGTAAGAGTAAAAGAGTATTGCTTTATTAACATCAATTACTGTTAGCTCCTATTGACATGGAGAGAGCACCCACACGTCTCAGCACAACCAGCTCCCCCTCTGACAGATGACAGCACCAACAGCAGGCAAGAGACATTTCCCTGCAAGCTCCTTAAGGCACAGAATTAATGCGTTATGATTTCCAGCAGCTGCGGTCCTTGGAGCATTCACAGGGCTAGGACAGTGACAGGGAATGATACATTCTTACTGCAGCACATTCTGAGAGCTTATCTCCTTTAGATGTGTAACCCGGTGTTGTTTCGAATTGGTGGGGAACAACTCCTTAAACTATAGATCTGTGCTTTCAAGACAACGGAGAAAATTATTTTCAATTGTTAGCTGCTCTTCCTTCTGAGGCCAAGTCAGAGGTGGTTTTCCCCTTCTTGGGGTATCAGTCCTAAGAGAGATAACCTGTATCACTGTGAAAATATTTTGTGTTTTCTGGGGTGGAAAAAAACTGTGAAGTATCTGAAATTACACACCATGTCTTTTTTTTTTTCTTGCAGAGCTTCCATAAAATTTAAAGATTGGAAAGACTCTCTCCCCCTTGGGAATTAATTAAAATGACTTTATTTAATCTCTGCAGACTATAGGTATTTGTATATTCAGTCTTCTAACATCCCTCCCTAGGGAACGCTTGCTAAAGGAACAGCTCAGCTTTTTCAGCGGAGGTAACAATGTTGCATATTTGCAATTGTTATTTCTAACACTAAGCATTTCAGTTAATACTTCCAGAAATCAGTTTAAACAACAAAACAAACTTCTAGTGAAAGGATAACTTTGCCTAGAGAGAAGGTACTTTCTCTAACTGTACTTTGAGCTGTGCTCTCTTCAAAATGTTTGTTTTGCTTTAATGAGAGAATGTTGTAATCTGTTAGCCTTACAGCACTTTTGTAAAACTCAGCTAAAAGAAATTGAGCAAATTTCACAAGAAACTTGGTCGTGCTGCAAGGAAGACTATTTTTATCTATTTTCCTTTGTCACATTTGACTCTTGCAGGTTTATGGTGTAGATGTGGCCAAAATGGTTGTGTTTGGTGTCTAAAGACTGATGTGGGAGCTGGGAAGGCAACAGCTTTCCTTTTGCATCTTATTTGGGGACAATCTTCTTCCCTCCTGCACGGGTGTAGGCAATCTTTTGGCAGAAACACAGCACTGTTGCTGGGACAGACTGTCCAGCAGAAGGTAAAGGTACTGTGCCAGCTGCAGCAGGTGCCACACCTGTGTAGGGGGCAGGGGTGCATGGAAAGCATCAGCTGTAGGTCTGAGGACCCCCATCACCCTACACAAGGGCTTCCCCCCGTCAGCTACTGTCCCAGCAGGCAGAGTGGCTCTGCCGCAGTGTGCTGCGACTCCCTGGTGCTGCAGGAGGGAGGATATTTCCTCTTCTCCAGACGGAAGGAGCTCTCTAACATGCACCACTGGGACTAATTGCTGATGACTGGATTTCATCTTCCCTGTGGAAATTTCATTGGTCTTAATTAAGTTACCTTAACCCTTCTTTCTTGGTCTGCTGAACTCCGGGGGCCTGAGATGTAGAAAGACAGTGGCTCCATAAATAAGCTGCTCTGATCATAAAAAGAACTATGAGCCTGGGAGAAGTGATTAAAAATCCCTAATGAAAATTCCACTTGGGTGACCAAACCAAGAGCAGATGATTGCTATCACTGTCACTGACCTTTCTATCACATTCAGTTGTGTGAGACTCAGCTGTTGCAGTTTATATCACAGTAATAAAAAATTCACTCGAATTTGCTTTACAATGTTCTAGTAACTAATATTCTATTAATTGATACCCTGGATGATTAATAAAACCAGCCTATAAAATTCCATTTGAAACCGTGCACCTGGATACAAATTTTGCAGGTTCAAAGTGGTATGAAGACGAGGAATTTTCTAGAAACGGTGTCATCACACATATATAAAAGACACTTGATGTAACCTTTACTTCCTCACATAAGGTACCGTGTTTTAAAATGAATCTTGAGATGACAGTTGTAGGAATTTATCTACGGATCTAGTGACTGCAAAGCCAACCAGGAGACGTAATCAGCAGAGCTGGCTGACATGTTCTTAGTGGACTCCCAAATACTTCAAGACAGAAAGTCTGCTGCATCTTGCTTATTTAAAAGGTTTCTTTAAAAATGACTGTGCTTGCCTAGAGGATGCAGCAAGTGATAGGAAGAAGAGGTTAGAAAACAGAATCAAGATTGTGTTTCCAAAGTGGGAAAACCAAGAGAAAATTCCTCATGGCAACAGAGTGGACTAGGATCCTATACTGTAAAATAGTAGCAAAATACAAATGCGTCTGGATGCAGTGATGAGTAATGCAGGTGTCTTTCCTGCAAGACTGTGGGGAGGCAGGCAGCACCCCAGCTTGGGACAGGCTCCAGTCACGGCCAAAAGAATGGCGAAAGCTGGGATGAGGCAGGGAAGAGAAAATGGCATCGAGGCCTGGCTGCCCAAGAGCAATGGCAGCTGCCAGCAGGACGGGTGGGCTGGTGGCACAAGCAGGGAGGAGGCATGACGGCAAAAAACCAATGCCAAAAAACAGATAGACGCTTCCTGCACCTCACAGAGAGGCGCCTCAGCTCCCAGCTGCCCACACATGGGCCTGGCCATTGGACCATGGCTGCCAGCAATGCCGGCTAAAGGAGCGGGGCCTGGCGTGAGGGCAAGGAGGGGCTTTCCTCAGGCATTTGCAGCCCTTTCTCCCCAAAAAGGTGCTGTTGAGTCTGGAACCAGCTTCATCATTTGTGCCCACTTGGCAAAACACCTTCCAGGACACCTATTAGGCAAAGGTGGATGTCTCAACACTGAGGGAACAGGCAGGCTCTCTGCTGGGATCCCGGGGGAATGTGTGATGAATGGCTCAAAGGAGGTAGGCCTCACGAATTAACTCTCATAATTTAACCCGGCTCTCAGCATTATCCCTGATGTGCACATCCCTCGGGATTTGGAAGGGCCATGTCCCCGTGGCAAGGATGGGAGGGCTCACTCTGTGATTGAGACAGAGCTGAGTGTTTGCAAGCACCACACCCACTGAAAGGAAAGGGAGCACAATTAGGAAAGGAAAGGGAAAGGGAGCACAATTATTACCAAGGTGATTAACTGTGTTAAGTTAAATATTAATATATGGCAAAGGAGTGTTATTGGAAGGTTATCTTTAGCCCTCATTAGGAAAAGGCTTCCACACACTTGGAGAAGGGTCGTGGTAGCATACCTGTAACGGGGAAACTTGGAACTGGTATAGGGAAACAGGGAACTGGTAAAGAAAACCCTGAAGGTGAGATAGAACCTATATATAGGATTTAAATCTATTACAGCATGCATGTTTCTAGCGGCATATTTATGTCATTTGGGTTTATGGAGAGGTAGACGGCTCTCGGCTTGCAGAGTTGTGCCTGCAGATCTTGTGGTGCAGTCGCAGTGTGTGAGCACGAGAGAGCTGTCACCGCCTTTGTGTGTTCCACCTGTGGACACGGTTGGAGGCAGGTTGTGGAGGTGGTGATAGAAGTACATGATACAACTTTGCCTCTGCAGCTCAGTCCACAAAAGGAGCCTTTTGTTCACAGGCTGTGTGTTTGTGGGGCTGTAAGGCATTTATGAGGTAGCTGTAGCTGAAAGGACGGCTGTGGAAAAAACCCAAAGGGGAATGGAAGAGAAAGGTCAACAGGAACAATAGCATTTTAGCCAGAAGGATTAAATAATTGAACAATAAATGCAGATTTCAAAACGATGATAAATGCTTATTAAAGAACCTACAGGAAAATGAATCTCTAGTGGCTAAGGACATAGCCCTCTCAGCAATTTACATCTCATAGCTGACTTTAAAAAATCCCCTGCACATTTCCCCCAGTCTAGAAAGAGGGGCCTAAGATGGTTTAATGAAATGAGCTTTGAGCCACCACCTGTGGGAGTGATCATTAAAGAAATGTTTCAGGCTCATAACAACCAAAAATTAAGTACCTTTCTGCAGAAAACAAGGACCTCCACCTTGTTCAGTTGCTGTATTCTCTGGCAATCAAATAGCATGTTGGCCTGAAGGGCCCAGAGCAGATGTTCTTGTGTTTTGTAGGTGAAAGGTTTAGGCAGTCATCATGTGTTTCTGCTATTTATCCTTTTGACTATTTCATTAATCTGCCAAAAGCATGCTGTGTATTAGAAATAAAAACCATATAATTAAAGCAGAATCTCAGGTAAGTGACTCCTCTTTCCTCCTCTGCCCCCAACAGTGAGTAACACTTTCAACTGCTGTCGCACAAATGCCTTTGAAGCACAGTGCCTGTGTCGTTAACAATGGCAAAAATCAAGTAAGTAGCGGGTACCGGCTGTTCCATGAGGCATTAAGATTAAAACATATACACTTGACTTGATTCCCATTTGTTCCAGAAAATCAGAGGCTAACAAAACAGATTGTCATCTTGCAAATTAAAGGGGATAATAAAAAAAGGAGGACCTCCGGCAACAAAAGACCAGTCAAGTGCAGCAGTGGGTGTGGAGAAAGAACAAAGAAATCTGTAACTGACTGTGATCAATTATAAATACCACTGCCATCGGACCAGCCGAGTTTTAACCAGGCAGGATAGGTATTTATAGCTCTAAGAATGGAATACTGTTCCTGCTACGATGGCATTGCTAATCCCCCGATCTCGCAAAACCAAACGGTTGTGGATTTCTCTTTCAAAACCGACATGCGGAACCCCTCCTAAAGTCGCATATGAGTTATATTCCGTGTGGGCATTCTCCTGGAAGCATCCCCGGGCAGCGCTGCATGCTGGGTAAGCGCTATGCAGATGAGCCGTGGACTGGGAGCCCCTGGGGGAGGGTGCTGTGCTGCAGCTCTTCCTCCCGGCAGCGGAGCTGGCATCGCAGCTGATCTCTGATACAAGAAAAAAAAGGCTGCTCACCGATAATCTTTAACGAGTGAAGCGTGCAGAGTTTGCTGTGTGAGTTTACTGTGTGGGCGGAGACAAACAAGCTATCTCACAGGTACCTCCGAACGATTATGTTCTTTCGGCTGCGTCTGCTGCGGCTCGTAACAAACAGCGCAAGCCTTTCTCTGCTCGAGAGGCGCTGCCGAAGCCTTGGCTCTCTGCTCCGCACCACATCAGTGCTGCAGATGAGGAGACGGAGAGGCCAGGAGCAAATGGGCTTGGGTGGGATCCGGATCTCTTCAGCTACTAAGAAACTATTGTTGTAAAATAGAACTTTTATATTAGGGGTAAAATAAACACCTTTAAAAAAAAAGTCGTGGTGAGGGTTTTTTTTTGGTTTGGGTTTTTTGGGTTTGTTTTGTTTACCCTTTTCTGACAATATTAGAGCCAAAGGGCATCAGTGAAAAAGCAAATCCAAAAGGTAGTGTTTCAGTTAAATGCTCTCCTTGCAAACAAAATCAGCTGCAGAAGACTATTCCTCTTGCCCCAGGCATTCCCACATCCACCTGCTCCTCAGCAACTACTTCCGCAGCAAACCCTCACACCCTGAGAAAGCGGTCTCAGCTTTGCAAACCAAAACCCCCATGAAATATGTGGAGGGTCCTGGTTAGTGCAGACCATCTCAGCCACACAGTTTAAAGTCCAAAAGAGCACAGCTGTGAGGGCAATGCACCGCAGCACTGGGTGCAAAGGTTTTGAGCGGGGTAGGGTTGATTTTATTCCTAGCGGCTGGTACAGTGCTGTGGTTTGGATTTAGTGTGAGAATAACACTGATAGCACACTGATGGTTTAGGGGTTGCTGAGCAGTGCTTACCCTAAGTCAAAGACTTCTCAGTTTCCCATGCTCTGCCAGGGAGCAGGTGCACAAGAGAGGACAACTGACCCAAACTGGCCAAAGGGATATTTTTAAGCAGAGAATGTCATTCCCAGTATATAAACTTGGGGGAATTGGCAGGGAGGCACTGATCACTGCTGGGGGATGGGCTGGGCATAAATCAGTGGTGGGTAAGCAATAATGTGCATCACTTCTTTCTCTTGGACTTTTTTCCTCTCTTCTTCTCATTATTATTAACTTTATTTCAATTATGAAGTGGTTCTTACCTCAACCTATTCGTTTTATTTTTCTCATTCTCCCCATCCCAGGGGAGGGGTGGAAGGGTGGGGAGTGAGCAAGCAGTTGCGTGGTACTTAGTTGGCATCTGAGGTTAAACCTCAACACTAGGGCAGAAGTTCTTCCACCTTCCAAAACCAGCATCTCACTCACTGCTGTTTAATTGTGCTGCAGTTCTTTTCATGTCCCCTTTCTGGTCAGCCCACAAAGAAGACCTTTTGAGCAGCTCTACAGCCTCTTCTGCTGATCTGCGTCTGAGCTCCTGGGGTCACACCTTCGGTTCCTGATTTCTCAGCTGCAGTCCCACCCTCTCCCTTGCATCGATACATCTAATCTTGGAAAGTGATACAGTGCCAAATAGAAGTTCAAATGTTACTTTTTCAACCCAAGAGTGCACAGCAGAAGTCAGGAAAAGAAGGAATTGCCCTCGAAAATCTTCAGGAGCCTGATTTTAGATTGTCTTCAAATTGCTATGTGCACAGTAGTTTACTATCTCATCTCGGGAGTAGGTTTAATAATCCTAAAGAGAGTAAACATCACTCCTAGTGATTTCAGAGCGACTGGCTTAAAATATTCCAGAGACTCAATTCAGCTTGATGTCTGTGATCTATCAGACTTCTTTGGGCTATAAAAAGTGAAAATACAGTCATTCCTTGCTCCAAAAAGAGAATAGAAAATGGAGTTCTTTTCAAAAATTTGGAATAATGTCTGCATTTTAAAATTTGGGCTATTTGCCCTCTGTATTTATAGCATTAGTTTGGAACCAGAAGAAAAAGTTTTAGGTGGGGGGTTTTTTGAAGAAGAATACAGATATCCTGATGGCACCATGATTAATGGACGAATTTCTTCAGAACAGTGCTGCGCTTTCGTTAGAATACCCACTGAGTGCCAGAATTTTTATATCCTGAAATATGAACCAGGAAGTGAAGAGTCAAAGCTTCGTCCAATTTGTTCTTTTTGAAGGCATAACATTCTGTTGTGCTTGAGACCCAGCAGGTTCAACCTGGGTCTGAGAAAGCTTAAAATAAAACAAGTAGGGGCACCAAAGCAGTGTCTCTTTCATGGGAAAGTAGTTTCCAGCCAGCAAAAACAGCCAAATCTCTTGTCTTTGGTCTTCCTCCTTAAACTGAGGACATTATTACCTTTCCTGATTTTTCAGAAAATCAAAAGTTGTGGGGTTTTTGGTTTTGGTTTTTTTGGTTGTTTGTTTTTTGTTTTGTTGTTGTTTGTTTGTTTGGGGTTTTGTTTCATTTTGTTTGGGATTTTTTTTTAAGTCCTGCAGAGTTCTTTTTGGGTATGTAAACATACTGAGTATAAAGGGAGGCAGGAAAAAAAAAAGACCATGTCATTGTATAAAATCAAGTAAAATGCAATGCAAGGGATGCACACACGATTTGGAACCATCCCTGAGATTTTTTGCTACCTCTCATTTTTGTCGAATACTTTGGTAACGCTGCAAATATGTTTGGTTAGGGATTTGTTTATGCAATGCAGCCTGTTTGCACATGTTTTACATCAGTAATATTGTATCCAGGCTTTTTCAAACAAGTTCCTAATCTGACAACAACCTTTTGGACTTTATCACAGCTGGAATCCATTTCACTTGCTACTACTTCAAAACCGGTGGGGTTTTTTTGCGGAATTTATTTTCTCCAAAATGTTGCAAAATTGGGCCACTCTCAGTTGTCTTTCAATGCTTTTGTGCCACTGTTGCAGCGGGCTCCAGCAAGTGAATATGACTGGAAGTTATCTCTTTTCCCCCTTGAGAGGGACTGTGTATTTTCCTTGACTTTTCATACCCTTTCTCATGTGTATTGTTTTACAACAGGGCCCTACTTACCTTCACAGATACATCTTTTACCTATTGCAGAGATTTACAAGGGATTAAATCCTTGATTCTAGTAATCCCTTATCATGAAAAAAACCCAAAATATTTGTAAACCCTGGCAGAAAATGGGAACCTTAAATCAGCCCAGAGAGTTGTTCTGAGGGCTTTGTCTTTGCTCTCCTTCCAGCCACATCCCCCAAGCCTCAAATTTGGTATTATTTTATCAGGCTAATTAGGTACCCAGCAGTATGAGCTGGGCTTCAGGGTTAAATTTTGGGGTATGTGTCATCTTCTATACCACCTTTTTGAATGTACCTTTGAAAATATAGGCTGGAGCCTTGCTATGTGTTCCAGAAGAGCTCATCTACAGTGGAGACCCACTCTGAATGTAATAAGCCAGGTTTTTCTAATAAGAGCTCCAGAGGATTTCTTTATGTGGCTTGGGTTAATTTGCTTGCTGTGAAACACTGCTCTTCTGACTAGCCCTGTTTAATGCTGTCTTCTTGTCTCTTGTGACCCACTGTCTCTGTGTTTAGCTGTGTCTTCAGAGACTTAACACACAGTCAAAATATTTGACATGTTAAGTCAGAGGGTTAATGTTGCTACAGGAACCTTTATGAGTACTTGTGTAAGGTTACTTTTAATTAATTTTTACAGACTGGGAAAAAGGTGACAAAGATTCTACAATGTGCTTCAAATACAGTGTGCTGCACAGCACTTAAAAATCCAATGTGAGTGATGGCATTCACTAAAACGATTTCATGTGACATTTCAACACGTACTGTAGGCAACATTCCTGAGGCTGTTTGAGGAATGCAAGAGGACACACGATTCCATGAGCATCTTCACATCATCTTTACACCTGCCAGTATAAAGAATGAGAGGTGTCTCCTCCCACTGCGTAGGAAGAGAAAAGTAACTTACGTTAGTCAAAGCATTTTTCTCATGAAAAGTAAATTCTAGAAAAGAAATGCTTGATGAATTTTGCTGATTTTAGCGAACAATAGTATAGCTGGAAATCTCAGAAAGGAATTTTGTTAATCAGGATACTCATTCAAAGCACTGAGAACTAAAACTTCCTTGATTTCCATACAGCTCTAATCTATCGAAAGAAAATAAAGCAAGAAAATGACCCTGCCAAGGGATTTATTCTGGATTTTTCCAAGTGAACTAATCTGGCAGTAGGGTTGCACTAGCTGGAGAAAAGGTCCCAAAACCATCTCCTTCCTCCTTTACCTTATAATTCCTAAGAGAAACATGGTTTGATTTGTGGGTGGGGGCATTTTTTTGGTTGGTTTTTGTGGTTTTTTCCCCTCAATGTCCCTGAATTCATAAAGTTTTAAAAATCATCATAAGTGTAGCCATGAAGCAGTAGTAAAACCAATGTTTGGCGATTAAAATTTTTCCCACTGATGGCTGAGCTTTCTGGTCAAAATCAACTAAATATTACCGTATGGCATTCATTTTCTTTAAATAACTTCTTTTTATTCTCTGTAACATAAGCTCTCTTATTCAAAGCAGACTCGCAAGTGTCCACTGAAGACAAAGTGATTTACTGAATAACTTAATTTCTTGCTATTGTATACTGCTTCCGCCTTCTTCCCAGGAGTTTCAGTAAGACCATAACGTTATGGAATTATCAGAAGCCATATGTAGCAGCAGAACAACTGCTCTGCTGTTCTGCTTTTGCTTTGTGTCTATAAATGCAGTAGTAAATGGCAGGATATTTCAGAGATTGAAGAAATGATCAAATAGGGACATGATGAGTTGGGCAGGGAGTCTTTGTTGTTTCACCTAAGGGAAAAGCCTATTAATTGGCATTTAAGTAATTAGAAATTTGAATACTATTTTTCAAGCTTTTCCAGACACGGGGAAAAATTATTTTCTAATTTCTCTCTTTCTGTTTAAAAGGTACAGCACATTTTAGTAAGGTGAGTAAACTAAACATTGCAATTTATTAAGAGTATTAAATGAAGCAACAAGTTTTCCCACCTCTACAGGCAAGAGATCACAAGCAAAATATTTAAAGGCTTGTGATGTTCATGGTTATTAGCTACTTGAAAATGATCTTCTCAAGGATTAAACCTAATTTTACTTACTTCTGTCCAGACAACTTTAGGAAATATCACCTGAAAATTGATTTCTATCAATTTCAAATAAGAAAATGATTACGCTCTTTATTTTCTTCTGACAGCCCTGGCCAAGTCCACTCAGAAATTTTTATTGCAGTTTAAACTGCCTACCAAGAAGTCTCTTGATAGTCTCTGTACTTCATCTTTCTAATCCAGCTTGTTCTTCCAAAGCTAAATTGATATTGCAATTTCCTGATTTACGATGTCATGTTGTCTTATTCAGGAACCGACAGATGCTGAAATCTTAATGCAGTAGTAATGTTATGCCCTGTGTAAACTGGTACATCAATTACATTTGTCATTTGGAACATCTCAGCTGAATTGCTTTGGATGGGTCTGACCAGGGAATAAGATTCTGTTGTGGTGAGAATTGGAATTTAAATATAAAAATATAAACGATTGGCAGGGATGCCAATACAATCATGTTCCAAAATATCTCTGTTCCAGCTAATAAAGGTTTCGGGCTGTCCTTGAGAAGTGCTTAGTATATAATGGTTTTAACTTAGTGTTTCAAATAATTTTCTCTATCAGTACTTGGCACTCAGCTGACTTTCAAGTAAAAAAAAGAAATGGATACTTATTTGCATTTATTGTGTATTTATTTATTTATTTACTGTTTTATTTACACTTCATGTTCTTATTAAAGTGGCCACCTTTTACTATACAGGCAGTTTATGACCGTATGCAAACCGTTCAATGGCTTATGGCAAAGCATTGCTTAATCAAATCTCATTTAGCCACAGTGTCAACTGAAGTCCTGATCCAGCAGAATATTTAAATATTGTCAGTACTGTAAGCATGCAGCTATTCCTTTCAGTTTTGAAAATATTGTGCATGAGCATAATCCTGAATCAGGGCCTAATAATGTTTCATCTGTGCTGGTCGTCTAGACTCCGTTACAGATGTTTTCCTGCAAAGGCTTTGGCATGCTGCTTATTTGTGCTACAAGTGGAAGCCAGTCCTCCTCTTGCTGTTTTCACAGCATCTCTCCCCAGAGGATGTTTTTCCCTCCCCAGAGGATGTTTTTCCCTCCCCAGAACCACAGTGTTAGGAAAGGTTCAGGCTTAGAGACACAAGAAAATTAGGATAATTCAGTCCTCAGCAAGCAGATGTTGAGCACTTCCTAAATTTTGTATGCCTAGATGTCTCTGCAAAAGTGGGTCCGAGTGAGTTCCTGAGTGGCTGTAACGTAAACAAAACAAAAATAGCTCTTATTTCTCCTTTCCTCTTATCTCACCTGCAGCTTAGGTTTATTGTTGACATCAAAAATAAGACATCTGATATTCTAGAAACCTAAATAACAGCTACTTTCTACACTTCAAGAAAGCACTATGGAATATGAAAGCAGTGTATTTTGACAGACTCCAGTGCACTAGTAAGGAAGGATTCAAATTTTAGAAAGATACTAATGTGTTTTTGTATCAGGGGAAAAATAATAATCAGTATGTTACCCTTAAAATAACAGCTTCATTTAAAAACTTTTTGTTCTAAGGAGTCAGTCAAGGCTAATGAGGAAATTTAACATTAGTTGAAGGTCCTTGAGAAAGATAATGTTATGTGATCCTCAAGAATGTATTTTAATAAGGCATTGAATAGCATTGGGCAAGCACATGCACACACATTACTGCATATATTCAAGCACAAGTAATGTTTATGTTGCTACAACACTCAGGAATGACCTAAGGAGGCCTCATTTGGATTCAGTTTACTTTTATTGTAATGTAGACTGTTATCCAAGTTCGAGCCAGAGATTCTTATTCTGAAGATTTTACTTCCAGACTTTCTTTCCTTGTATTGTAAAAATATTTTTTTCCAGATCAATTACATTAAATTGAATGAGAAATTGAAGTTCCTTCTGAGTTCCAGAATTGTGATTTCTGCTGTCTTGCACCACTGTTGCAAGGGAAAAAAGAAGTCCCCAAAACTTTGAGATATTGGATGTGTTTTAGACTACTAACCACAAATAATTTTCCTTTATGTGTTTGTATTTCATTTCCCCCCCTACCTAGCAAATGCTACCTGACACTCAACTGCTGTGAGGACAACCAGGTTAATTAAATAATATACTCAGCTCATTCTACTGACAGCTGGAAGTTTTCATTAATTTTATATGGTGGTCCCTGAATCTTCCTGACTTCTGGAGAAGAATGTAAGGAATTCTTAAATTCTTACAGTTTGAGAAATTCTCCAACTAAAAATCACCAGAAAAAAATCAAAATGTGTCTGAGAAAACAAAGATATTGAGGAACAAGCAAAGTTTTTCTCAGAGGTCTACAGAGAATATTTATCTGGTATGATAACTCCTAACCCAGGCAAATAACCTAGAGACCAGTTCCTACAGAAGCAGGCAAGAATCTCTAGTCAATGAATTTTTTTTTCCAATCCTCAGCTTTTTGTTGTTGTATAAAAAAAAATGTCCTCTCTGCAAGGTAATTACCCACATAAACGCCACATCAGTATCATAACCCTGATTCTGCTTTGGTCACAAAGCCTGATTTATCATCTCTATTTTTAGGTACTCTCCTTTATTGACTATTATGGCCCAAGTACCTAGAATCATGGAGTTATTACTTCTGCCGAAGAACCATAGAAACTTGGAAATTCAGTGCTCCTTACACCATATGTAGAACTATTATTAATTTTTGACGCAGAGGTGAATGTACGACACAGAGAATTTTTGCGTTCTGTAAATATCACAGTAGGTAGCCGGGCTTGACAGTGGCAGGACAGAGCTCACCTGGGAAGATGCAATCTCACTTTAACTACAGATTGATAGACGTGACCGGCAGCTGTCAACCTGTTAGGAAGGGCAGGCATGTAGAAGGCTTTAAAAAGACCAGTCGAGGTTAGCAGTGGGGTGGAGTATAGAAAGGTTAGTTTAACTAACAGTAATAATTTCTGTGTACCCACTACTATCGGACCAGCCGGTGTCCAGGACGCCCTGGCGTTTATATAACTCGCTCAAATCTCTGTTCCACTCTAGTTAGGATGATCTATTCAACTCAATACAAGCAAAGAAGATGATTAACGGGGAGTATATACTTTGTGTCATGAGCACTGGTAAACCACGTTCCTGTCCCCTCTCCACATTTCTTTGGCAGTTCAGAGAGCAGAACTAGTTCTTGGCTTGCAACAAATTTGCATGATGGGAAATATAAGCAAATGACTGAGTTGTAAACTCTCCTCTGTGTGCTGTGAAAACATCGTTTGAGTTGGGCGAGCATCGAGAGAGAGGTTTAGTTATCGAATTAAAAAGAACACAGGCTGCTTTGAAACTGCTGCGGAGAGGCGGATTTTGTGGGGCTCGTTCTACTTTCTGAGCTCTTCCGTGTGTGATTAAGTAAAAAACTCACTCCACGAGTCTGCTGATGAAATGCAGCAGATGGCAGCAATGCACAAAGGAAACACGGCCCTCGGCTTATCTCAGGATTACTCTGAGCACACAGACTTCACCCTTCCTCACACCGACTGCCTGGCCCTAAAGCTACTAAACGTCTCCATTTTACTGGTCTGGATTTCAACTCGCTCTAGTCTGTTCGTCGGCAAGTGTTTTAAATCAAGAATCAGGCAGGAATATTCAAAGCCGAATGCCTTTACAAGTTCAAAAGAACGTCACAGAGAAGTCATTATAAATAAATAACCTGAAAAGAAAGAGGTGCTGACATTAAGACACACCTACTCGGAAAAAGAATGTCGTCTTGACTTCATTTTAATAATATTTTTAAAGCACCTGTGCCAGCAATTAAAGGGGTGAAGCAGATAAATTCAATTTTATGGCTTTTAAAAAACAGTACCTCATGGATTCATGCTTATTTGAAAAAGAGCAGTACAGCTCTCCCCAATGCTGTCAGTTACAGAATTTCATCAAGTGTTTCCTGCAAAAAAGTATAATAATTTTCAGCAAAATAGGGCAAGACCTACAGAGAAACACAAAGTATTATTGACATGTGTTGGGAGATTATTACATAATTTTTAGAAATATTTGACTAAAAATGAAGGGAGAAAAAGAAATCCTCCTTTTGATGCCACTTAGAAGACCTTCAGCAGGGAGGTGTCCGAATTCATTCCCACTCCCAGTTTCCATGCTGTCCCTGCTCATTCTGTATTCTGCCAGATTGATAACTCTGGGCTCCAACTCACAGCTTGCACTGGAGCAGTGCATGACCCAGCTTTATGTTACAGACAGGTTTAGAAGAACTAGCTGAATGGTGCTGCATCTGATTTTCAGCCACTGCTGAAGTACGTATCAAACCTGAGATCAGCGATGCTCTGCGTTTAAATGTTGGGCTGTGACCTGTGACAAGAGGGTTGTGGCCACCCTGGTGATTTGGCTGTGGAGTGGAGAGAGCCAGCACTGCCAGAGGTGACGAGCTGCAAGGTGGCTTTGACATGAGTTGTCAGGAATCATGGATTACGGGCTTGTGTCTGCTCAGATTTCAGCCACTTTGTAGCTGCCTTTTCAACTGCCCGTGATTTACACCCTGGCAAACCTTACAGCACCACTATGATCTCATTGCACATGGAGGCAATTGCTTTCAGCACAGCAGTGCCTGAAATTCCCCATAGAGGGATCCATGTGGCCCATCCCAGAAATAAAACTACCACCAATCTGTCTCCAAAAAAAGCACAAGCATGGCTTTGAAATCAGGAGCTAGGAAGGAAATGGGTTAACTGTATATAGTGCAGTTTTCTGACCTCTTTGGGTTCCTGATTTTGTCTGTGTCTAGGATGGAAACAAACTGTTGTGAGCTGGCAAAGCCTAGGCAGCACCTAATGGAGGATATTGAAGGTCCCTCATTTCTCCCCAATGCATCTGCCCTTGATTTTAACCAAGAGGTCAAGAAATGAAGTTTAAAAGAAAAGGCAGATGAGGTTCACTGTTAATCACAGCTAATCGCACTGTTAAAAAGCACCCATGAGGAGTTAACTTTCTTTCCCTGCCCCTCTTCAGTGTTCCTGGCCCAACTGCAGGGTTTGCTTTGACTTTTCTCTCTCTTGGGAATGCCATCAGCTACCAGTGTTTGAGTAAAGTGCCTTAACACCTGGAAATGAAACTAGTTTTGGTTACTGTATTTCTTGAGAAGATTCTTTTTTTCTTAAGGAACAGTGATTCTTCTTTCTCTTTTTCAGTGGCCAGGAAAGTAAATGAATAGAAAACAAATGAACAGAAAATAAAAGCTTAGTTTCTTTTTCTTTTTAAAATGACATCCAGATTTTTTTGCCTCAGCCAGCCAACTGCACTGCAAAATAGATAAACTAATTCAAATCACTAGATGATAACACTCATCTCCTGCAAGCCAGTGGCAACTAAGATATGCCAACAGAAACTATGCTGCAGGTAAAACTTATGAGTATAGAGCCGATTTTCATTGGGTCTATCAAACCTAGTAGGTGCAATACTTAGAATTAAGCTTAGGCAAAAATATTTTGATAGAAAGAAGCTGATCTGGAATAGTCCTGCAGAATTCAATCCCTTTCAGAAGGGAATCAAGCAGAGCCCAGTCCCAGAAACTTCAACACGGAAAACCATGTGTCTTTTCTCTCTGTCTAGCATCAGCTCAACTCACTGACAGTTCAGCTCATCATGGAGTGTGACACTTTCCTCTTCAAAATAAAAAAAAAAGGTGTTCTTACAATGAGTCTTACTTTTCATTTATCTACATATTTGTTGCAATTCATCAGAAAAGCAATTTCTGGAACAAACTAGTCAATGAAAATGTAAGTAATTATTTCATGACTCTAACAATAACCTGGAGGCCAGCCTGTTGGCATCCCATCTAATTACTTCATATAACATCGTTTATTCTTCAGGGGTTATTTGCTTTAAAATTTCACTGTAATGTTATTCACACTTAGAGAGAAGCAAAGCTCTAATTTCTGCCACTATTGTGATGGATGTAAAGCAATACTACTGGCTGTGAAATAAATTAATTGAAATTATGTGCAACCCTGTCTTGTTCAGATCTGTATTCTGAATGAATATCTAAGCATTTATGTAAAATCATCTACAGGCTTCACATTAAATAAAACAGCAACTCTTTAGCCTTTCAAAATAAGATGCTGCTATACCATGTATATCAAACAAACAGAGAGAAGATACGAAGATTGCTCACATAACCTCAGCTATCGTGGATATGTCCTTAACACAAAATTTAATCTTCCCATTTTTCCCAGCCAGCGAGGCATATAGAGTCTGATCTGCTGCTGCTGGGCGGAATGCTGAGGTACATCTGTGTTAAGAGAAAGTGCTCTTCCCATATTTTGGGGATTTTAATTTCAAGTTATGACTGTCGCTTAACCTTAGTGCCCTTTTATGGCCTATTTTTTATTTTTACGAGGAGCATTACATGATGTTTTCTCAAAACCCCAAACTATTTATATTCAAAGAGGTATCTGAGACAAATTCATAGCCTAAATGCTTTCAATTTTTTATTTTTTTAATAAAAAATTCTTAATTTTAGCTTTCCTTTGAATATGGTAAAGCTGAAATGATTTGCCAGTGATAAGCCATACTGCAGAGTAGGTTCTCTGGGTCATTCAGTGTGAAAAAATAAAGCAGTGCTCAATTTCCTCTGCAGATGAATCCAGAGATATTAGAAAGGATAATTACACGAAATGGTGACTCGAAGAGGGAGAATATATTCTCTTAAATACAGCAAAATACCAAAAGGACAATAAAAACCCCCAAACAATGAAACAAAAAATGTCAAGTTAAAAAAAAATAGGATCCTAGAGTATATAGTCTTCTTGTACTTAAAATTATTTATTCCTTCTCTGCAGGAAGCAGGGAAAGAAAATAAAAAATGGGAAATACATTGGCTTGCAAGAGTTTGTTCTGTGGGTGTAAAAGGTATGCACCATACGGAAATTCTACCTGCTTATTTTATTAGTGTTTTAACTGCTTTACTTTAAATCATGGCATGCACTATTTATACAGGCTTAAACAGAATATTAATTAGAAGTGACAGTTAAGCCTGAATATAAATCAAGATGTTAAGTGAGTGGTCTCACTGGACATCTATAATTAGCATTTGAATGTATAAGTAGATATTAATTGCAAGCGAAGAGCTGCAGAAAAATCTATAGTTTTGAGTATGCGGGGGGTTGGATTTCACATGACTGCGTTCACCCGTGCAACACATTGGGATAAACATGGATTCTCTCGGCTCTCAGTCTCCCCGAACCCAGAGCGAGCAGATTTTCCTCACGCTCGTCCAGACAATGGCTGGGGGTTTTTTTCTCCTCAGCCAAAGAAGAATCTGGCTGGGATTCCCTTGACCCCGGGATGCTGGATGGCCTTTTACAAGCCCTGCACTGAGCGCAGCTGTGCGTGTGCCAAGCGGCGTTGGAGGGGCGCGTTTCGGCAGCGCTCCGCTGCCTGCGCCCCGAGCAGGACGCGGGCGAGTGCCCGAGCCGAGCCCCGCAGCGCCCCTGCCACCGCACGGCCTCGCCTGCTGGGGCCTGACAGCGATGCCGGCACTCCCTCTGCCTCACCCATCGCCGCCGGTCGGGAAGGAGTTGGAATTTAAATGGTGGTTTCTTTAGGGATTCGTAAGTCTCAGTAAAACCCAGCTGACTCGCCATCAGCTCTGCAGCTCTGTAAGTGCTAACAAGTAGTTAAGGGTGCAGTTTTGTCAGCAGTACAAGGATGCAAAATTCAGGGAGAGATGAGATACCTCACATAGCAAAATAACATTTTTTAATATTTTGAAAACAAATACTTAAAATCCTTCATATTGTCTAAATATCTATATTATAAATACAGTATTCTAAAACTAATACTTTAGTTATGAATACAAACATTTTAACTGCATTTTTTGGAAACTATTATTTTTCTAAGTAGAAACCTGCTTCCCAATCAATTTTTTAACACTACGTTTTTGTCTGCACTAACAGAACTCAAACCAGAAAATAACACTATTATTAATTTAATGCCTTGTCATTATTACCCCAGCATAACTTGCAGTAATTCACTATATATGTTAAAAATTCTACTTAGTATGGAAGGAATAGATTATAACATTCTGCTTAATTTTCCTGCATAAACAAGTAACCAAAATTTATATGAAGCTAGCCTGTGCTTTTGCATTCTGACATATATCTAAATTTTACTGGCATTAAAATGGGATAAAAATAACAATGGGAAAAAAATTAAGTGCAGTGAGCTGTGAATTTTAATCATCATCATTGCTATTACTACTACTACTACTACTACTACTACTACTATTTTTGTAGGGAATATTTGGTATTAAAAAACCATGTTGGAAATTTAAAACAATTTTTTAGCTAATAGTTACGCTAATTTTTAAGCTAATTATATTTCTGATGTTCTGCCAGCCAAGATTTATGAGGTGTTTTACAAAAGTCTGCATTTCATCTGTGTTCTCTGGTAAAAAATAAAGAAAGAATTGTAAAAACTGTGAATTGCTCCAAAAGCCAAGTATGTCTGGGAAAGTGAAGAACAAACCCAAAACCTCTTGACTTGCATCCGTCTCTTTTGTTGTGTCAACAATGAAACAGAGCACCAGTGAGACATGAAAAGGATATGTAGGCTCTACATTTCTATTACTGGATTTGAACAAGAGGTAATAGTGAAAGAGTGCTGGAACTTATTTTCTTTATGCTTGGTAGATAACCCGGTGGTTTTCCTAAAGCCCATCAGCACAGACATATTATCAACTAGAGAAAATGAGACCAAAAGCAAAGAGAAAATAATCAAGCAGTGCTGTACCCCTCAAAGTACTCCCCCGAAGACTGAAGTGCTACTAAGATGTTATATTTAGGACAGAAGTCTTCAAGGTATTTTCTAGCTCATCAGGTCTTATAGTGGCTACCACAATCACTACATCTTGCAATTTATATTTAAACACTAGCTGACTCCATAACTCTTTCTCCTTTTGCCTATTTACAGCCTACTCAACATCTCAATGCCTTCCTTTCTGTGCATACCCCCTTTTCTCTGGTTTTCACTAATTTACACTCAGATGTTTGTATTTACTTTTTATTTTCCACACTGACTTCCTGACAGGGGTGCAAAGAAATCCCTCCCTTCCTCCTGCTGCTTGCTTCTCTCTTTTGTCCTTAGCCCTTTTTGGTTGCACCAGGGCAGCTCCATTTCAGGGAAAGCTCTGCATAACAATTAACACTTCAATGTATTTGAGGAACACCAGAGTCACTTAAAAATGCTGAAACAAACTGAAACACTGGAAATCCCCAGCTACATAATTAATTCTTAAATGTGTATTTGTACTAGACAAAACTTACCTCAGGTGGCTTTCCTTGCACACCTTGCAGCTGAAGCGACATCTTGGTTATCTATGGGCTCACTAAAGTAGGGGTTACTTCACATTTACCTCAAAACAGAGTCTTATGATTTATTAAATGAATTCACTTACTGCTAAGTAGAGTTTTATTCCACCAGTTAAAGACAGACTTTATTTAGAATTTTTTTGCATTTGTACTAAATTAGAAACCAGATTGCTAATTTATCTACTGACTATAAAAACAGGGCCTATGAAAAATGTCCTTTTCTGTTTATACCTTCACTGATACATACAGGTACACAAAAGCATGGCTTCTGCTAAAAATAACTTCTCTCTAACATTAAGACCCAAGTTTTGATATTGTTTCCTGATCCCCTACAAGTATGCAATTTTCCTATCTTCTCCTGATCAGTTTGGGACTAGCAGAGATCTGGGCAGGTCTCAGGATCTAGAGCCCAAAGTCTGGGCATGTGACTAATGTACTGCCTGACTCTTCCAATAAAAGAGGTGAAAGCAAACAACCTTGATTCTGAAACTTAGAAAGCAAATCAAACGGTAAATACCTCTTTCATTTTCCAACAAAATCCGACAGTCTGCAACTGTTTTAAACATACTGCACAGCAAATGTGTGCTTCATACTGCAAATAATCTTCACAGTTTATACACTTTGTAAAGTATCAAAGTTGACCAGCTGTACTACAAACATCTTCAACCCTTTCTGGTCTATTATACGTTTTATTGCATGTTTTGAATGTGTATGCAACATATGCAAACAAGTAATAGGTGTTGGTTCCTTGTTTCAGACCACAGCGTAATCACATCATTGTGGTCCTGAAGGTCTCGCTGACTTGCTAAGCCTGACCCACAGTGCTCAAGAGCTGATTGTGAGGATACTCAGGCAAGAGAGAAAAGATAGTGTGTGGATTCAGCTATGCTTGGCTAAGCTTAAGTAAAACACACCAGAAAACAAAATTGGGGAGAAGTAACTGGAAACCAATGATTAGAAAGTACAATAATTCAATAAAACAAGAAATCAGTGAAAAGCATCATTAATTCTAAAACTGTGTCTGTCATCCTCATTTAACCACAGAATGAAATACTGCACAAGAGCATCATACAATCTGACAAAACCATAGCTTTCAATGTTTCAGTCCACACTGGTTTTCTAAATTTTATTTCAATGATAAATGCTGTTCCTCTTGGCTCTTTCTCCAGTACAAAACAGTGTGTGTGTGGTTTGCACAGGTGTGACAATCCTGCCAGGAAATGAGTCCAACAGTGCAAAAGCACTTGAAGAGATTACTATACAAAAAAAATTGTCAAATGGTAAATGCTACTAAAAATACTTTTATTCATAACTTGGAAGATATTTTTGCTTGCTATCCAGAAAGCTTAAATTAGCTAATGCTTACAAAACAGGTGTAGGTATTAGCACAAACCACTTAACCAATAAACCCACGAAACACTTGGATGAAGAGAAGTGTCATATTCTTACAATATAAAAATTCCTATCAAGTATCAAGGAAGACAAATATATTGGACACAGTATGTTTGTAATTTTGCAAATTTTGACATTCCAGATGATTGATCTCATTCAAAAACTGAGGTATTTGGAAACAATCCAGAAAATTATTAGGACTGTTCCATTTACACAGCACTATGGTTTTATTGAAGCAAGGCAGATACCAATAATTAAATTAAATTTTGTAAGATGCTGAACTAAACTGCTGCATCTATTACTGTTTTCCAGTAATAAGGAGGTGCACAGTCCTTTCCAGAGTTTGTCTTGGTGTCTTTGACTAACAAATACATTACTTTCTTTTTTTTTTTTAATAGGTTCTGTAATTAGAAATAAGCTGCCCCTTTCATTACAAAGATATGCATGCTTACAGAAAATGTTATTGACCTCAAGGATAGAAAACATGCATTATTTTTGGTTATTCCCAGTGTTAACATTTTGGTGTAATCCATTTTAGATCACTGGCAGTCACTATTTCCTAAATCAGAACATTAGCAGCTTATGAGGTAGGATCACATCTCACTGCCACATGCGATGCTAAAAGAATTCAAAATCAGACTGTGAATTCATGACAGCATAAACTCGAATTTAACACTTAGACCGGCGTTGTATGAAAACCACAATGGCCATTGCAATTTGAAACACCAACCCAGTATAAACTCTCTCAATGTTTCAAGAGTGTTGATGGCCTCGCATGAAGAACTTTGCAGTGGCAGACTTAGTGCCAGAGCAGGGAGGCCCTCTCTGAACTCACTCTGACCTTGAGGTGTCTTGTGGAGCCTCTGTTTCGCCACGGCTGATGCAGAGCCTGCACAGAAAACAGTGTCAGAATAGGCACAGCTTCTCAGTAAGCCAAGAGCAACATGATCAAGGGCTCGTTCACCTGGCTTGAACACATACTCGTGGAGACAGCGCAGTGAACTGATGAGAGAGTGATGGCTGTTTTGGGAAAACCACTGCTTCACCAAAAAATATACTCAGTCCAACAGCTGCTCTTCTGAAAATCAGATTACAATCTTAAGTGTTTGCAAGTCTTTCTGTGGCCTGTGTCAAAAGATTGCAGCACTAGGGAAAAAAATAAATAGTTTAGGCTTTTTTACATATAGAGAGGAAAAAAAATAAGGCCAACCAAACACAACTTGTCTTGAGTTAAATTTTGCAGGGCAGATGTTTTCTGTCCTCCCTGGTTTTGAGTCATGACATACAGATTTTTAATATAACAGAAAAAAGGAAATTATCCTGTAAAACTGCAGTCTTCTTTCTGCAGGCCTACACTATCTGTATGTTGCATATACTACATATGTCTAATGTGGCAGATGATTCATAAAGAAGTCATGACAGGGACCTCTATAATTTTTCATTTACACCCAACTACCCACTTTTACACTGTATATTGTATATATATATATTATATATATATATGTATATATATAATATATATACGTATATGTATATATATGTATATATATATACATATATATATATGTATATATATGTGTATATTGTGTATATATATATTTACATTGTATATTGTATATATATAATATATATACGTATATGTATATATATGTGTGTATATATATACATATATATATATGTATATATATGTGTATATTGTGTATATATATATTTACATTGTATATTGTATATATATTATTGATTTTGCATGGTACTGGGGCCAAGTCTGAGCATTTTCCAACCTACCAAAGCAGCCTCTACTGATGATACAACATAAATTTCAGCTACTCAACTGGGACTAAATCCTCTTCTGATCCCTCCTTCTCCTACTCTGTGGATAGCAAGAGCATAGGCTTCAGTTTTCTTTTCTTTCAAAAAATGTGAATTCTAGCTGTTCTTCCTCAGGGAAGATAAGATTAAAAAGAGGATCAGATTTCTGAAATGAAACAGAAAAAATTTATTGTTATTGGTAAATCGGTGTATTCTATAGCTTACATGCATTATAGAAAGGAACCAACTCCTTTACACACAGATCATGTTTTGAAAGATACAGGTAATTAAAACTTTAGAAACTATAGAACGATACATAAATGGAAAACAAAGTGCTCTTGTACAAGTTCTTACATTGCTAATCCCATGGGAAATGATCGGGGTTCATAAACATTGATTGCCATTGATTATGGACTGTGAATACTGAATGGCCACATAACAGCAAGGTCTCCACTTGCTTCTGCAGGCTGCATTTTTCTTCACTCAGCACTCACAGTAGACTTACATAAGAAGCTTGGGACTAGCTGTTAATTTGAAACTTTCACATTTTCAAGGCAGGCTTATTTGCAGGCTAGGTTGCAAATCCAGCTCTAACATATGACTTTTTCTTCTAAACAGATCAAAAAGATGTGATTCTTGGCAGACTTGACTTCAACTAGAAGACAGGACTGTAAGCAGGTTTTGGGATCAGCAGAGCAGTGTTTATACTAATGTAATTGGGAATTTTTTTAACATGCTATTTCTATTGGTCCTTTCAGTCAAATGAAATATCCACTATCAAATTCAAAATAATAGTAAATAGTAAAGGTTCAGATGTCTCCTCCCTTAAAAAAAGTAAACAAAACCAGGGACCACACTCCTCCCAGGGGCTACCATTCCCCCCAATATCTTCTTATAAACATACAATATACACTGGACTAAACCAGTTAAAGACAAATTCTTCATATATTTGGCATTGTAAAATATTGGTGATCAATCATATTATAAACATGCTGTAGAAAGATTGTTAACCAGTTAACTCAGGTCTCAAACATTTATTTATATATTATTGTGTTTGAAAAATTGTTCAGATAATAAATTGCCAAATACCATACGTTTTTAAATGAAGCACATGCTAATTAATAAAGATATTTCAGTAGTCCTTAGAAGGATATATATTTTGAAGCTCCTTCAGCAGAGAGGTGCTGGAATTCCTCTCTTTGTTAGTAACTTGCTGGATGTTGTTCACTTTGGGTCAACGAGTAGAAGATAATGAAAGAACCCAAATCTGACAGCACAGAATTGTTCTCTAATTCACTTATGCAGGAGGTTAGCAACCACAAAATGCAAATATCAAGCTTCTACAGCAATATTAATTTGGTCACAATGTACATTTGGTTTCTTTTACAGCACTCATTAAACAACACAAGTATAGCAATTAATGTATTAAGTTAATCTTATTAGACTTTTATTTTATTATTGAGCAAAAAACTCCCATTTTTCCAAACAAGTGTGGGCAGTTTACTTGGTTTGATCCAGATGTTAGTTTTTTTTTTCTCAAAAACTGTGAAGTTTCTGCAGTTTGAAAGGGGCCACAATCTTGAATAAACATAACAAGGAAAACAAGAGGAGAAAACCATCTCCATCCAGTGCAGTGTTGCTGACATAAGAATATTAAACTTTTGCATTTCCTGACTTCTTACATTTTAACTAGGTAACTGTAAGTGTGTATGAATGTAGGGCTTAATTTATTTATTTTTGCATGCAATTACCTAAGTTTGATGTTTTTTTAAATAAGAAGGAAAGCGAATAAAAACACAAAGCCTTCTGTTTATGCAGTCTAATGAAGCTGATTTACTGCTTTTGATGTGGTATTCTCTGTGTTCTGGGTAAGGCACACAGGGATAAGTGTTTCTCAGCTGTGCAGTTTAGAAAAGCCCTCTGAACAGCCAGTGTCCTTTGGATACAGCTTGAATCCCAGGATTAATAAAGTTTCTCTTTACCTGCCTTCATACAGTTTCTCAGGAAAATGCTGTACATACTATAAATAATTGAGCTGCAGCTCTGAGAACATGCAAAAAAGCATGGATCTGAAGCTGTTCACGCTGGACACTCCTGCAGCATTGTACAAACGGGTTTTAATGATGCAGCTTCTGTAGCAGTTTTCTTGTCCCTTGAGTCTATACACAGAGAATGGCAGTAAAGCTGGTGAAATAAATTCGGATACTCATACTATGTGTCAATGAACAGCTGTCAAATGACAGCAGTTCTTTATTATTGATCCTCTCTATCTTCACAGTGATGTGAACTTCTCAACCTGTGAGAGGCACTTTGTGAAAGAGGGGCTGCGAGAAAGTATGTGATGTGCAAAGCCTACGCATTCAACTTCCACTCTCTGAGGGAGCACGAGGAGAATTCTGAATAGGTTACATGAAGTATGGGCTAAGAAGGTGGAAAAGTGCAGCACTTCCAGATGGTAGTCCATTATCTTTAGTGACCTCATGCACAAAAGTATTCATGAGGTTCTCCTTTTGTGCAGGAAATACTATAAGGCCAAATACAAAATACAGAATTAATCATTCAGATTTTGATTTATTTTTGTCTTTTAGTCTAGTTTCAGAAACAGAGTGCAATCTGATAGCTTGTTACCAGAGGAGGAAGTAACATGTGCTGAAGAGGCCCCACTGCATAATAAATTATCAGAAAGAGGAGAAGCAAAGTGCCCTGTTTACTGATGGGTCCTGTCATATTGTAGGGAAGCATCAGAGATGGAAAGTGGATGTAGAGAGTTCCCTGTGACAAGCCACAGAAACTGCTGAAGGAGAAGGTTTGCAGATGTGAAGACTATCCAGCTGGCTTTAGGGACTACTGAATGAGAGAAATGGCCAGCGTTTTATCTCTACACTGACTCATGGATATTGAAAAATGCTCTGTGGGTGTGGTTGCAGTGATGGAAGCAGAATAACTGGCAGCACTGCCATTGTGGCATTGACACTGCTGTGGCAAGATACTGCTGCCTGGGTGGAGAACCTGGGCTTGAAAATATATCATGCAGATGCTCCAGTGTCCAAGAGTTGGGTCACTGAAGAAAATCAGAATAACCAGAAGATGGGTTAGGCTGCTAAGATTAAAGTGTCTCAGGTGGATCTGGGCTGGCAACATGAGTGTGAATTATATCTATCTCAGTGGGCCCGTGACACCTTGGGCCATCAAGGAAGGAATGTAACACACAGATGGGCTCACGACCGAGGGGTGGAACTTATCCATGGACACTCTCACAAAGGTCATCCATGGATGTGAAACATGAGCTGCAATCAAGCAGGACAAGCTTGTGTGGAGGATGGTGTCTGCAGTAAAACCTGGAGGGCCTGGCAGATTGGCTATAACACACTCCAAAAACCCACCAGGGCCAGGGCCATGTGCTTGCAGTGATGGAAGCAGCCACTGGATGGCCAGACAGAGATCCTGTGTCCCATGCCACTGACCAGAACACTATCCTGGGCCTTGAAAAGCAAGGCTTATGGTGACATGATACCCCAGAAAAAAAATTACAATGAGACTCATTTCTAAAAGAACTTCAAAGGCACCTGGGTTAAAGAATGTGGCATGGAGTGGCTGTATCATATCCCCTATAATGCACCAGCCTTCAGGAAAATCTACTGATACAATGCACTGTTAAAGATGAAACAGAACAATGGGTTCAGACATTTGGAGACACTGATCCCTGCTGGGAGATGGGCTGGGCATCAAGCAGCAGGAGGTGAGCAAATATGTTGTGCACCATTTGTTTCTCTTGGGTTTTATTCCCCACTCTCTCTCCTTTTCACTACTACTACTACTACTACTACTACGACTACTACTACTACTACTACGACTACTACTACTACTATTATTATTTATTATTATTATTATTGTTGTCATCACCATTATTATCAACTTTATTTCAATTATTTAATTGCTATTAACCCATGGAGTTTATCTTTTTTTCCCCTTCTCCTCCGCATCCCACCAGAGAAGCAGAGGAGAGTGAGCAAGCTGCTGTGTGGTATTTAGCTGCTGGCTGAGGTTAAACCATGACGTAACTTCATGAAGCAAATGCTCTTCAGTTAACCTCCATGATCCATGGTAGATGTCAAGCCACAGCCCGACTGTGACCTTTTGAAGATCTGCAAGAATTACATGCAGTCCAGCATTTGCTTGCTCTATGGTGCAACATTGCCCTTTCTTATCTGAAAAGCTGATCCAGCTGTGGGCAGGGTTTCTCTCTCCATGTATTTGGTCATCGAAAATAAATATGGCATGATTTAACTCCTACTTACCTTCCGATACTGTATTTCAATGCTGCATTCAAATTGTCCAATACAGAAGGTACTTTGAAAATAATTTAAGTGTTTCACAAGTAAGTTTCCACTCTAACAATCATATCCTGAGATCTAAAGCCTCCTTTTCTCTTGGCATGAAAAGCACTTTATAAACATTCATTAATCCCATCCTCATCTTGAAAATGTGAGAATTAGCACATGCAAATGTAGTTGCAAAAAGCACAAGGTAAACTAAAGGAAGAGTAAATCACATCTGTTCCCTGGACCATCTACTCCTCATACCTCAAGCTCCCAGCAATTAATCCTAAACTGAACAACCAGGCTGAAATAACCCACAAACCTTCTCCTTTGAAACACAGTACATTTCATAGAAATGTTGTTCAGCCTTCTCTATTCAGCAGCACTGTTTGGAATTGGTAGCAGGAGACTCAGAGTCTCAGAAGAACCTCAGCCAGTTTTCAGTTCTTAATAAAGTGGCTGCTAATGGTAGCCTTAGATAGCTATACATGTTTTGGTTGAAGAAGATTTTTACCCTTTATTGATCAGTTTAAAACATAGACTGATAACTCACTGTTTTCAATAAAACAGTTTTGCCATTTAAAACATTTTCAATAATTTTAACCTTTGTTTGTTCCTGAGTTTGATCATTTTTGTCATGAGATGTGAATGAAATCCTACCCTCGTTTACCCCTGCCTGGATAACTAGGACATGTGCCACTTCCATCAGAGCGTAAGTCGCAAATTTTTACCTTTGGCATTGGGCTTGAACACACATCACTAACAATTTTGCTTGTAAAGTCAGGTAACTCTTTTGGCTAGGAAAATCCAAGAGAATCTGAAAACTGTTACTCTCTGTAAAGCTAGCCATATAGTCTAAGGCATTCAAATCAAGACCAAATATGCTTGGAAAAGATGGCAGCATATGCAGAACATCAGCATTTTGCTATATCACTTTGTTTGCCAAATCATGTCCTTCTCTGGAGGACTGCCATCCAAACCTGGAGGATGAAAAAGCAAAGGATTCGTGCTTTTTAAAGAATGGCAAAATGTTGTCAGATCATAAGATATATGAGAAAATAGTGCCAGCTGCTCAATTTACTGAAACATTCTGAGAGAGTGTAGTGCAGATGAGAGGGCAGAAATTGGCTTAGGATCAGGAAATATCTTGTACTGGAACAATCAGCCAGCACACAAGAAAGAGTCTGAAAAAATTGTAGGATTAATTATGTAATATACATATGTTTCCCATAAACTTGACTTTCAAATTCCGAATAATTTACAATAATTAAAAGCATTCTCCAACTCAGGTCAAGACATCAGAGTTGTTGAAATGCTGGTAACAACTAATGCTTGAAGTATTTTCTTTGACCGTTTCTACTACTGGAAGTTACATTTCTTTTTCTTTTTTTTTTTTTTTAANAAAAAAAGCTATCGGGGGAAAAAACTCTAAGTTTTTCAAAATTCTAGACCATTTCTTTATAACCCCGCATCATACCTATGATTTGATTGGATTTTAGCATAGTGTTGACTCCTGTTCTCTTAATTGCATGCAGCTATTGAATGAAAAGTGACAACAGAACATGATTTATATATGACATAATAGAACAATGTTTTATTCTGCTTCTGTTTGTGCTATTTGAAGGAATAAGCTTTTAGGGTGCCAAAATTATTGCTAGCCTTGTTAACTACTTTGGAAGCAAAATAGTTGACATAAGGACAGCCAAATCTGTTCTTTTATGAAAGTGTAATAAGACAGAAAATCATTTCATTGTCAGATAATGCTTCAGTTTATATGACACAATTAGATTTGCAATAAACTACAAACAGATTTGATAATGTCACTTACAACAACGATCCTGGAAGAAGCAATAGTGCAGCATTCAGCTCCCTGACGCCAATGAGCTGGAAGCAACCCGCCGAGGAGCAGCTGATTACCCAATCCAGAGTTACACGTATGAAACCAAAAACAGACTTTGACAGGCTATAGATCATATTTTTTTAATTTGTCTCCCAACTACATAACAAGTTTAGCCCCAGTCTACGTGCATTAATATTCCAAACACTCGGCTCATTAGTCTAATCAAGGGATGGGAAGACCACACAAATGTACGGATTGTTCAGCAGCCCTGACCCCACTCATTCACACACATGTAATAGCCCTGCCATTCACTCATGCATAGAAATGATCACAAAAGCAAACAATGCTGTGCTCACTCATTCACTTAATTAGTTAGTCACTGTTTCACTCACTTGGTTGACTCAGTCCTTCATACTTACAGCCTTAGAATCTCATCTCACTTTCCCAGTGAGTAATGCCAATTAAAATTCACTTAAGGCCCACATAGATTGAGAAAATCAGAATTACACCCTCAGTCTGACAGATACTAAACTTCATGAAGCAATCCCTCAATGTGACTTGGAGTATTTTAAGATCTTAAGTAGAAATTTAGTGCTGCACAGGCCTTGCTTAGCCTTCTCTTTTTCTCCTCTTTAACACTCTTGCTTTGAAAGCAAAAGACGGGTTTCTGCCCTCAGTATTATTTAAGTTAGCATTTTTGAGAGCGAAATCAGACTTTTTGTATGCAAATTATAGACAAGTTTTCAACACTTACACAGTTGTCAGCCATCTATCCTTCAAAAAACATTTCCCAGCATCAGTCTGCGCACTCAGTTATTTCATAATTTTCTTGGCTAAGGTCCAGCTCCCTTAATTTCTCTTAATTTTGTATTTTGTACCCAGCATGAAGACTTCAGAGAGGAAAGTGATATGCAACATTTTAAAATTGTTAAACCAATGACCTTTTTTATTCTATGATGTAAGCTGGATACAAATTCAGATTGGTCATTCTTTCCATTACATATCTGACCAGCATAAATGTAATGTTGTCTGTCAGTCTCTAGGCCAAGTCTTGCATCACTGCATGACAGAGTTTAATGTACAGGTCTGTCTGTATTTGTACATACACATAAATCACTGCAATAGTGATCCTTTCGTAAAGCATGGTCATAAAGCATGAAAAGCTTATCATCTGATTTTAGAAATAGATTATTTTCCCAGTAAAAGCTTTCTCAGACCAGCAGAAGAGTGTACTTTTTCTTACCATTTCGATCTTCAGAGATGTGTATATTACAAAGAAATGCATATTTGGCAAAAAATAATTAGAAATAACTAGAAATCCTTATACCTAGGATGTAAACTCACTGACACAATGTCACAAAAGCAAATGGGTCTCTGTAATCCCTTTTCCAAATCTGCATTGATTTGGATGTTTTTATCAAGGGCTAAGACTGGAAAAGAAAAAGCCTGGGGTGCTAAAGGGATAGATATTTTGTACTTTGTACATCTCCATAAAATTTTGTGAACACCTTATTTTTATGACTTATATTAGACAGTTTATTTAATGGGTGGATAAGTATCATTATCTTTTTACTTTCAATGTGAAGTCTTTACCATACATCTTCTTAAACTGATTTTTGATGACTGAACTTACGAGTCCTGGCTAGATTTAACAGTTTATCAAATCCACTTTCAAACTATAGATATTCCTAGTCTTCTCCCATAAAGGCAAGAAGACTGGGTCTTTTTCTTTCAGTTTGACCAAGTTTATGTTGATAAATATTATTTTCATTTTTACATTCATGAATTTACTAACCTTGAATATGTTAGATCTCGTGTATATACATAACATAATATGCATTATTGTAAAACAGGCATGTAGGGTTGGCATAAGTGCAAATATCTCCTACTGTTTTAGATGTCAGGATTAGGTGACTCTAGGACAGGACAGGACAGGACAGTACCTTTACAAAGTAGGATCTGAAAGTAGACATGGCATAAATATCAAAGAGGGAACAAGGAGGGGTAAATGATGCTAAAAATGGAGGCATATGTGTGGCAAATTCACACAGAGATGGGAGGGTGGTTACATTTGGAAGTAACCCTTTGGAGGTGAAATGATGAACAGAGGAAAGATTTCACAACTGCATTTGCTTTTGCACACAGTCTGACTCATCACTACATGTATGTTGCACGTGGCTGTCTGAAGTACCCTCTGTAGCCGAACATGAAGATTTGATTCTAGTCAGTGAACCCTGTGCATCTGCTAGGGTAATTTAGCCACTGCCACTGGAGAACTTTGACACATCAGAAACACAACATTCAAATAGAACTCAGGCTTTTAATCTTGGATGTGACCTGATGGGAAACCATCATCCATCAACACTCATTGAATACCTACTCGAACCTTTAAATTAGCAGCAAAATTCTCCCCGGTGAGTGGCACACTCAGCAGTATCATACAGCTACACTGTCAAAACCACCTGGAAATGAGGCCAGGGCTTTGCAATTTAAGTTCTCAGGCATATGTCTTTGTAGCAATTTTGTGATATGATACCATTTAGACCTTTAAGTGGTTTGAATATAAGAGTAAATGCAGGTCAGGTAAGGAATAAAAAGAAAAGGAAAATGCAAGCAGACAAGGATGAGAAAGTATTTTTCTCACACAACTTAAGCAGCTCCTGTGACCACGCAATAACCAGAAGTAGAATCCTTGAGGTGAAAGAATTTCCTATAGATAGTCTTAAAGACCAGTTCATTTCCAGTTGAAGGCAGGGGAAGCCAATTAATCTCTTTCACAAATTGAAATGGATGATCACATGCAATAAGCTTCATCTCTGCATGTTAAAGAAAGTTAATGGAAAATCACTTACATTGCTTCAGTTGTTATATAAAAACAACACAGAGGCTTTCCTTTCAGCAACATTTCTGCTTAGCCAAAAGGATAATGTCCTGCATTTAATATATAACCATAGCTTGTGTCAGTTGTTTGCATCCCTCTTGCTCCCACCTTTATTTGTCTTGCATCCCCAGTAAAATCTCCTTGAGCACAGTACAACAGAGCTGAGGTGGCCCAGCATATCGAAAGCACTTATACCCAGTATAAAACATATTACATACCTTTATCATGATGCATGAGGCAAACATTCAGTGAAAGATCAGGTAGCTTTCTGTTACTTGGGGGTGAGTGTGAGGTGTGTGTGTGCAACCGATGCGTTTGCAGAGCTAGGAACCAGCTGCATGTGTTACCACTCACAGCATCAGATGCAGGCAGCCTGTAAATGGCACAGAAATCTGTGCATTTTCCTGTAACAGCACTATATCAAATCCTGGCTAGGTTTAGCAATGTACTGCCCGTTAAACCTCTTTTTCATGCATGCAGTCTGTCTAATTGTCATGGTGCTCTGGTGTTAGACAATACACCCACACTTGCTGCTGAACACATTTTGCACCTACACTGAAAACATCTCCTTTGGTTGGATGAGTCTGCAGGTACTGGCTCTTGTGGCAAGTGCATCAAGTGAATTGGCAGTGACTCCTTTAGTTGCACAGCAGGCAGAGTCCACAGCAGGAGTAACTTCTGCTGGCAGGGACCCTTAGAGCATGGTGTAGTGCTTCTTTCGGGGGCATGCCTTTGGTGGTGGCTCTGTGCTGCTGTCCTTTCCAGGCCCCAGGCCCTGTGCCTTCAGGCCACAGCACTCCACTTCCGAGTGTGAGGGAAGCCAGGAAGGACAGTGCAGGACCCTCAAGCACTATTCCTGAGATGTGGCAGGTCTGACAGACACTGGTGTACGTGTTTGCAGTGTTTGCGTGTTCGCAGTGACTCGTCTCCTCCTCATTTACCCTAATGAACACCGTACCCAAAGTTACGTTGGCCTATTTTCTGATTATTAAATTCAATTCTGCAGAGAAGCATATGGCAAATGGGGAAAAAAAGAGGTCAGAAAGAGTGTGTGAAGCAGTTTATAAGGTTGCATTTCTTCCAGGGAAATTGGTCCATAAGTACCATTAAGATATTAATGAAAAAACATTTTAAAACACAGCTCATCTCAAAGTGGCTAGTTACAAAACATAGTCCTTAATTGCTTGTTAAAAGTTAACACAACCCCCCTGCTTTTTTATAATAATGTTACAAGAGGCCAATTCTTAAAGAAGGGTAGGGTAGGCTGATTTCTGTGCAATCATTGCTGTGCATAAAAAATGTTATTATAGATTTAGACTGTACTTACTTCAGATTTTAGATTGTACTTACATTTCCATGTATGTAAACACTTTGTAAAATCTCATCAAATTCACATGGACCAAAATGCAGAATTTCAGACCCACAACAAGCTGGGGTATCAGGAGAAGTGCAGAGATAGGAAATGAACGACTAATGTACGGATGGCACTTTTTGATTAAATAAGATCTATTAAAAAAACCCAAAAGGCAAAGAAACAAAGATCATGCTCCTTAAACGTACTGCTGGATGAAACACTACTTGCAGTGCTACCGGCTTTGATTGTAGGGCTAGGTGTAACCAGGACAGGGTGTGCATCCTCCTTCCCCTTCCCTTCGCCGAGAAGGGAGCTCAAACACAAGCAGACTGAACCCCTCGTGGCTGTGTGACTAATCCGTGGAGCCCACCAGCCCGCGCCACAGAGGAGACCCAGCCCGAAGCTGCACACATCTTTGTTATGCTGCCATTCCGGAGCACAAAGGAAAGCGACGCTGCCATCAGCAAGTCACCAGCTTATCTACAAGAATTACGGATGCAGCTACCGGCGTGTCTGCTCCGGGCTGCTGATGCTGGGGGCAGCCTTGCTGTGCCTCTCTTGAATGAAACCGCGGGGGCAAGGGGAAAACTGGCCAACATCTCTTGTTATTCCAGGCCAAGGTAGCTCCCAGACAGGTCTTGCTTGGTTCCCCCAGCCGGCTATATGAAAAAATTCCGTATGATCCTGACTACAAGGAAATCGTAGGATAATAGTGCATAAAGAATAACCTATGCTTTGGAAATACCGCCTTATTTGGCATGTTAAAAATATCTAAAAGAAACCAGTTAACTGTTAATTTTGCTTTGTAGCAAAATTTTGTTAGAACCTTTTTTCCTCCTGGACTCAAAGGCCACTATTTTAAAGGGCGAAAAGAGGCACATAAGCATTCCCCCATGGAAGCAATCATAGTTAGGAACATTCTCTGATGCTGTCAAACAATAATTTTTATGTCTAATTGATGCTGGAGATCTAGCACTGACAAATTCTTATTCTACTATTTAGTCATACGTACAATATGAATGTACATGTTACATTCATTAGTTGGGAACATGGAAAAAGCTCTTCTATACTGTGTTAGCTATAAAAAAAGGGCAAATGCTTTCAACAGTTCCAGAAGGGTCTAAAACTGATACTTCTTTCTTGAACCTGATTTTATCTCATTGTCATGTAACACGTGTGTATTTCTTCAATGTTAGTCACTTTTCTCAAAAGCACCGTTCCATGCTGTCACCAGAATTCACTCCTTTCAGAAGGGCTCCTCAAAATACCAGGTTTTGTAATTCTTTCAAAAATTGTTGCACTATTTTTGCCTAAAGATCCAATCTGAATGTCTCTGCATAACACAGATCCTTGTTCAAATAGTTGTTCTTTAATCACAAAAATACAGCCAGAACAGAAAACCACTTGGGTGGTTTACTCTGTGAAAACAGAAAGTCTGTATGGAGCTCGTTGCAGCATTAAACCCCTGTGTAGAGAATCAAATAGTTGCTAAAATTCTCCTGGATTTTTGAGACAGCCTGAACTATGGATCAGGAAATCAGCACCTTATGGAGTTTCTTGACTGGAGTTCATCAGTTTTAACACCTAGAATGGAGCCTTGGTGGAGAGGCTGTTTTGCTACAGTGCAAAGGAGAAAGAGTAACTCAGTTCAAAACACGTTAAGTTTTCTAGTTTCAGGTATAGCAGATGAATAACCTTTTGTGCAGGAGAGGAAAAGGACGTGATCAGTGCTGAGGTCTAGTTCACAGGGTAGGTTCTACAAGGCAGATTTTTCCACTTTAGACTGAGTGTACTTGTTACATTAAGTTACCTCGCGCTTATTTAGCAATCGTTATTTTTCTTGCTGACTGAAACCAGATCGCATGAAGTGCAACTTGAAGGATCAAAATAAATTACAAAACCTAAGTTGTGAAGGTTGTGAATGACTGGGTAGCCATTTTGGTGGTGGCAGCCATCTTGGGGCAGAATAGATTCAAAATAGCTGAATTTCCAGAAATTACTAATATTTTTCAAAGGTAATATTTTAAAGACAATCTTCCAAATTGTCACCCACTCCACTAGAATTAGAGGAAAGTTATAGCTATCTGCTACACTATGACATGTAACCTTAACAGGAAATAATTTCTGCTGCTCGTTTTTTGCTCATAACTCATGAAACCCCAGAGATTAAAAAAAAATAAATAAAATGAGCTATTATTAGAAACCCCTTTTTCAAGGCCATGAGGTAAATCAAGAACGTACAGTGTAGGAATGCCCACACTCAAGATCTCACTCCAAGTTTAACACACAACGAAGTCCGGAAATTTTGAGTATTTACACATAGAGATTACAAAAACACACGAGCACAGTGCCTTTAAGCAGAAGAACACCAAGTCTCACCTGACATGTAAGCCAACTGCATTACTTGGGAATGAAGGTGCATTTGTGATTTATTTCCCCCACAAGAGACTTTTATCACTCAGGACCTCATTACAGTGGCCGCTGCTCATTTTTGGAACTTTGACCCTTTAGAAGCACTAAGGTATTCACAAGGAAAAGGGGAGCTGATATTTGGTGAGGAAGGATGATGGAAGCAAGGATGCGTCGATTGCTACAGTGCACATCGGAAGTGGCACTCGATGTGGGACGCAATGGAAAGGGATCTAGTCACAAGGGAGGTGCAAAGTACCCATCAGAAAACGTATCTTGGCATTTTTATTTTTCGCTTCTGAAGAGGAATTAAGGCGGGAGCGACCAGAGAGCAGGACGACAGCAGAGTAAACGTGTACGAATCTTCCAGGCTTAAATACAAACTCGGCAACAAGATTGATGAGCATGGTTCGCGGATTAGAAAGGAGGGAAAACGATAGCCACCTTAGAGGCTGGAGACAGCACGTAGCGAGCAACAGGATCCGAGCCTGATGCGGAGCAAGCACTTTGCTGCTGCGATTTATGACATCCCCACACGACAGGGGGAAACCGCGATGGATGCGGAGCAGCGAGGGAGAGGAAACTCCCGGTGCGATGCACAAAAGGAGGGCTGGTGGCGGTAAAGTTTGGGCAAGCAAAGGTCAAACGCGCGGACACGAGGCGGCAGCGCTGCAAAGTGACTCAGCCGGCCCAGACATCCGCCGGGGAGCGGCGGGGCTGCCCCGCGGGCGTGTGCGGGGGTGCGCGGGCTGTCCCCTGTCTCCCAGGCTGATACATCCTCGTTCTCCCTCGTTTCTAATCTGTGAGCCACGCTCGCTGGTCTGACACGTAAGCCTACGGCATGATTCGGGAATGAGGGCGCGTTGGTGATTTATTTCCCCCGCGAGAGACTTTTACCAGTCAGGACCACCTTACAGTGGCCGCTGCTCATTTCTGACCCTGAAGATGCTCTGAGGTAGCCACAAGGAAGAGGGGAGGTGATATTCGGTGAGGAAGGATGACGGGACTTGTGGAGGAAAGGATGCGGCGATTGCTCCAGCGCATCTCGGAAGTAGCAGTCGATGCGGGACGCATCGGAAAGGGATGCGGTCACAAGGGAAGGGCTAAGTACCCGCTAGGAAAACTTATCTTGGCAATTTTACTGCTCCCTGCTGAAGACGGAGAAAGGCTGGAGTGACCTCCAGTGGCTGAGCTCCCGCGCCGGGGGAGCAACAGGCGGAGCGGCGGCGGGGACGGAGGGCCCGCTCCGGGCATTCCCGCCCCCCGGGACCGTTACAGCCGTTACGCCTCTCCCGCTCTCGGACCGATTCAAACTCGGCAGCGGCGCCGAGCGGGAGCGGCAGCGCGGCCCCTCCCGGTGCCCGCCAATCCTCTCGCCTGCCTCCCTCCCCTTTCCCCTCCCTCTCCCCCCTTCTCCACGTGAGGCGGCCGGAGAGTTTCAAGCCTCCCCGGCGCGGCGCAGCCCCG
>VZRS01013378.1:56466-105667 GCA_013398055.1 Ifrita kowaldi | reverse complement strand
GGGGAAATCCGTGTGCCCGCCGTGGGCAGCGCGGCACACAGCTCGTTCCTCTCCTCCCGGGAGGCTGGGACAGGTCCGCCGGGGCTCCCGGAAGCCGGTGCGAACCGGGCGGGGAGGCTGAGCGCGCCCCGGGCCGCCCGCCCGCACCCGCGGGACGGCGGGGCTGGGCTGGGGGCTCCCGCCGCTGCCTTTGGGGCGCTCCGGGCTCAGCGAGGGAGCCCAGGAGGGGCCAGGGGGTAACTCAGTCTGGCGGCCGCTCCGGCGAACTTCCTAATCGTGAAGGACACCGTGCGATCCCGATCTTCCAGAGCGCCGCAAAAAAGTTAATAAATAGCTGAAAATTTTGGGGGTTTGGGTCTAATGTCGCCAGGCACGGCGATATGGAGCGCTGTCTAAAACTAGGGTGTCTGGGGAGGTGCGAAGCAGGGCACTGGGCTGAGCCGTCCCTGAGCAACAAATGGTTGACTAAAGAAATCGGTGTGTTGTGGCGGCAAGCACATGTATTTAACATTACCAGGTCTTCATGGTGATTCAAAAATTCTTATTCATACACAAAAGAAAAGGAGTGCGTGCATAGATGTGCGGCAGGAATGGGATAACAAACTTGTATATTACTCGAGATACTTATTCCTAACTTACGAAGAGCCACACTGATATTATTGGAGCAAGAGAAAAGTTTTTTGTATTTTTAAAGCTGGAAGTTCAGATTCTTGGTCTCTCTGATAAGAAGCATTTAACAGTTTGAAGAATGTAGTTTAATTCTAGCAGGATAGGTTTGTTTTTGCTTAAGTCTAGCGACTCTACCTTCAGCAATTTTGAGTTTGGTTTTTACTACCACAGATTTCAGTGAAGAGTTTTTACCAGCACATTTAATGTCATCTTCACTTTTAAGTCGGGATTTTTCTCATTGATAGGTTAATATTTTTTTAGGGGTTGGCATATTCAGATTCTTTATGCAATTTATAAAAATTTAAAGGTCGTTCTTTGTTTGTCCCCAGTGTCTATATCAAATTGAGAGTCCGGGGAATGTTTATTTGTGGTAACAATAAAGCATCTTCAGAAGGGTGAGTATTACTTGTACATAGTGTACTTTAACTAGTCTCACTAGTGACTATTAAAATGTGGACATTTGAAAGCTACAAAGTCTTTCAGAAAACATGTGGAATTCCAGTATTTTAGGAGATGTGACTCAAAAATTTTCTGTGATGAATGTTTTTAAGAACTAGTACTTTATGAAGTACTGGGTAAAAAAAGTTACATTTATTGTTCTGGAGTTTCCTTTACAAGAAAAAAAAAAAAGCAGAAAAGGAAAAAATATTTTTTTCCTTCCTCCATCTCCATGAGAAATGAAAGCAACAATTGAAGTTAAAAAACCTGTGGAGGAATCTGTGACAGTATAATATTCCATGAGATGCCAACTGCTATTTTCGTCTGGAACTTTGGAAGGATTTAAGACTTTAATTTAGGAGAAAAATTGAAAAAAACTTTCGGTTTCTTTCATAGATTTTTTTGATATGTAATTTCACCTTGAAAAGTGGCAGACACTGGAAATCTGCACCTTCAAAAAGTCATAAAATGTCACTGTTCAGTTTAAAGTGAGCTAAAGTGGTGGTGTGTAAACTTAGGCCAGAGACTTGAAATTCAAGCTCAGTCTTTTTGCCCCCTGCTGTGTTCTTTTCCTTTCTTGCTAAAATTGCCAACAAGCTGAAATATGGTGATTTCTTTGAAGGTATGCTTTCAAATTGGTTTTTGTTTGTTCTGTAACATTGCAGCCTTCATACGTGAAATGTAAACATTCCTGCACTACTTCTTACCTGCAAAGAAACTTTGGCTTTGGGAGAAGGGAATTTTTGTAGTGCATTATTGAATGCATGAGCTGTATTAGATATAGCGAGAATGCAAGCTGCTTTCTGTAAAGCAGCTTATGTCAGAATAACCTACATCTAGTATCCAGTGCAAGCCAACAGTGCTCCCAGGAAAGTTGGTGCACTCTAAAATTCCTCTTGCAATTAGTCCAAAGAAGTGTTCTGTCACCATTCAGGAGACAGTTCAGCTTCCTTAGCCATATAGATCATGGATATGTTTTAATAAGTTCACAGCTGTAAGGTTAAAGCTGAAGAACAATTTTAGATTACAGTTCTATATTCATGTGATTGAACAGTGAGAGTTATTTTTAAAAATGGCTGCAATACTGACAGAAGGCATATTTAATAAATGTCTGCTTTACATTGTGTTTGAGCAAAAGTGCTGTGGAAAAACTTTAGTGTTGGCTGTAATCTGGAAGTTCTGTAATTCTACTATTAGTACTTACAGATGGATCTTAGCTGACTTGAGGAAAAATATCTGTGAAGCTTTAGGGGCAATAACGTTTTCCCCAGCAGGGATGCTGTAAATCTCAGGAACAGAACCTGGCCTTTGCTAAGCAAGGAAGTTCACCGAGTCGAGAAAGTAATTTTGGCAGTATTACTTATCCAAGCAAAATTCACTTTACCAGATTTTTTTAAAGAGTGAAGGAAATGGGCTGCATGCTGTAAATACAATTCTTGATGATTTGATGGAGGTGTTTGCGTAATACTTATATTAACAAATAAGACCACTGTTAACAGAAGCTGTAGGACAGTAACAGGAGGTTTCTTTTAATGTTAAAGCTGCTTCCAACCTTCTGTTCCTTCTGTCAGCAAGGTCCATGGAGAGCTGTGCTGGGCCTGTTGAAGTGGTGTCTGATTGAAGACAGCATCTGTAAATGTATCTATCTATAAATGTATCTACACATATTAACACCTAAGTGTATGACTTGTACAGCTGTTCTGGAGTGGCTAAGTCAGTCTTTAAATGGATGAGTTACTCCTGCCCTGACATAGTTTAAGGAATAACTTTAGTTAAAGTAACTGTGTCCACGAGGAGAACAGTGAAGCAAACTAAAATCTTGTATAAAATGTACCCAAACCAGCAAAATCTTGTATAAAAGGTACACAGAAGAGAGAAGGGTGCTTCACAGGGGGATGATGAAAACAATTGTTACAAGTTAGTCAAATGCTCAGGTTTGTTTTTTAGCTCTGAGTATATGCCCAAGGGTTTTGTTGAGCTAAAGATTAAAAGGAAAACAATGTGCAGAATTACTAAGTAGGTATCCTAGCTGTTCTTACAGAGATCAGCTAAAGACTTTGGAATGATGCTGTGTGTGTCTGTTTATGGATGAGGTGAAACTAAAAATGAAATTTATTGAGCTCCAAGCAAGAAACAGGGAAGTTTTCTAAAACATGCTCCTTTCTGTAACTGATAGTAGGAGGCAGTTTGATTGTCACAGTCTTTTTCTAATTGTACGCCTAGATTTCCACTAAGATGGGTCAGACTGTGGACTTGGTTCTGAATTAAGAGGTATAATAACATTAGTAAACTTGAGTTGGGGCAACTCTTAAGAAGAAGAGTGAAAAGCATAATTTGCATATAAAATTAGCAAATTAAGCTTCTCTTAAAAATACTAAGAAAAAGGAATTTTAAAACATATAATGAATTATTTGGGCACATGTTTGTAAATTGATTGTAATTTAAAAATATTGAGAGAGAAGAGGATGTCTATTAATGCCCCTTCTGTGTCCAAAAAAAGTTAGCAAACAGTGTTCACCCCCAGGTTAGTGTGGATCACACTCTTATTTACGAAATCTTTTGGCTACCTGGCTGAAGCTTGGATTTGGATTTTTCATTTATTGTGCCTCTTCTGTTTGTGAAAACTCCTGTTGACTTGGAATGATTTATAATGCATTCTGGGCTTCCTATCTAGTGGTAGAATCAGTAGTACTCTTAAGGTAAGAAGGCCATTTGGACATTTAGATAGATACTGCGCGTGATCTGAATGCTGTGGAAAAAAATAAGAGTGTAATGATGTGAGTGGATCAGCACAGTGTTGTCATTTGCTTGAAAATGTGATGTAGTACTTCCAAAGCTTCTAATTGGGATATATATGATTTCATCAGCAAATGAGGTAAAACTGGTGTCTTACTGTGTACAAATAAAGACTTCCTTGATACACAGTTGCAGAATACTCCAGAATTTGCTATTAGTTTTCTTTTTTTGTATATACATATGGTGCCTGCTTGAATAACGTTGTGTGTGTAATTATGCAAGCAAAGTAGTACAAATTGCAGTCCCCATCCTAGGCTTTCTTAGATATGAACTAAAACCAAATCTTTACAGGAGGGTATGATTTCTTTATATTTTTAAATTGTTTTTTGATCTAGAAGCAGGCCTATTTCCCTTGTCAGTTTTTTGTTGTATCTGGCTCCTTTCCATTCTGCCTTTAACATGGTTAGTTCAGTTTTTCCTGCCATGCATTCTCTTTTCACAGCCTGCATGTTCGGTTTAAATCCCAAAGCCATCAGATGTAATTTAAAGAAACAAAGTATTTGAAAGGAAGGAAACTCAAATCTTACAACTCACATATAATTTCAATTTTTTTAAATGTGTGCTGGTTTCCTTTCCATGTTTCTTAGTGTGAGTGGATCTGGCAAGCTTTATATTTTTGGTGTGTAGTCTGATTTTGTTTTTACTACTAAGATAAAAAATTCTAGAGCTGGAATTCATTTTGCTGCTTCTGTCAGAAGTCGTATGGATGTGTGTTACAGATACTTGATTTACCTGCGGAACTGTACTGTGGCAAATGGATTAAAATCGTTATTATCATTTCTTTTTTGGTGCTGCAGTATGTAACAAGGACAGTGTAAATTCTGTCCTGTGTGATGACTTCTTCCTGTTGTGTGTCCACTAGTTTGTGCCTTGTTTCTAGTGAGTGTTTATTGCCAATGTGTTTAGTGCAAAGCTAAATCCAGTAATTATTGGGAGATCGATATATGTTGTTTTATTCTTAACATAGTTTAACCATTGCTGGTGTTCAGTACATGGTTGCTTTGAAACTGGGAGACATAAGGTTCCAAGACCTTACTTGGTATTTGCAGTTCTCTTCCACAGCCTATGGGAGATATTTTCTTTTTCACTGGAGAATGGTGGATTTTTTTGTGTTTGTATGCTGGGTTTTTTTTGTTTTGGCTTTTTGTTTTCAAGAATAAACTGTTTTTTTTCAAGATAAACTGTTTCTAATTAGTTTTCTGCATTAAGTCAAGCTTCTGGAAAAGTAGTATCTGTGTTTTTTTCCTTTTATAAGCAACATCTAATATAATGTGCAGGTGGGTTAATTGCCGTGTTCCTTACAGAATAGGGATGCCGTACAACAGACCCAGTTATTTTGTGAAATTTAAAATGATCATTTTTAAAATAACTCCTATGGTTACTTTTATCATTTGAAGCTCATTTTGGAGTTATTCAGGCAAATGGCAAGTACCAGTTCAGCTTCAAATATGCCAGACTGCTCTACAGTAAATTCTGCATACGTGAAAGCGTAATGTCTTTCAAAGTTTAGGCTATTTGCCTATGCAGGGAAAGAGTATGGAATAACTATTGAACGCGAATTGTTGTGCATCAGGGTTTTTCCTCTATGGGGTGTGTGTTGCTTTTGCAACTATGGATTGAACAGAAGAACCTGTGGCTATTTCAGTTTTTAGAGTATAAAAGGTGTGTCCACAGAACAAGCTCAGGTGGAATAGTCTGTGCTCTTCAAATTCATATCACAAATTATTTTGCATGTGGAGACATGTCGTAAGTGTTACGACACAGCAAGTGTTACTTTTTCTGCCAGATTTATCCAGGGTATCAAAAAGCTAAATTTTTAAGAGATGGAGGTGTTAGGCAACAGAGGTTAATTGGAATGTGTGTGGGAGTCATCTAACTCCTCTGGGTGTCTGTGAATGAGTGTGAAGAGAGAAATTCCGGAGGTACGCATTTGAGCAACTCAAAGGTGAAGCTCAAGTTTTATGCATAGAACTCTGCTTTCTGCTGACAAATAGCCAGGCTTGGTCTGCTGTGAGGAACGTGGGATGGTTTTAATTGTGACTTGTAAAAAGTACGATCAAATTCGGGCTTGAAACTTTTTGTTGCTGTGGTGCTGCTTGGAGTTTTAAAATGTTTTATTTGTTTTTTGAGCCAAATAGTCTTACTCATGCATGCAAATGTTAGAAGTATTTATAGATGCAGATATCCAAGTGAAAAGCAAATAGTTGCATTACCTGCTGCATGGTGTTCAGCTCATGTTGCCCAAAGCGAAGTGAGATGTCAGTCAGTTTCAGTTACTGCCAGTTTGGTTTAGCCTTTAATATAAAATAATTGGTTATGATCTCCCTGTTCCCCCTCCCCCCACCCAAGTGGATGAGTACTTGAGCTTCTTATTTTTATTTCCAAACTGGTATTTTTCTAAAAGTATCGAATGTTGAAATGTGCTGGAAGAAAGTGGTAATGTAGGGAATTTAGAATTTTTTTTCTTTGAAATGGGTTACTCTTACTCCTTAAGTGGTGTTCAGTAATGATTTCATGTCTGTTTTTGTTTCTCTAAATCCTGAAGTAGGGACACAGAAAGATTTTTTTGAAAGGAAGAATAGCTTTGAAAGTTGTAGTCTTGCTTATACAGATAGACAGAACACTCCAGTACGGATTTATCTTTTTCTTTAAGGGCTGTCTGAAAACAAATTATGCTGTGTTGCTTTTTGTATTCTACTGTTGTATTTGTTTAAGGAAATGTATGGAAATACTAATTATTTGTAATGAAATCTTTTCTTATAAATAGACAAAACATTTTTATTTTTCTCTACTGAAGAGAATGAAGCATCCTTACCACTGTTTCTTGATGAGTAAATGTTCTAAATGAAGAACTCCCACAAAATGAGATAATGTCAAAATAAATCCAAAGGCAGTGTGCTATTAGGAAAAAAGAAGTCATCAAACTGATGCCCTCCTTCTTTGTCTCATAGAAAATCTGAAATAAGCTTGATTTCTAGAACAGTGCTGTTGTGGGATCTTGCTCAGGTACTTCGTGTTTAATCAACCTATAATTAGTTCCAAAAACTTTTAAAGTTATTGGGGGGTTTTTGTCATGACCAGGTGAGTTCTTGTGGGGTTTAAAAATTATTATTATTTTTTGAACTTCTGAAGCAGATGATTAAAATCATTTTAGAAGTTAAGAAACACAAATTTGACTGTGTTTTCTGAAGTGCTTCTGGAAGATCAAGTGTTACTTATAAACTGTGGACTGCAAAGTTTTTAACATGCTGGCAGATAGAGTAAGGGGTGTTGAATACTGTCAGTTGCTTTGCTTTGAATTAGTTTTCTAATGCAGAAAAATAAAAGATTCTCATTTTAAAAGAGCAAGAAGATAAATTAAGATATATCATGTTTTTCCGGGAAGCAAAAGGGAGTGAAGCACTGTTTCTTTCTATTTAATATCCAAGAGCTGCTTGACTTCTCATTCTTTCCTTTCTTTCTTCCTTGTCGATGGGAGTTTTTAATATCTGCCTGGTCAGTATATAATAATGGCAGAAACTCCTGAGAAGGATTTTAATGCAACATAAACTATGTATTGTGAATGAACTGTTAGAGGAGAAAGCAAGAAATAAAATGCTGTAGGAGGCAAACTAATATTTATATTAAAAAAAAAAAGTCAGATGGGGAGCATGATTAAAGAAAATGTGAGTTCTGTGAGCCCTCGAGCTGATATGTTTCCCTCCTGTCTTGTATGTCAGTAAACTGAACTGCTCTGACTTACTAAGTGAGGAGAGCATTTCAAAAAATAAATGGTATGAACTGCGCACATCCAGAAACTGATCTGCAGACGTAGGCATTTAGTACTGTCACAAGGAGCTGAAAATGGAATGCCTAAGGCCATGGGTCAGTGTCTTTAGGTGGGGCCAGAGTGGCTGGATGCTCACTTTCTTCAGTCAAAAGCAGCAAGGTGTTTTCAGCCAGAGATCTTCCTTGCTTCTGTCAATGGCTGCAGAAATGTTCCTTCTGTCAGGAGGGAAATGATAGCACAGGTGCAAGTAAAAGTGCTTCTTTTTGTAGCAATGCCAGCATAAAGTAGGGGTGATGCTTGAAAGTCAAAGCTGTTAGTTTTTGTCTGGTATGTTTGGGCAGTAATGAGGAACTGTGTTTGGAGAGATTACTTTAACTGTTAAAAACAGCCTGGAAACGGTAATTGATGAAGGAAAGTACGTGTTGTGATCAAGGTGAGCCAAAGTCGGGAGTTAAATATGCGGAGGGGAAACAGGTGCTCCTACCAAATCTGGACTGAAGGTGAGAATTCCTAATATCTAAGATAGGAGCATTCCCTAGCGACATCTGGGCTACAGTGCAGGATTGTAGCGGCTGTAGAATACTGTATGTAGTTATGTTACATACTGGAGCAGAGAGCAGGGGCAGGGAGCAGGGAGCCTTTGGAATGGTGACTGGCTGCAATGGCATTGCTTGGGGAGGGGCTGCTCTCTGTTGGCACATCAGTGTCTGCAGCCCTAAGTGGTGTTTCTCCCTACGAATTTTCTTTTTAATGCCTCCCCCAATCTTTAAGTGTTTTATTTTGTATGGAATATATGTTCATGCTGGAGCTCTTCATGATGCCAGAGCACTTGTAGTCCTTCATGAAACTGTTGCAGAACATATATGTAACTTAGTGGGCAGTAAGCCATGTCACATTTGGCTTATGCTTGCCACTTGCATCAGCAGTTCCTGTAGATGATGTATGCAGAAGGATGCATCAGCCTTGTTATCACAGGAAGGCTAAAAATCAGCCATTTTTAGAGGAAATTCTGACACACGGCTTAGCTCAGATTCAAGGTATTGTCTATGTTATAATAATTTAATAATCCCTGCAGTGGTAACTAGTTTTAGTTTGGGGAATAATACTGCAAATAAAAATATAGTCATTACAGTTAGTAAGTTAGTTTCATAGTAGTACTACTACAAATAAGTAGTTTAATTGGATTAAATATGTCATGAGACTGTACTCCTAGTTCACTGATAGCCACTCGTACATAGCTGTAAGAGAAAAGGCTGTGCATAGTCATTTTGTATATGCCTGATCAAGGTAGCATGTGATGACCAGATGTGAATTTGCCCCAAAATGGGGATTTTTTTTTTTCTTTAAGCCTGTTCTGAAATTAGCTGAGATTTTTGCTCAAAAGACACAGGAAAGCATCTCATTAGTCTTGAGTATCTTGAAGTATGAATTGAGAGCTATTAACTTAAAGAGCTATTAGGGTAGTAACAAGGCCCAAAAAACCATTGTGTTTGGGAAGAAATAATTGTGGCGGCACATCTTTCAAGGTTTGGGGAAGCAAATCATAGACTAGTTGCTTATTGTGGACGTGTACCACTTGACTCGCTTAGTGATTTCTTCTAGAATATGTTTCAATTTAAAAATTAAAAAAAAAAAAAGTGGAAAAAAGCCAAAACAAACCCCAAACCAAAAGATTATCAACCATTTAATGTCCCAGATAGAGATCAGGCTTCTGATCTTAAGTATGACAAGTGCAAGTTAAGGCTATAGTCACTTAAATGGCAGAAAGTAAAAGGTCTGAAAAAAGTGACACTTCAAAGACACAAAGGTCAGGCTGTAAGAGAAGCAGAAACTCGTTAGGATAAGAAGACGACTAATTTGAAAATAACAGCCTTTATATGTGGTCTTTTATTTATTTTATACATGATGTTAAGTTTAAGCACTCTAGTTAGACTGCTTTCTTAGCTAGTGAAGAGCTTTCCAATTTGTCTTTTTAAATTACAGTTTCTAAGAGGGAGAGTTGAAAGTTCCAACTGTACTGTTAACCAGACAAGGCATCTTTCAAGTGAACCAACACATGGAGTAGTAGTGGGAAGGAGTATGTGAACTAGCTAGTTGATGGAGATGTTAAAGGAGACTAATGTTTCTACTGATTATAAGAATTGGTGATGGCACACCAAACTGAAGAGTTTAGTCTGATTGAGCTCTTAAGCATTTTAATTCACAGATTATTGTTCCTTTAATGGTAGTGTTTTTCACAGTGTGTCTGTAGCAGATTGAAATACTAAGAGTGTTAGCGCTGATTGTTTTCGTCTTTTGAATATTAACTGAAATTTAAAGGACAAACAAACTCCCTAGCATGAGCTTTAGAAATAGTGTGGTCCTTGTTTTTGAGATGGTGGGCCCAGCTGAGAGATGTGTTGACTTGTAGAATAGTTTTAGATCTAGAAGTCATCTGATCCAGTTTCCCACTTGGGTTGGGCCAACACTGAAATCATGTTTTCCAGACCACTTTTAAAACGTTTTCAAGAGTGGAGATTCTAACATCTCTGCTTGATACATTCCTATGCTGGACCACGCTCACTGGGAAGAATTTTCTTCCAGTAATGAATGAAATCCCTTGCTGAGTCTTGTCTGTTGCCTCTCGTATTTTCCTTTTAGCATAGATTAGAATGTTTCAGTAGAAGAGCTGGAACAGTGTTCCAATTCTGTGGTTGTCTGGGTTTAGCTCTGATTTGTGTAGGAAAGCAGGCTATTCAGGGAGTTAATTCCATTGTGTAGTGGTTGAAATTCTCGGAGGGACTCGTCCAATTTTGATAAGGCTCAGAAACAGACAAAAGTATGACACATTCCTAAGAATGTGTTCAGGAGTTTGGGGAACTTACATGTGGTATTCTAAAGAATATTGTTAAGAACAAATACAACATGCCTTGAAGCCTTTGACTTGTGCTAATACTCGTTGAGTGGCTGTAGTGGGATGTGGGAAGTACGAGGCAGAAGGCAATTGAAGGAAGCTACACTAGCTTTTCATTTGTCTTGCACTGGCAAGCCATCTAGACAAGTTTGCTGCTATTGTTTGCCACTGGCTACATCTTTTCAGAGCAATCTTTAGTTGATCAAGTGATAGCAGGAAACAACTTTTTGAAAGCTACTCCTGCAGAAGTAGTTAATACATTAACTGCATTGCTTGTGCAAAGTGCTGTAAAGAACAAAAAGCTACACAGTGTGAATAATACGTTTTACATGGTGTGGAAGATAAATGTTCTAGTTTAAGACAAGTGGATGATATGCTGTAATGGTTTGCTTGCATTGAAGAGGAGAGGTTTTTTCTGCTTTCCCTCGACTCTGGTTTTGTGGTTCCGCTTCTTCCTTGCCAGTTTGGATATTTATGATGCCAGTATGAACAGCTTTGGTCCAGTTAGAAAGCTCTGCTTCTTTTGAGTGCAGAAAAGATATGAAGTAACTGATCAGCACAATCAAGCGTACCGCATTTGCTATGTGAAGTCTGTCTGAGATGCTAAAGCAGTGTAGACAGACAAAGAAGAGAGGAAATGAATGCCATTTTAAGATCCCGTTTCCTTTCCCGGTTCTAGTTGAGAAGTACACCAGTATTTGTCATCAGCTTCCAAAAGCAAACAGGTAAGTGAAGGTGCTGTTTAGTTTTGGGTGAAATGTTGTTCTTCTTAGCACAATTCTGTCAGGTAATTGCTAATAAGCTAGTAACCATTGATTGCATTAGAAAGGAGAAAGTACACTGGCCTTGGATTTAGCAGCAGTTCCAGTGGAGGCAAAATCTTCAGGTTGTTGGTACATAAACAACCCCCCAATATTGTAGTGACAAAGTATTGTAAAAGGGATTCTACTAATTGAAATGTATTTTAGTGTTGCAAATAGTAATTGCAAATAAATAACTGTCACAATAATAGGAGCTTACGTGTAATGAGACTGCTCATGATAAAAGCATGCCTATTTATAGCAGCAGACCTTCTGCTTTGGGAGCTGCCATATTACCTGGAAAGCCCATAGCCACCATCAGCCTGTGTTGGTGTTAGGGCTGACACTAAAATGTCTTGGATGTGGTTGTTACCCACACTGCAGAATGGTTTTTTAATTCTACTTGCAAACCAGGGGTTTTCTGCTAACTCGAGGAGGAAAAACAGGAAATATTCTGAATTTTCACACACAGTCATTGCTGTTCCGTTTGGGGTTGGCCTTGGTGCATCTGAGGCTCTTGATGGTTCTCTTCCTTCCATTAGATTAGTTAAAGTTAATAATTTTGTCTTTAGTAATAGCTTGTAAAAGCTTCCATCTCTCGAGTGATCAAGAACATTCTTGCAGAGCATGTAATCTTGCCAGAATTGATCATGAGTGCTTAGTTAACCTACATCATCCACAACCACTGATGCCTGTCAGAGTGAGGAAGGACAGATGAATTGTTTGGAGTTACCTGCTTAGATTAGTTAACAAACAGATCCTTTTCTTTCAGATACTACCAAAGAGAACCCAGTACTGGTGAAGTCTTTGCAGGCAAATACAAGCTGCTGGCCTTTATCTGCCCAAAGAGTGGCACAGCTGTCATGAATGGCTTAGTAAATATTTCCTGTTTCTGGTTTTTAAGAATTATTTTTCTTTACTCAGTAAAACTGAGTGTCAGAGGGATGGAATGGATTGACAGACACTTCTGTTGAAGCCTGAACTGTTGCCCTCTCCAGTTTTAGTTCTTTCTTGTTTCTGCCCCAGTGTCGCCCCTCTGTCACTTGACTTGTGTGGATTCAAGAATTCATGACTTGAGCAAACTTGAACAATTCTGTGGCTGCTGAACAAACCGGCATGTGGAGCTGATTTTGTTGAAAAAATGTTTTTAAAAACCAAGTATGTTCATTTTCTGGGCTGTTCAGACAGATTTTTTTTTCCTCCTGACCTAGTTTGATTACAGAATCATAAGCACTTAAGCACTCACAGTAGGGAAAGCTGTGTAGAAGTGGAAATGAATGACCACTGATACAGTGGACAGATGATGTCTTTTCCAGGTCAAACTGACACCAAATAGCATTTGAGGAAGGTAGTTGAACTGATGGTAGCATTTGATGTAAGTTCTTTCTCGAAATTTAAAGTGCCTTTAATGATACAGTAGTTCAGCATATGGAATAACAACATGATACAAATAGATAAGTATTTTTAGGTATTTCTTGTTTAAAAATAGATTGAACTGTACTACAAACTTAAAATACCAGGTTTCTGTGATATAAAATAATAAAATCACACTACAGTTTACTCCCATCTATTTCTCTGATTATTTCTGTAAAAGATGAAATGTGCTGTAGTTTTTTTCTGTGTGAAATATTAGTAATAAACTGTATTAATCCTACCTATGTTGTATTTCAGAGATAGAGATTTTTGTTAGTTGGTATAGTTTGGGATCTCAAATACACAAGTTGACAGTGGCCTTGGGAATATTTTTCTTCCCATGGAAATGAGAATGTGGTATTTTACATAGATAAGTTTGAAAGAAAACCATGTTTTGTTTTGCTTTAGAAAATCCAGAAAGCAGAGTGGCAACTATAAAACTTCTAGCCATATCTTTTTGTGTGTTTTCTGTAACAGCACAGGTAAAAAGCCCTTTGAGATTCTGTGAGTGTCATTTTTCCCCCCACACCTACAGCTTGCATGACTTTATGTGGAAAGACTTAGCAGCTCTGAAATCACAGCAGTGGACAATTTTTTTTACTTAATCCAAAAGAAGAATATTGGGTTTTGACCATTTTTTTTTCCCAAGAATCTCTCCGTGATATTAACAAAAGTTTGGTATAAATGGAGAAGACAGATCTGGTAGATTAGAGCATTAATTTATAATTAATTTTCAAGTTAGCTTTTTTGAAGTCTGGCAATATGTATGTGTTTTATTGATTTGGCTGTTTTTTTCTGATGCTTGATAGTTGTAGTAAGAGTGCTAGAAACTGCTTGCTCTAGAAAGGTTTAGGATAGGTTCATAGACTGTATTATCTTGTTTGCATTTAGGATGCATGAAGTAGAATACTAAAAGGAAATTTCTAAGAGTTTCTAAGCAGTGAAGTTTTGTTTAACGTATCTGAAAAATAAGTAGCTGCAGTTGAACAATCATTTTGTTGTATTGTGCTGTGTAAAATCCTGTAATGAAAAGATGATACGAGTTCTTTATGAGGTAGTTTGGTAAAATTAACAACTTCAGCTCTAAGCTTAACGCATTGGGTTTGGTACCTGAAATGCATTCTTTTTGGGAGTGTTTGTTTTTTTTCCTGTTTTCTAGCAAGTATTTTTGCAGACTTGTGGAAAAATCTTGTTAATCCCTTCTGTTACTAAAATTCTGATTTTTTGGTTGAATGTGAAAGTTGTCCTAAATTCTGCTGCCCAAGTAAAAGTTTTTTGTTCATTTATGAAAAAACATAGAAGAGTGTGGTGGGGTGTGGTTGGTTTTCTTCGGTTTGTTTTTTTTTCTCTTTAAGTTTTGTAGATGCTTGAAGGAGTTCTATGTTGACTTCAGATAGGGTTTATTATATAATAATTTGTCCATTAGTAAGCTTGCATAAGCTCAGGCTGAAAGACTTGTATGCTGTCTGGATCTGATAACAGCTTACAGCTAAAGAGCATGCATGCCACTCCAGAGCATACTGAGGTATGAAACCAGTGCCTCTTTGTGGTTTCATTGCCTGCACTAGTTTTTCTCTAGTGTTGGTCTGATTTTTTATAAAATTCTTCCTGCTTTATAGTTGTGCAGAGGAAGCCACAGCTATGGATGGGATCATGAAACTCATCTGTATTTCAGAAAACAATTGCAAAAGTGAGCTTTTATGTATCATTGGTCAGTTGAATCCAGTTAATGAGCTGTACTGGGGTGAAAATAAAGAGTTGGGAAGGGTGGGATGATGGTAAGGTGCCATCACTGCTGAGGAAGTTACTTAGGTGAGTACCTTCATGATGTAGTATTGTCTCTAAATTAATAAGTCTATGGTGTTTGAAATGGCAGCTCCTGAAGCCAGCACAGCTGCAGGCTTTGAGCTTTGCAGTCAGTGGCAGGAGGTCACTGTAGACAGGGCTGTGAGCCTGCTGAAGGTGAGGTGGGGTGGGAGAGAGATCAAGCAGCACTGTGGTAGCGTCCATTGAGCAGGGTCCTGCAGTTAAATATATTCCTTTGGACCTCCAGCTTCTGAGAAGCACGTGTGAAAGCATTTGGCTTTGTGGGAGGTAGAAGCAGTGCTTCTCCCCTACCTGCCCATGCCCCAGCTGAATTATTTCATACCTTCATTTCTCTTCCATTACTCTAGGCATCGAAAACCCATGATTACTTATTTCATTATTCTATATGCATCAGATTTCAAATGCAGTTTCTCCATTGGGTTTTATATTCTCCTCCAACCTCACTGTCCCCCCACCTCCTGCACTGAAACTGGTGGTTAAGAGTGCTCTGAAGTGCTGTATTGTAGTAGCATATATTTAAAGTATGTGAATAACCTTATGAGTGTAGATTAATTCACAAAAAAAGAACTTGTAAATTATACTATACTGTACAAAATATGTTTTAATTCATAAATGTCTCCAAACAGGAATCTTGAGTAGTGGGAAGATAATGTAATGTTTCTACAGTTTAAAATATTGTGTAATATTAAGCACAATTACAAACTAATAGCGTTCTTTCAAAAGGGCAGGCCCCCTCATTTTTTCTCGCATGCTTCTCAGCTGAAAATTTTCATTAATTTATCTTTTTTCCTGAAATTTGGCATGGTAGCCAGAGGAGCTTAAATATAGTTTTTGACAGCCGTATGACTGTTTGAATAGGCTGCCTAATTTAGAGAATTATCTGTGTGCTTGTCTGTCGCTGATGGATATTGCCAAAATGATCAAAGAAAAATAGGAGGTTGTCTTTAAATAAGGCTATTTCTATGTTCTGTAGGCAAAACAGGAGCAATTTGAGCTGAAATTATTCTACACTTCTTTGTCTCATTGTGAATCCTAAATCTATTGTACACAATTTGTCTGCTGGAAGTAAATGTTGCCTGATTTAAGCTTGTAGGCATGAATTTTCTTAAAAACTTACTGTAAAGAATATGGGTCTTGTACAGCATTATTAAATGCTCAGCACGGTTTCTTTAAAAAACAAATGTATATGCTTTAGGACACTGCCATTTTTTGTTTTTCGTTTCCAGCTATGCAACTATGAGTAGAAACTGAAAAGAATAGTTATGTCTTTTTTTTCTATTTTCTTGTAGGTTTTTCTTTTAAATTGGATTTTAGGAGGCTTTAGTATGTCTCATTCCTAGTACCCCTTATTGTTCTCCTTAGGAGAGGTTAGTTTTCTTAATTTTCTTGTACTTGGTGGCTGTCTGGAATAACATTGGTCCTCTCATTAGTATAATTATCTCCATTTTTGCTGTGGCATTGGGGTGATTGCCCAGTGTGGAATGAGACAGTCCACAGTGTTCCCTCTTCTGCAGTCAGGGTGCGGGGACGTATGGCAAGGTTTCCCTCCTTACTGTGATGCCAGGTGAGATCTGTGGAGGTTAGCTCAGGTTTTGCAGGGAAGGCATTGTGCAGTCCGGGAGAAGAGCTTTCTCTAGAAACAGTATCGCTGCTGTGGAGTTGGGCTTGCTTTCTTTGTATCTGTTCTGGAGACGCATAACCGAGTTGGCTGCTACACGGTTTCTTCTTTTTTTCCCTTTTTTTTGGATAGAACTTCTCAGGACTTGGCTCTTTGGCAGTTAGATGGTTTCTCTGGACCATTTAAATCAAAAGGATTTAAAAAAAAGGGAAAGAATAATATTTTAAAACAATACAAACAACTAGCAGGATTCAGAAGGGGAAATGGGGACGGAGAAGAGGGACAAGGCCTAGGGGTTCTCGGAATCAGATCATTGCACTAAGACAATCAGTATCATGTTTTATTTATTACGTGGAGACTGTTTCAAACTGTGCTGTCTTAAGACAGGCTTAACTATTCTCAGACAGATGGGATTTAGCTTGTGCCACTTCGGCTGCTATAGGGAATATTCTGAAACTGTATGAAAAGTTGGCCAGTTCTGACAAATTGATCTTAACATTCACTAGTTTCTCTGCTCTGCAGTCCTAGCTGTGACTCCCATACAGTGTAATTTAAGGACAATGTACAGGTTTTTTGTCTTGTTTAGCAAAGTGGGAACTGTAGTCTGTCACAGTTCAGACAACTTTCGCCATTTCTACTGTTTATGTGCACGAGAAAGTGATTTGGGAGAGGTTTGTCTTGCACAGAGGTACTAGGCAAGTAGACCACTAGTAGGCTTGAGACAGCATCTACACCCCTGAACTTGCCCCAGAGATTATGTTGATGTTTCCCTGAAGTCTTATAATTCTCCAAATTACTTTTGCTTTCAGGGATGGAAGTAGTGTCCAGCACCCTATTTTTATAGTTCTGTTTCATTTTTTGCTTCCCAACACTGGCTGTCCTTGCCTGTGAAACTTCTTATCCCGGTTTTTCAGGTCTAGCTTCTTAAATTTATAGTTTCAGGGACAACCTTTGAACTGACAAGAGAAATCATCAGTGGCATTTGTCTGTAGTCTTAATGTGAGGATGATAGAGCAATTGCACTGTGAGAATTAACTCTATGAACATGCTCTTCCTGCCCTGCCTCCGCCTTGGTTTATTTTTATTCTGTACTTTCTTCTGAGATTTGGGGCACAAAACCAATTGTATCCTACCACAGTACATATGTTAGCAACACTGTAATTCTACTTTGGTTATGTTAGACTGCCCAAAAACATACAAACACGGTTCACTTGGCTCTGCTGCTGAGAGACCATTAATATATTAATTTTGACAATCCCTGGAAATTTTTTACAAACATGCATCCAGGATACTTCTTTTTCGTTAGATATAATTTTTCTATACTCTATTTGTGCATATGCTCCCTTTCCACTCAGTGCTTTTTCTCTTAATATGGACTTGCCATTTAAGAAGTAGTTTCTAATTTGTTTATCCATATTGGACTTAATGTATGATGTATATCCCACTGACTGTTGCACATTAACACTATGGCTTTATGTAGGGGAACTTTTTCTTGCCGTAACTTGACATAAGCAGCAGTACATTTTTTTTTCATTTTCTATCATGTGTTATTTGGTGCCTTGACCGTTATGTTGTCTGTGCTGAACCCCAGATAGCAATTTGAAACTAGTGCAAGATAAGAGTGTTCTTATAAGTCATATTGTTTTCAGATGAATAACCTGAGTGTGTGTAAGTTATGCTGTTTTAAGAGGAAATATTGATCTTCTTATGAAGTATTATTTTGTTACCATTTTAATACAACAGGTAACAATGATGTTTATTACTGGAAAATTGAATAGATTGGATTTTTTTTTTTTTTTTATTTTTTTTTTTTTTTTCTTTGTTGGGGATGTATTTCTCTCAGGTCTTAAATCCTTGTTTGTGGGGTCTTCACGGGGTTGTATTTAAGTTGTATGAAAGAAAGATCGAAATTCTGTTGGGTTTGTCTGTTTGTTTTGTTGTTATTTTTAATCCAGTTATATGTGATTTCTATATAGATCTGCTTCTGATGCACAGGGCTTATCTGGCAATTTAATTTCAGTTAAGAAAGCTTTTTTTTAAGCCGGAGTAATTTGTTATTATCCAGGAAACTAGAATAAGAAGGGCTGTGGTTGGTGCAGTATTAGAGTAAGTAAATGTAATCTGTGTTTCAGTTGTATGGGCTATGTTACTTCCATATTGTCAGCTGAGCTTTCACTTATCTTTTGAGTTCATTGATGCTTTTTCCATATCTTTTGGCTGAATCATAACTGAAGTAATTTTGATGTTCTGTATTGCTTACAAATTGAGATTGTCTGTTATTTAATGGTACTTATTCTATGTCTAATTTATTTCCAGTTAATGGGTTGATTTTCAATATTTTTACTTTGCTTAGTTTAGCCTATAATACAGTGTATTTTCTATGCTTCATAATGCTTTTATGCTGCTCTTTAATCAATACCATTGTGCACTTTGAATCACTGAATGTCTTGTTTGTGTTCTAGCAATGAATGGTCCAGGATTATTTTTTTATTTATAGTTTTATTTTTTATCTTTTGTAACCACTGGTGCTGTGGTGAATGAGATGCAGGTGGCTTCTACTCTGTCCTGTGCGTGGAAGCAGGGTAACTGTGTTTGACACTTTGTAATAGATTTACCTCCCCATGTTGGTTCTCTGTCCTCCCCCTCTGTCTAGTTGGGTGCATTAGGTAGTTATTTGTATCCTGTGTCTTTTTTCCTCAAAGGATATTTCCCATGATTTGGGTTGTCATTTATGCTATTTGCTTGTAGATTATTTTTCATTCTAAATCTAAAACCCCAACATTTTTTCTTACGAAATGTTATTATTAAATCTTATTAAGTCTTGCATGAAATGGGTTCAGGCTCTTATAGGCTTACTGCCTTTTTGTTCACTGTAAATGAATGCATAGTCTTGAGAATAAGCAGGTTCTGTATTGATTCCTTTCTCTCATCATCATCGTAAAGTCTGATAGAACTTGAATCTGACCTGTACAGAACTGCTGAATATAGAACAGTAAGCTTCCAATAACTTGGATAAAGCTGTACCTATGACTATCAGGGAAGTGACAGTCATAGGGGCAGTGGAGGTAGCACTGGGCGTTGGATTTGAGCCCAAAGATGACACCTCTGTTTGTGTTGACCTGCCTTGATAATTAGACGGGCTGGAATTGTTTCTGTTCGAATTGGTTGTACTCATTTGAGAATGTATTAAGCTTGGGCAACTGGATGTTTCAGCCTTTCAGTCCATCATGGCTATTGTGAATGATATTTTGAGCTATTGAGTGAAATATTGTAGGTTTGACAGTGCAGCTTTTGAGAAGAAGCCAGTCTTTGACGTAGTGGTTTAGTTTCAGGATGCTGTCAAAATAGTCGTTGCCAGCATAGTTGTAGCATACGGTCCTTGATTTTGAAAAATACGGAGCAGATTGGCATATTCTAGCAAGGCATTTGGATTGTAACATAAAAATACAACTTCATTGCCAACAGTCCTGTAACATAAAAATGAACCACTTGGCACTAGGAGAGTGATCAGTAAAGTGGAATCAGTGGGCAGTTTGTGGTCTTCTAGAATACTTGACAAAAGAGCAAAATTTCTTATTCTAGCTGTTTCAAAACTAATTTTCTGAATTTCTACAATTTTTTCACGCTTGAGTGGCTGGGTGGGAGAGCTGGGTACTCCTTGGGGTACCTCTTGGTACTTGAGGTCAGCTCCAGAAGTCTATTGTAGGAGTTGGTGTCTTAGTGAAGAGGACCCCTCCTGCAGGGAGGAAAAGGTTTGTCCGCTATGAATGTAGATCTCCAGAAGTTAATTTACAAGGCTACTTGTGAGAATTCCCGTGTGTATCTTTGCAGTGGGAATCTTGATTTGTTCTTCTTCACCTCTTTGAATCCATCAGATACCTTTTTGTATAGAGGCATTAGAAGTGCAAATGTGAAGGGTCCACTGATTTGCAATCAAAATTACTCTTTTCCGGTGCCTATCACTTAAATATGTTTTCCTTTTCTTCTGTTGGATTGGGATGGTATTGCAAGTGTGTGATTGAAAGGAATTAAAGGAATTGGATATAAAAGATATTAAAGGAATGTTGCTCTCCTATGTAACTTCTTCTGTAAGCAGTGGTGTCAGATTTGGTAATACTAACATGACATTGTCTCTTGTAGGATAATCATGGGTCAAACCGGAAAAAAATCTGAGAAGGGACCAATTTGCTGGAGAAAACGTGTAAAATCAGAATATATGAGACTGAGGCAGCTCAAGAGGTTCCGACGTGCTGATGAAGTAAAGGTACCTTATCTTTTGGTTCTATTGCTTGTAAAATTGTACAAGTATTGATTATTTTCTGAAGTATGTGTCCTACAATTAACACTTGCTATAACAATTTCATTGAATACTTTGTCAACCTACTGAAAACTTGTCTTAACTTTATGGTCTTATAAACAGGTATGATACATTTATATGTATCATATGGGTCGAGAATGTTAAGTATCAGAAGAGGTTGTGGAAAGCTGATATGGCAACTTCTTTAGCTGCAAACTCTTCCAAATTCCATTTAGAATTTAGTTCCATGCTAAAAGTGTGACTCTCTAAATGTGAGAACATGGTATGAATTGAAGAAAGGGATAATGAAGTATATTGAACCTCACTGACGTTTAAATTAAATTTGTATGTTTGAGTTTTGAGCAGGTTTTTTTGTTACAATATGTCTGGTTAAATGTTATAATGCCTTAGGATGCTAACAGATGAACTTATAGTTTTTTATTTATTTATAATGTTGTGGTTAATTTTTAGAGCATGTTTAATTCTAATCGTCAGAAGATACTGGAAAGAACTGAAATCTTAAATCAAGAATGGAAACAACGTAGGATACAGCCTGTTCACATCATGACTTCTGTGAGCTCTTTGCGCGGGACCAGGGAGGTTGGTTAACATGTGTTGTGGTAATTCCACTTACAAGGTTGTTAGCACGTTTTCGTTTTATTACGGGAAAGTTGGCTGTTCTTTGTATTTTTTTTTCAGCGTGATATGACTTGGCAGCTGAATGTGTTTTGTATGAGTGTCTTAAAGAATTTATTTGTTATGTACTTTGATCATATGACTTCTGTAAAGCAATAAATATGTAGCAGGCTACCTAGCTTTGAATGACACACAAAAGTGAAACTTCTTTATTTTTTCTTTAATGCTTGGATCATACCTCAGCATCCTTTAATCAAGCTGTTCTGTCTCCATGATACTGGGAGTTTACTCTTGCTCCTGCTGGAGTTGCCCCCCAGTCGTACAAATGAGTGGCTACTTTGGTTCTTCCTAAGTTAAAGTACATGAAAGCTGTGAACATACCCACTTGACAAAGTCTTCTTTACATTAATTAAAGTCATTTAACCACAGAGGTCCTAACAGGAGATAGTTAGATTAATGAATCCTTGTGTTGCACAAGCAGATCAGATGCTAAATTTTGAAAAACACTTCCATAGCTGTGGCATAATTTGAGCACCTAAACTGGTTTCCACAGAATTGGTAAGGTTGGAAGGGATGACTGGATGTCCTCTAGTGCAACTTTCCTGCTCAAGCAGAGTCGTCCTAGAGCATGTTACTCAGGATTGTGTCCTGTGTCACGGTAGCTTCAACAGTTATTTAAGCCCACTCCAGATTTCTATATTCTTCCCAGATTGATTTACTTTCTTTCTTAGTTGCTCTTTAGGCGCTTCTTCAAACTAAACAAGTTTGAAGATGTTTTATCTGTAAAAATCTGAAAAGCTAACTCTTTTCAGTAGCGTGAGAATGAAAAGACTTTACTGTGAATAGGTTAAAAAAGGCAAACCAAAGGACTTTATCTTCAAGGAAATTTGCAGAGTTTCTTTTCCTAAAATTTTAGTGGAGAACTGGGGAGTGGGAGTGCGTCACAGAGGTGCATTTGTGTGCATGCACGTTCAAATGCAAGGAGGTGAGGACCTTCGAGTGTTCTCTTTTAAACATTCTTGAATATGCAATTACTCATGTACAGCTCTATAGCTATTGTGTGGGATCAGAACTGATGATAATTGACACAGGTACACATCCAATTTTCACTTTTTCTTTGTTACTAGAAGATTGTTCCTCGCCATTCCTCTTTCTTTTTTCTTTTCTTTCAAGTGTGGTGTTCACTATTCTATATGTTAATTTCCTGCCTGTATTGATAGAGCACACTAATTACTGCATTCAATCCAGTCTCTGTCTCATGAATCAGAACTCTAATGCTTGATTTAAGGTTGCCATAATTTGTAGTGAGATGAAAAAATGGTGGGGACTTTAAAAGACTACTTTAAAATCTTCTTTTCTCAGTATGCTGAATTTCTTCAGAGTTGCATAAGACACTGCCTAGAAATAGAAAGGTTGTGTGAGAGCCTTCCTGTGCTTGGTGAAGACTGCAGGGCATTGCTGGTCAGCATCAGCTGGAGACCATAACATGTCCTGTGCAGGCCTACCAGACACTAACCTGAGTTTCATACCAGAACAACAGAGCAGCATAACTGAGGCTTAGTACCAAACAGAGTCATTTTGACGTAGCCCATTTGTCAGCCTGAGACTTCTAGTTCCACAGATAAAAGTAATTAATCCTTTTACTTTTGTATTTTTCTTTAAAAATACATGAGAAATATGCTTGATGGCTGCTAGCTAGAAAATTAAACATTAACCTGAAATGGGAATAAAGCAGTAGCATAGGAGAGTGTCTAGAATATTAATATACACAGGAGAAATCTAATTTCATTTGCTGCAGATTAAAAAGAAAAGGAATAAATCTGGCTTGTGTCATTCTGCCGGGGTACTGTCTCTGTATATTGTTTGTTACATTACTTTGTGTATTTCTTTAGAAATGTGAAGCTCTGTTCATCTTTCCCTTCTGGAAAGGAGAAAGATCTTTTGTCTCCACTTCCTTTTTTCCTTTCAGGTAGCTATGATAGCTGTTCTAAACTTTGTTTTACCTACCTCCAAATCTTCTCTGTTGTACTTCCCCTAGCTTTGTATGTTTCTGTCTGCTTTTGCTTGTAACTTTTTTTCCTGAAGTTCTTCATACTGCAGTCCAAGTATTTGAGAAAAGTTGATCTATGTTTGTTAACTGTTGATTATTAGATGCAAGAATAACCTAATTGTTGTCTGTATTTCTATGGATTGTTTATTCTTTGGAGGCTGCATTAATCTCTGAATCTCCAACACGGCAGTCCTGTAGCTGAAAAATTTATTGATGTATCCAGAGTTTAATATTAAGAGTTAATTTTCATTTTTCCTTTGCAAGCAGTGAGCATAATAAAAGACTTGAGGATAGGATAAACAGACAATAATGGAGAAACAAGGCAGGAATTAAAAAGACATATGGAGGTTTTATTTATATAGGATGTCTTGCTGGCATTAAAGTAAAATTTTATTTATTTTTGTAACGTAAATAATACATGATTTCTGCAGTGTACTGATCTGAAGCCAGAGGAATTCACTTGCCTCTTAGATGGCCTGAGTAAATACACTATCATCAGTGTAGCAGCAGCAACAGGTACTAAATCTGGTTTGAGATACCAAACTTAATTTGTATCGTAGGTTGAGTAGTCTGAGTAAAATACTATCACAGCCACTTAATAATAAGTGGAAAAAACCCATCATGATCTATTAGCAAAGCTATTGACATAGAAATAATTCTTGAGGTTCTTTTCTTGCTAAAACTATTTCCTATTATGCCTTAAAAAACTGATGCATTTTTCAAACGTTGATATGGCTAATTTTGAGAAATTATGAATTTTGTACATTGCAGAGTGTTCTGTGATTTATTTTTATTTGGGTTTTTTTTTCTGACATTGCTATGTAAGTGTAACTTCAACTTCTTTTTTCAGTGCTCTGTTACGAGTGACATTGATTTTCCAAAACAAGTCATCCCGCTGAAGACTCTCAATGCTGTTGCTTCTGTGCCTATAATGTATTCTTGGTCTCCCCTTCAACAGAATTTTATGGTAAGTTTAAACAGGTGCAGGGAGGAGAAAGGAATGGAGAAAAGGAGGTGTTAATTTTAGAAGTATGCCAGCAAAAATCTATTGCAAATTACCCTCCCTATCTTAGGTATTGGTAATAGGGCAGTCATAATCAGAAATAAGCTCCCCCAAATAAAATAAAGGTAACTTTGCAAACCGAATCTCTGTCCTCAATGTACCTAAGTATCTCTGAAATCTTACTGTAAAGTTTATTTAAATCAGGTGACCTATTGTCTTGTGTGGTTGTTAACAAATGTAGTTTTATTTGAAAGTATCTAATTAGTGTAGCGAGAAAGGTTTTCTGAGGAATATGAATGCTTTTATGTAAGGTAATCAACCAACATATCTGTAGCAGAATAGTAATTTTTGTGGAATAAAGGAAACTTAATCCTGAAATAGTCTCTCCCCACAATGCTCATTCTCATATCTGAGTATACCTTTTTTTCCCAGATTAGCTTCACTGTATGCAGAAGCCATAACATTAGATTTCTGATGTAGGTATTTGACTTTCTGAAAAGCTTAGCTTATTTCAAATCTTTGCCACATCATTTTGTATATGAACACCTTTGCTGAGTGGTTATTTTGATAATAATTGTTAGAAAGTGGTTTAAACAACAATTTTTTTATCAGTATACGTACAGAGTTCTTCCACACATTTTTCTCCTTGCTTTCAGTTCATCAGTGTTTGGATATTTTGGACTGCTGCAGAATCATGATCAGCAGGAAAGTTTATTTTCTTAACAATAGAAGGTTCTTTTGTAGTATTGGAAGATGCAGCTGAGTATCAAGGTCCATAAATTCCACTGATAAAACTTGGGAGTATTAATGCATTTAGTCTTTATGCAGTCAAAAAAAAGAGACAGTGGAGTTCAGATTAAATTGTCAGGCATGTTTCTCTGTTTGCTCTTTAGACAACTTTAATTTAAACTCTTTTTGTAAAATATTTTCTTATCTCTGGCCAAACAGTGAAAGGGTGGTTCCCATTGTGGTTTCCTACATTACTGTAGGAGAGAACCAAGGGAGGATGAATAAATTTACCAAATGCAAGCTTCCCAAAGCCAGGTAACTTAATGAGCTTCCATAGTAGAAGCTTTGTGGAAACTTTCTGCTAATCTTAAGATTAGGAGCTAATGTTAGTATTTTGAGCCAGCCACTGAGAATGCAAAACATTGTTGAAAGTCATTGAGGGTTTTGTTTTATTTTTTTTAGTTAATGGTAAATGTGCTAAAGCAGTGAAACCAGTTAGTTTACTATGATAGCTAGACTCCTGTTGATTGTGAAAAACAATGCAGAAATTGTCACTTAACAACACAATTTAGAATTGTTTGATCATAACTGTTGTTCCTAGGTAGAGGATGAAACTGTTTTACATAACATTCCGTATATGGGAGATGAGGTGCTTGACCAGGATGGTACATTTATTGAAGAACTGATCAAGAACTATGATGGGAAAGTGCATGGAGACAGAGGTGAGCCCAAACACTCAGGTATACTAATCACTTCTTCCTATATAAATTATTGTTGTAGTGTTGCTTAACGCCTGATGCTTGATTTTTACAGTTATATTCCTAGAATCTCTGCATTCTGTAAACATTAGGTATAACATACTTCCTTATTGAAATGTGTTGTTCTGCATTTTCATAAGGCTGCAGAGTTTTAAAGCAGTAGTATGCAGAAATTAAGCACATCAACTTTTTCCCTATACCTTACAGTGATTCTTGGTATTCAATTTTATGCTCAGAGCTTTGGAATATGATATTGTAATGTGTATATGTGTCCTGCCTAGCATAAAGTGGCAGGAGAATTATACAAAACTCTGATAATGACAATATTTGGGAATGTGATTCAACAGAATAACCTCTTGTAGGTTTGTGGGGGTTTTTTTTGCTTTCCTTTCTTTGAGGAACTTGCCAGCCATTAAAAAACCTTCTCTCTGTAAGTCAGCTTATAGAGCAAAGTTGTATCCCTCTGTTGGTACTTTATATATATTTATTCTTAGGTGTAGTTTACCTGTTCTCCTGTGTGGGATCTGGACTACAGGCAGTGTAATCTGTCTCTTACTTTGCTAAAGTCTCAGTGAAGTGGCGACCTCTCACCTGCCCTGTGCTCCCTCAGAACTGGCTTATACGAGCCTCAACTTTACAGTTGTAAAGGTTTCTCTTGAGTGCTGTGATTCCCCCTTCACAGAAATATTACCCACACATTCTACCCTTTCACTCAAACAGAGAATAGCTTCTTAAAATTAATTATATTCCTGTTAAAGCTGAGTGAAAAAGTGACTGAGAAAGAGAACTACATTTTTTGAGTTCATCGTGTACCATTCATGAAGGTTAAGCCTGTGATTCAATAATAAATGCTACTCAGCCCCTACACTAGACTTGTTAATGTCCTCAGGATAGCTGTTGCCTTTATGTTTCGTAAGGAACATGGAATGTTTCATGGGCTTTGGATATTTTTACAGATTTACGGATTGCTGATATCCCTGTCAGAAAACTGGTTATGTCAAAATGATGACATTACTAGTAAATGTCTTCTATTATTGATTTAATTTATTATTAAAGGAGTTTAGCTTTAAAATTAATCCTGTTTGAGCATCTTGAGACCCAAGTTTATGATGGCAATTAGTGTTATTACGGGCTCTTCATAATATATAAAATATGTTACAAGTAGAAAGACTTTTTAAAGTCTCCCAATGACTAGTATTGTGTGACTGTAATTAAATGTAAATACTATGGGAATGTGTAATCCAGAGGCATTCCCATGTAAGAGCCAGAATTCTAAACTAGCTCTGTAATTGCACTTTTGGGAGATAATTTGTACTAACCTGTGTGTGCATATTAAGGGTCTATTTAAAACATCCAAATGGTGTTTTCATTGTCTACATAGTAATAAAACTATTATTTTCTGTCAAGGTGTTTTGACAGCCAAACCAGTCCAGGTTCAAAAGGATGGTGATAAGCACTACAGTTCCCACACAGTTCATGGTTATTTTGGTTTTTTTTGGAAAAACAGTCTCTGTCAGCACTAACTATGATTTTTCCCTTGTGCAGAAATGCCTTATTGTTTAATCTGTTCTGCCCTCTGAATATCACAGCAGAATATAATCTAATAAATAGATATATGCAGCATTGTATCTTTCAGTTTTCTCTTGAATTTTTTGTATATAACTATTTTTTTTTATCACCCAGCCAGTGGGGTCTATTATGGGAACTACCAACCAAAAGTCTCTCTGGAGATTCCTTATCTGTCTAAGGATTAGTTTATAGACTGCTAGCATGCATTTTCAGACTGGCTTAACTCAACCATGTTGGAACTGGGATTCTGGCATAAAATCTCTTAAATAATCTATCTGGTAGTATTTTTTATCTTATAAGGAAGAGAGATTTATATATGTATACTGGTATGTAGCACAGGGAGTTGGGAACAAAATTGTTGAAATTTTTCTTCCCTTCCCAGTTGTCAGTCTAAGAAATTAATAATGAGCATTTTTAAATTGTCTTGGTTCATACACTGCAATTTAAGAGGGGAAAACTACAAAATTGCTTTTCATGAATGACAGCACTTGCCCTAATTTAATTAAAGTGTTGGGAGGATTAAAAATATTTCATATACACCTTTGTGCTTTTTTTGCTGAATTTCAGAATGTGGATTTATCAATGACGAAATATTTGTTGAGTTGGTCAATGCCCTTGGTCAATATAGTGATGATGAAGATGATGATGATGGAGATGACAATCCCGATGAAAGAGATGACAAGCAAAAAGATCGGGAAGGCAACAGGATGGGTATGTCTGTCTGCAGACTTCATAAATTAAACCCAAAACCTTTTGTTTAACCACTCAATAAATTTGTTCAAATCCATCTTCCCATGTGATAGTTTTCGGGTCTAAAGTAGCATAATTTCTTCATTTCCTTTGTCATTTAGTTCAAGATATGTATTGAGAACACCATGAAAGGCACTTTTGCCAATTTTTGTTTGTTGGCATACTGAGGCAGTCAAATGCACCAAAAATCAGTCATGTATCTGTCTAATAAATGCTTTGGTACTCCTCAGAAAATGATGTATCATTACTCCAAAACAGGCAGAGTTCTGAATTTCCATCTCCATCTGCTGGTGAAATAATGGTTTCTCCAAATTTTACTAGTAGGTTTTTCTTGTCAGGAAAGATCACTTAACACAGTTAAAATCGTAAGCAATTTATAAATAAAAACCTTTACTTCTTTTTTACATTAGAATTTTGGCGAACTCCACCTTTCTCTGAGCACCTTCTTGAGGTAGCAAAGGAGCAGAAATAAATTTTTTTTGTTTTCCAAATTTTTCACTTCCTTGACAGAGAAAGAAACCCACCCACCTCGGAGATTTCCTTCTGACAAGATATTTGAAGCCATTTCCTCAATGTTTCCAGACAAGGGTACAGCAGAAGAATTGAAAGAAAAGTAAGAACGTATTTCTTAGGGTATATTGCCGTGTTGCTTTATGAAACAAAGATTCCTCTATGAAATAAATCCTTCATTAAATATTTGTTGATTAGGAATGGTCTCTCTTGCAGCCAGTTCTGTGGCAGTTGTGTAACTTCTGCAAGTGACACTGGAAGGGATTTGGCTCTTTCCCCCAAGTCAAACAATACAGAAGTGTTTATTAGCCTTCCTTTTAAACTATTGAAGAGTGGGTGCATGTGTATCTCTAATAATCTGTTATTTTTTGAGGTGGTGAAATAAAAGCTACTGCTAAAAAAGATCTTATCTCCATTTTGGAGTTAGTGATACTATGTATGAGATGATGTAGGTCTTGAAAACAAATGCATTCTTTCCTAGCCAATTTGTATTAATGAGTATGGAATTAACAACTTCTCATGTCACTAACAGATTGACCTTTTTAGCTGGCGCATATTTCTTAGGGGTTTTTTTTAAGTTGTCATTGAAAACGCAGAGTGATACTGGAATAAAAAATACTTTTATAAAAAAAAATTACACTTAATAAATCACTTCTATTATTTTCCTTTAAAGATACAAAGAACTCACTGAGCAGCAGCTTCCTGGAGCTCTTCCTCCTGAGTGCACGCCGAACATAGATGGACCAAATGCTAAATCTGTTCAGCGGGAGCAAAGCCTGCACTCTTTTCACACACTCTTCTGTAGACGCTGTTTTAAATACGATTGCTTCTTACATCGTAAGTACAATTAAAGTGTGCTTGTGTAGATCTTACTTTTTTTTGTAAGTCAGGAAACTTAAAAATACCGTAAGATGCAGAAGGAAGGAAAGAGAAGAAAAAATAAAAGCAGGAATATCTCTGAGGTTTATGAAAACAGCTTGCACATGTTGATATTATTTTACAGTGAAAACTATGCCTCAGAAAAACAAATGCACCTGTGTGGGTAGTTTGTTATCCTTTTTGCATTTAGGACTTTGTATAGAATTCCTGGCTTGGACGAAACTGAAATGTCACTTCTCTTTTTATATAGTCTGCAAGAAAATGACATTATTTTCTACTACTGTTTCTGTGTTACACTTTCTCAGTTTGTGCATGGAGAATGGGATGTATTTTTCCATTAAAAATCCTGGTTATTCATCAGACTTGTTTCATTTTCCAGTAGGGAGAATGAATACTCATGGACAGTTTTATCTTTTAGTCTCCCATGTTACTTTCTAGGCACTTTACTTGTACTTGGTTATTTGAAAAATTGTTTCAGAGAGTTGAGTTTTAGAAATTGTGTTGTCCTTTCCGCTGAATTACTTTCATGTTGCCCCATTCTTTTGGGCCAACAAGCTAACAAGAGCTTAGCAGGGATGTTGGCTTTCACTTGCAAAGTGTGAAGAGATTCTGAAGTGCTACTTGAGACAATTCTTATTCTGGACAGAGAGTTAAATGTAAAAGGGAAACTTAACAGTCAAATATGAAGTGGTTTCAACTTGTAGCAGTATACTATGATGCCCTCTATATCAAATTAATTTTCTCTTTTGACTTAGCTGTTCATTTGCATGTTCCACTGTGAGTGTGCATGCATGTTCATTGGAAATCCTTGTGCTTTGTCAGCAGCTCCTCACATCCAGCACACATGCAATCTGCCTGTATTTGTACTCCACACTGAAGGCTTTGCACAGTGCTGCTGCTTTTTTGTATCCCTTGGTTGCCTTTCAGTTCGAGGAGGAATTGGAGTTGTTCTCAGATAGTGGGGAGAGGGAAGCTTTTCATGTTCCTAGTTCCTTTAGTACTTGTGCATTTTGGAGTTAGGTCTGTTAGTTTCACTTTCTCCTTATATTCTGTTGACAGGCCTTGCTTGAAAATACAAAATAAAAAATAAAAGAAAGTTGTTACTTCTGCATAACACTTAAGAACAGTAAGTTTCTGGAGTGAGCTGCTGCCTTGTCCAGCCAGCTTCAACACAGTGTGTTCTGTGAAGCTGTAGGTCTTGTAGTGTCTTAGTTGCCTGGAGAACTCATTCCAAGAAGTGCTGTGTGCAGCCTTAGTCTGTAGGACAGGGAGGTGAAGCTGTATGCTGATTGTTGGCAATCCATTTGTCTGGCAGGGGTTTTAGGAGTTCTTGACACTCTCAATAGTCTAGCAGAGAGATTGGGTGCCATTTTAAAAGGATTTTCATTCTAAAGTCAACAAAAAAGCATTGTCTGGACATAGTGAGAACAGACTTATTCTAGTGGCACCTCTGAATACTTAAAGGTATTTCTGCTGCAGTGATTTTAGACATTTTTCTCAATGATTTTATAAACTTCTAGGAGTTTTTCAGTGAAGGTGGGGGCTCCTCTAAAGCACATATATATTTCACTACTCTATTTCATTAGTCTGTATAGATTTGCCCTTCATGGTCATTTTTGCAGACTGATAGAACTAGAACTGAAAGGTTTTGCTGATCATGTTTGGTACCTGCTACCTGGGGAACCTGGTATTACTGGACCACAGTTTTGAGGCACCAGCTCTGGGAGCCTTTTCTTTTTGTAAGTGCTGTGAAGAATGGGTTCACAGTCTTGTACTTTTTGTCATGTTCTTGGGTGCCAGGTTCAGCCAGTGAGAATGTCCAGAGCCATGTCACTGGCTGGCTGAAGGACCTCAGTTCTCACACCAGTAGCATCCTTTAAGCCAAAAGCACTGTGCCTCCTTTGTCTGTGTTCATAACCTTGAGATGGAAGACAAAGTGTTTATACTAAAAGATTGTCTAAGATCTTGTTGCTGGTGATTTTTGATACGTCCCTTAAGCAAGTTGGTGTTCTTTCCAAAGTGGTGTATGTCCAAGGCTTTATTTAAACTGTGCCTCGTACTTAAAAGTGCCCAAACTTTAATTCATCCCTTCAGGATGTCAGGGCCATAGCAGAAAGAGGGATGAATGGCTCTTCCACTGTTGAGGCATTCAAGATGTACCTTTGTGCCAGATGGAGGGTGAAACTACTGATTATGGCAATGCTCTTTGTGGCAGCTTATGCAGCACATGCATTGTCACTGATAACAGTGTATTTGAGACGTGATCACTGCAAAGAGATCTCTCAACGTTCTCTGTGTGGGCTCAACACTGGACTGTGAATGTAGTAAACTGACTCTTCAGTTGCCATTCCCTGTAAACATACCCAAATTCCACCGCAACAATGACTGCTCACTGCTTTGGATGCATTGCTTCCTTTTGCTTTTGTCTGTAGTTACACCAAGGAAAGAGGATTGTTTTCTGTCTTTGTCTCTGTCTGTCTGTGTGTCTGTCTGGAGCACGGAATTTTTTTGTTAAAAACTGAGAGAGTCAGTTGTTTGGCCTCTTTGTTTTCTGTTAAATTTTAAGACTGTTGGTCAAAATTCACCAGGCTCATTGATGGGAATAAGTAACTCATCAAAAAAAAAAAAAAAACAAACCAAAAAAAGAGACTGCTTTGGTTATTGGAAGGCTGCAGTAGCCATTTTCAGTGTCTCTGCAACAATTTAACAAATCAACTTTCATTACATTTCTACAGTTGCCTCCGTGTTCTGTTTCATGTGCTTTCCAAGTGCTGTGGGGTGATGTCCTGGCTTCTGCAGATGACATTTTTGATGAATTACTTTGGTAATGTGGTGGGCTACAGTGATCAGATTTGTACGTTGAAAGGTGTAAATCTCTGGAGAAGGCATAGTGAATTAATAAAATACAGGAATTCTATTAGGTCTGGTTTTGCTTTTTGTATTTCCCCCTCTTAGATCCCATTTTTTTTAAGATTAGCCTTATGTTGTGGAATTTCCAATCTTTGTTCTAGAACATTTGAGTTAAATATAGGAAAAGTTATCATTAGATTTTTAACGTGTCAAGTCCCCTTGACGACCTGGCAATCCCTTTATGTGCAGGTGATGACATAACTGAAAAAACTTGTGTACCGACTTCATTTGCTGGCAGCAAGGAATTATGCCTAAATGTCTGGACTAACAAAGACTTTAGAAGAAGGAAAAATATCAGGTAGGGAGAATTTCCCAAATAGCTTGACTGTGAAGCAAATGTACATTTCAGGCTAAACTGTTGCCTGTGTACTTTCACATTATGGAAAATGAGAGTTGAGCCCATTGGGGATGAGACAGATAATAAATCTCGAAGACAGAAAACATGGTCAGTGAAGCCATTTTAGAATGATTTCTCTTAAGGAAATTGTTAAAGGAATACAGACTTTAGGTGTTTAGGAAATTCTATACAGTCTTCCATTTTTTTTTGAAAAAAATTACTACTACTATCTTAAAAATTCATAATACAGCTATACAAATAGTTTTGTTCTTGTCCTGGGTCCTTTCTTTATAACAAGCCTTGGCAAAAAAAATACCTCACAACAGAGGTGGTAGATTTTGACTGTAGTTGTCTTTACTGTACCACGTTGGGTGTTTTTTACATAGTCGAACACAAGGTATGATTCTAATTTTAAGTATCAGATGTAGCCTATTTTTGAAGTCTCACAGGTTTAAAAATATCAAAGGTTGGTTTGTTTCATTATATTACAAGTTAAGCATTTCTTCATTTTCTAAAAGAAAACAAGTTTTAAAAAAATACTCATTTTAAGTAATGAGTATGAGAATGAAAAAATTCATTCCCAAATGAATTTTTTGAGGGAAATGATTGCATCTGCAAGTGACATGTAAAAAGAATAGCTTTGATTTCTGTACATTGCAGCAGTCTGGTACAGATCATGGTTTGCAAATGTTTTACTGATCTTTTGCATTGCTGAAAAATTATTTTCCTTGTAGTATGAAGAAAAGGTAAAACAGTTAAGTGGAAAAAAGCCCTGAATGAAATGATGTACTGTGCAAATTTAAAGATGCAGTGTTGAAAAATGTGGGGGTTTTCCCCCTACTTTTGGGTAAAGGGCTCCCATCATCTCATTGTTTCTTAAAAGATGAAAAAAGGTGGAATAAGTTGGCATTAAATTGCATGGTTTCTTTGTTATTGTAACAAAGTGTAACATATTTTACCTGCAGAATATATGAACACTTGAGGGATATGTGAAACATGAGAAGTGGCGTAGCAATAAAAGCTTTTAACTGGAATCTGAGGGAGGAAAGAGCACTAATAACAACAATATGCATAAATTACATTCCTATACTTGCTTGTAAATAATTTTTATATATCTATATGCCCATATATAGAAGATTGAAGCTTTTTTGTGTTTCCAGATTTTTAAAATATAACATATTTGTCTGGAGAAAGGGATGTAATGTTTAATTAGTGATACTTTTACATTGTTTATACCATTTTAAGAAAGCCTTGGAAGAGTACATTGCTTTCCTGGGGGGTTCCCATGTGCTGCTATCATTAATACAGGCACAATATTGTAGAATTTCTGATTTGATTTTTCAACCCACCCTCCTTTATGGGAGGAAAGTGTGAAGTGGTGGTTCCAAGACGGAACTGGTCACCCTCCCCACTGGTGCCAAAACAAGTGTTTGCAGAGCTATGCTGCAAACCAGACCACTGAAATGAAATTTGCTTTTAAAAGCTTTGTCTGGGAAGACATGTGGGCTCTGCCCCCCTGCTTTAAAAGGGAAGGAACTGTATTTAAAAAGTTGAGTCTTTAAAGCATAGTGGACATACAGAGAGAAGCCTTGAGCATGATCTGGAAATAAGATGAATAGGAAAGCCTATGGTGGTGGCATAATGAAGGAGGTGTGTGAGGTGTTGGTGTGGAGCAGCCCTTTTAGATTAATATGGGTAAGAGGGGAGGGATTTCTTCTTCAATTTTGAACATTAGCACTTTTTATTCACTGAATGTTTAAAACCTTCACTGTAAGTTACGGTTGCCGAACTGCAGCTGTGGTAAAACTGCAGCATAAGTGCTTCTACACAGCTTGGAAATTGCACGTTTCCAGTTAAGCATCTTTTCTTGTCCTTCATGGAGCATTAGGAAACAGACAGCTAGCACTGAGTAGTCTTTTCTTTTTTAAATTTTAAATTTCAGCCCATTCTTTGTTTCTGTTCCTTGCAGTTCTGTATGCCACTGTTAACACATTTAGAGGGAAAAAGTATTGATTGATATGTCTCTCTCTCTCTAAAAAACAAAATAATTTTTCCTTGAGCACAAATGAGTTGTTTTTAAAAAGAGAATTGCAGAAAACTTATGATAGTATCTCAAAAAGCTCCTAATATAATGTGGGAGCATGAATGTATGAGTTTTGGTAAGCATCTAGTGGCAGGTTTTGCAGGCTTCAGAAAAGCTCTCTAAGGGATGCAGAGGAGTTCACAAGACTGCCAGCAAAACCGTGAAAAGTCAGTGTCTCTGAAAGCACCCTGCTGGGAGAGGGCTTGCCTGGGAGGAGAGCTGGCTTTGGCAGAGAGCATGGCTAGGAAACTGTGCTCTCCTGTTGTTGAGGTGCTCAAGTTGCACGTGTAACATACCCAGTCCTGCTCCTTTCTGAGTCACTGTGCTGCAGCTCTTACAGAGCTGTGCAGAGTCCGTCAGATACAGGACCAGACCCTTCTCTGCAAGGTGCAGGCTTAGCTCACTTATCCATAGTGACTGTGCAATGCTAACTTATTTGTACCCTGCAGCTAGGATACAGGAACTGAATTCTTATATCCTGTCAGCTTAGCTGTGGTGCTGATAAACTGATAGAGCAAAAATGCTTATGTGTCCTTCTCACTGATGTGAGAGATGTAAAGTGGCTCCTATTACCTTTCCAAAGTGTGCATGCGGTTGGATTTTTTGACAAGATAGAAATTTAACAACTGAATCTTACACACTGAAGAGATGCTCATTAACAGGAGTAGCCCTGAATAATTCCATTTAACGTGGCAACAAAGTCAAGTCTGTTCTTCTGTTGGAAAGGGTGATACACCAAATCTCCCTTGATACATGAAACAAATGTGATGATGGTCTTTGCTGATGTAAATGGAAGAGAATAGGTTTACATTTGATGTAAGGAAGACATTCTTCACTATGAAGGAAGTGAGGCACTGGAACTGGTTGCCCAGAGCAGCTGTGGCTTCCTCATCCCTGGCAGTGTTCAAGGCCAGGTTGGATGGGGCTTTGAGCAACCTGGTCTAGTGGAAGGTGTCCTTGCCCATGGCAGGGAGGGATTGGATCTAGGTGATCTTTAAGGTCCCTTCCAACCCAAACCATTCCGTGATATGTGAAACTTACCTATGTGCTGTCTTTGTGTATTTAAGTGGTAAGTCATATGTCACTACATGGGGTTTATTTTGTGGTTTTTTTACTATTTGTTAACATTTGTACTCTGGTTTTAGTGAAGTCTTGGTAACCTTGTGTTTTTGATACTGTTTCAGGTTAGATATTTAATGTATTTTTATTTGAAAACTTAAAAATGTGATGTTTTGATTCAACAGCATTCCATGCAACTCCTAATACTTATAAACGAAAGAATACAGAAACAGCATTAGATAATAAGCCTTGTGGACCTCACTGTTATCAACATTTGGTAAGATAATTTTATATGTCACAATTCACTGAGTGCTAGTGCGAGCTGCAGTATAGCAGGATACTCTTAATTTAAGGCCATGCTGGATCTGGGATAGTGCATCTGCTTGTGGGCCACTTGCAGTGAAGTATGTTACCTTTGGCTGGTGTGAAAGAAAAAGTCTAACCTCCAGTCGTCTTGAGTAGGAATATTTGTAGATGTAGCCTGAGATATTTGTAGGGAAGAAATATTACTATCCCCTAATGATGGTGTTGCTGCTATTGTGTCCAATCTACTCAAGGAACTGGAGACTTAGCTCTCTTGTAAATTATATCACAACTAAAAATTATAAAGGTTTTTTAGTTTGTCAAAGGCAGATTCCATCCAGGACTTGTGCTCTTAAGAAGGAACAGGAAGGAAATTAATAAAGTGAAATCTTCAGAAATATAATTTTAAATGTCTCTCATAATTCCCCTAAATTTATTAGTATGAGAAACTATGCAATTTTCCCATGTAAAAACTTGCTACACAATGTCATACCCCTTCCCCCTAGAAAGCAAATTACCAATGCTTGCATTTTGAGAAATGCAGAACACATATTGTTTAAGTACAATGTGCAAGAAGAGTTCTTGCATTTTTACAGGTATTTTCTGTGAGAAATTCTATTTTTTTTCTGTCATCCGAGAAAATAGAAATTTACTACAGAATTATTTTTCACTTAGCAGCCAAAGTGAAAGGTGAACCGAAATAATGACATGAATACTTAGTAAGTGCAGATTTTTTTCACGGTAGCATCAAAAGTACTTGTGTTTGTGGTTGGAGGGCCTTTAACTGGAATTTTTGTGCACGTGATTATTTTGTAGAACAATGGGAAGTTACTCAGTATGCAAGTAGAAGCTGTTCTCCCACAAGCCCTGACCACAAGTGAAAGCGCTTCTCGATTCTTTTCCTGTAAATTGTGATGTTTTGTGTCCAGGAAGGTGCAAAGGAGTTTGCAGCTGCCCTGACGGCCGAGCGCATCAAGACCCCGCCGAAGCGGCCCGGGGGCCGCCGCAGGGGGAGGCTCCCAAACAACACCAGCAGGCCCAGCACACCCACCATCAACGTCCTGGAGTCAAAGGACACGGACAGTGATCGGGAGGCTGGCACCGAGACTGGCGGAGAAAACAATGATAAAGAGGAAGAGGAAAAGAAAGATGAAACATCCAGTTCCTCTGGTAAGGCTGGGCAACGCTGCTTCGTTCAATGAGCTGCAGTGCTTGAGAGGATGAACCAAAACAAGAAAAAGCCCAACCCAAAAAAAACCCCAACAAAAAATAAAAGAAGTTGAGCCACGCAATCCTAGAAAATTTATTTGGAATGTATGGAACTGAGGGAAAAGACAGAGTAATAATATGAGTTTAATCCAACTGTAAGAAAATGTCTGTATTGTCTCAATTTATGTACAGGTCATGTAATTTGAGTAGCTACTGTCAGCTTCTGTAAGAAGCATGTGAAAAGTGCTGTTTTTTCTGGCACTTAGGAAACAACAACAAAACACCTGGGATATTTTTTAACTGAAGTTAATGATTTGACATTTTAAAAGGCAATGTAAATTTTGAAACGTAGCCTTACTCTCGATTATTTATTACAGAAGCAAATTCTAGGTGTCAAACACCAATAAAGATGAAGCCAAATATTGAGCCTCCAGAGAATGTGGAATGGAGTGGTGCAGAAGCTTCAATGTTTAGAGTTCTTATTGGCACCTACTATGACAACTTCTGTGCAATTGCCAGACTGATTGGGACCAAAACATGCAGACAGGTAAGAAGGGAAGCTACTTGCTAAGAGTGATAGCAGTTTGCTTTTAAAACTAAAGTATACAAATACTAGTATTGATTACTAAAAGGGAAAAGTAATTAATATTCTTGGTTTTCCCAAGAATGCTATGGTCCAGAATTCATACCACAATAGTTTTAAAACTGTTTTAAAATTAAACTTACAGGAGGTTTAAATTGGACTGTCAGTTCTTAAATGACAAAATAATCAGCTTTAAATGTATTGAAAAGAGACTATGACTGGATGTAATCTGTAAGTTGTTGGTTGGAGGAAATCATACTAACTTAGAATATGAGCAACTTTGTACTAGTGAGAGATTTATCGTGGATGTGTTATGGTATCTCTTGTTAGGTGTATGAGTTTAGAGTAAAGGAATCTAGTATTATTGCACCAGTCCCTGCTGAAGATGTTGATACTCCTCCCAGAAAGAAGAAAAGGAAACACAGGTAAATCTGTTACTAAATACCCTTAGCATAACAATGAATTGGAGGTACAGGGGATCAGAACAGAAACTATTTTGGAGGAAACGTGCAACTCTTCTTTTGCTTCCAAAACCAGAAGTTGCAGCAATAAAACAAAATGGTGTTTTAGTTTCAGACAAAAGTCTTACTGCCTTGGCAAGTATAACCTTCCTCTTCTCTTTCCCTGTCCTTTCTTCTTCAGCTCTTTAGCAGCCAGGTTCTTGTAGGTGTATTGCTGCAAGTAGTCAAAACTCTGTCTAGATTAGAAATCACCTCTGCAGCTTGTTGCAACATTCAAGATAGTGTGGTATAATTATTTTTTACAGCAATAAACATAAAATTTAGAAGCGTTTCAATGGGATTCAGTAATGATTATATGGTATTTTAAAATTAAAACTTTTTTTTTTAATAATGGAGTGTCTTCCAGCAAGCTTCAGATAGCAAGCTAGTAGGATTGCCTTTTTTTTCTTTAGGAGAGACTATTCCTTTGTAGCACGCCAGTTTCATTAGCCCCTAGAACACCAACTAAAGAACCAGGTTAACAAGTTATTATTTGAAGTGAAGCTGCAGTGAAGAACAAAATTAAGCTTTTCTGGAGCCACAAAGACCATATGACATAATTTCTGTTGAAATTGCAAACTTGGTGGCTACTGTCTGTCAGTGAAATGCATTTTTCTTTGAGGATTTTGAGGTTTGGAAAATGCAGCTCTGCATTGATTATTTTTGTTCCCAGAGATAAGAACATAGGAGATAAAAAGCTGACTGAAAATTAGCAAAAACATTTCTTTAGCAAACAATAAGTACACTTTTTTCCCATGTAATTGCCTATTTCTTCCTTTAACTTTCCTTATTTTCCCCCAAGATTGTCCTTCCAGTTCTTCTCCTATCAATTCTTTCTTCTGTCTCAGCTTGTCTATTTATTATTTCTAGGCCTAGTGAAATTCCTGAACTGGTTCAAAGATCCTGTTGATGTGGAGTAGAATATTTCTGCTTTGTAGCATAGAGGCAGGCAACGTGAGCTGGGAAAAGATTCAGTGAGCATCTGGAAGAGATTTTGTTCTCAGCAAAAGCTATTGATTTCAATGCTCTTGGCACAGTTTTGAAGTGTTTGGGCATTTGGTGGGCTTCGCTGTTTTAAATTTAGGTTATTAGCCATGGTGCAAGTTTGGAATATGCAGCTGAGAATTAGCTTGCTGTCAGATTCACACAAGTTGCTATAAAAATGGTGCCACTACATCTATTTGAAAAGAGCAGCTAAAAGGCTCAAATGTATTTTTGCAGCTGAAATGGATTGTATGATTACCAGGCTGACATTGTTTTGGAGGAGTTTTCAGACTTTTTTTAGTTTAGTTTTTTTTTTTTTCCCCAAGTAAATAAAAGCACACACCATTGCATGGGGTTTCTTGACTTTATTTTGTTTTTATTAGTTGCCAATATAAAACCTTTCATGGTAGCAATTTAGTTTTGAAGTGCCCTTTAATTCTTTAAACTCTCATTGAAGGAAGGAGATAATTTTACGGATTTCATGTCCCAGAATATGTGGCAATGGAGCTGTCCCCATTCTTTTATGGGCAGTAGCCTTTTCAGAAAGGAAAGCAGTTTAGCCCGCCTACATCCTGCTGTAACCTGAGCACTCTGAAGATCTCCCACAACCAGCGATGGGGACAACCATTTGGAAGTCTTCCCCTGTTTCTTACCTTTCTTTTAGTTGAGTTTACTCACTCCTGGAGTAAATCCAGTCCTAGAGCTGGGAAGGCCCTTCCCTTCCTTTTGCCCTTTTCCATTGCAGGGGTCTTACCTGTTTTGGCAGGTTTTCCTCATGTGCCTGTGGCTTCGAGCTAAAGCAGCGTCACCAAAGAGAAAAGCAGCAGCAAAAGGCTGCTTTTGCTGACCTCTTGTAACTGATTTGAGAGCAGATAAAATCTTTTCTTGCAAGACTTTGCCTGTTTCCCATGTCATCTTGGTGCCCATATGGGCATACTGAGCAACTAGCTGGCAAGACTGCACCCCTGTTGGATAATGAAATATCTTGTCTCCCTCCTTCCTGTGTCATTTTTGTTAAGATAGCTGTAATAAGGCTGATCAGTGGGAGAAGACGACTTTTAATATAGTTGCTTTTTGGAGAACCAGTGTCAGAGCCTGGCCTATGTATCAGATTAACCTGTTATTTTGAGAAAACTCTGCCTTGATGAGAAGTGAGTACTTTGCATAGAAGCCAATAAACAATCTGAATGAAGAAAGAATTCTGAAAAGCATGGATGTATGCTGGAGGGAGAGTGTACTTCAGTAGTGGTCATTCTTTCATGTGTATGTTTTTCTTCCATTGCTGGGAGCTGAGTTGCATTTGCTTTAACTAATCAGCACTCCTTCCTCTATTTTGGTACTGATTTTAAGCCCATGTAAAGCTGCTTCTTTTTTATTTTGGTTTTCCTCTTCTCCCTCATTCAGAGGCCACTTAGTAAATTTTATTTGAAAATATTTTCTTTTTTTTTCCCCCCAGTTTCTCATTTTCCTCCTCCTGTCCCTACCTTCTGCTGGACTGCTGTTCACTGCATGTGTTTGAATAGCTTATGCAGTTCTGCCAAGAGTTCAGGATGCCTTTTTGTAGGGATTTAAAGTCTCACTGTTATCAGGCAAAAGGTGCAGCTGAGGCATTGGCACAGATATTCTTATGTGCCACCTGGTCGGAAGGCTGAGTCTTGGGGTGGTGGGGAGGCTGTGGATAAGATGATCTGGGAGACTGAAGTCTTGGAGTGCTGCCAGAACATCAAACACTGCGAAGACTCAACTATGTATTTGACATAATTGGCATGTATTTTGAATTTTCAGTGCTCTTTCTGATAGCAGAGTATCCCTGTGCAGGGCAAGAAATGCTGGAGTAGCTTCTTCCAAAAAGTGTTGTTAATGTTGGGTTGGCTGACACCGCTGCTGCCTAGAACCCCTGGCGAAGTCTGGTAGGATGTTAGGAGGGAAGAACAAGATCTTTGACAGCTTCTGTCACGATGCTTCTGCAAACACTTGTTTTCTAAGCTGGCTCTCCTGCAGATGTCAGCAACCAGATGTACAAATCCACTGGCTTGCTTGGAAACCTGCCACTGGAGTTTCCAGTTGGCTTTTTTTAATGAAGCTTCAAGTTGTGAGTGCTTTTTCAACTTTGTCTTTGCCTTGCCTCTGCTTCCTGCTGCATGGGACCAGGTCTTGCCTTTTGTTTCTGGGTAAGATGGCAGATTATAGGGCAGATACAAAAATGGTTACCTTTAGTATGGTGCTCACTCAGGCTTCAGCTCTGTGCACTAACCAGGGGAACTTGCAGTGCTTTGTGGCAGTTTTTGGAAGTTACAAGGCAGTGAATCCACTATTGGATTGTGGCAGTCAAAGCTCCTGTCGAGTTGGTCAGTGCTGGCAGCCTGCTGCCTGTTGTCTTGTGTCATTCCCCACAATTCCTGCTGCCACTGCATGTCTCCAGCCCTTCTCTCACTGACCTCTCTCCCTCCTGTGACACCAGTCTCTCCAGAAGAGGGGCAGAGCAGGTGGATGCCTTTCCCATTGTGTCTGCCACCTGTAGTTTTCTTTCTGCTTTGATTTGTTGCTATTAATGCTTTGTTGATGTGTAGGTACATTTGTGTACATTTAAAGTATTAGGATAGTGCTTATTTTAGGAGAAGAAGTAAAGCTGCTAATTGCTAATGAAGGGGTATTTTAAGAAGTCTGGCCACAGAATACTTTTAAAGGTTTGGCGTGCTAGGAGGTCCTTATTATCTTGGGGTGACAGACAAGTTTCTGTGAAAGACTTGTTCAAAAATATGATCATGTTACATTTTCCAAATACCAGGCAGACAAGAAAGAAAGTAGTTTGATGTGCATTAGAGTAATTTAAGTCAAAATTGCACTCCTTTCAGGTATATGGGAAGTGTCTTCTTGCAGAATCAGTGTCTCAGAATTCATAAATGTATGTTGGTAGCTTTTTCTTCTAGAGTGAATCACTCTTAATAGGAATGTCATCTATTTATTACAGTACCCTGTGATGCTTGATCCTTCCCCTCAGCCTTAGTTACTTGGACAAATCTGCCTTTGTTGGTTTCTAACTTGTATGTGCTCCTTCAGTGCTTGTAAGAAAGTTGGTTGTCGAGTTAAAAGCTCACAGCAAAGCTTTTAAAGGGCAATTTTATAGAGAATCTTATTTATCTCAAGCTGTTGGAGGGCCCAGCACACCATTTGGTTGAAGTAGAAGCTGCTGTGGTTTTATGAAAGAAGTAGCAGCTAAAAAGTCCTATTTAAGTAGTTACAGTGGGAGATATTTTTTCAGAGTGCAAACTTCTGAGGAGCGTTGCATTCATTGAAAGGCAGAATAGCTTTCTAGGTGTTCTGTGCTGGGGATCTTTTAGTACCTGTGTTCATGAGTGTTTCGGGCTGCTCAGTAAATCTGCAGAGAAAGTGAGGTTGCTCGATGCAGCTGGCAAGGTATTATTTGGCCAGGGAATGAGGCTTCTCCCATATCGTCTTCATGTTGTTATATGATATACTAAGGAAGTATAAAATAATGTAAGAAAAAATAAAACAACTACTTTCTTCTTTAATTTTAAGGCTACTGAAATTAAAAGTCTGGTTTTCCTTTTGGTACCAAACATCCAGACAGGTGTTTTTGCTTGATTGTATCTGACACTGTTTGTGGAATAGGTGACACTCCTTGGCCAAAGAGCTTGCAATATGAAATGGATACAAAATAAAGGGGTAATTGTAACTTGCAAGGACTTTCAAGTATAGTGAGTTATGTTATGATAACCAAGAGCATGTCATTCTTTAAAAAACACAAAGCAATAAATGCAAACAATAAAATTCACCACACAACAAAACCAGCACTTCTGGCAAAGGACGTGCTTGGCTGAGCTACCTGAGAAAGGGGACACTGAAGGAAAACTGTAAGGACATGAGAGAAGGGAGTGTAGACTTTAAAGCAGAAGGGAAAAGGCTCAGTGCAGCACCACCAGCCAGGACAACTGGGGAAAAGTGTCCAGCCAGAAAGAATACTGAGGTCCCAGCAGTGTGGCAGTGCCAGGCAGACATTGTCTCCTGTGCTCAAATACTTGGAGCTCCTCAGGTGAAGGGTAGGGACCTGGCTGTGGTCTGAGGTGACAACCAGAGTGGTGCTGGGGCCAAGTCCTGTGAAGCAAAGAGCTGTCCCACTTTCACCCCCCTGTTTAGGCATGACCCTGCAGATCTGCACCTTCATATCCTTCCTTTGCTGCTGCTCCTGCCTGCCAGAAGCAGCTCCAGCAGCCTGCCTGCTCTTGGCAGGGTTTCCTTCAAGGCCATCTGAATTTAAGCATCTCTAGCCTGGGCTGGGTGGGGACTGCTCATCTGTACAATCCTGGGACTAGAGGAGTGATGTGGGGAATGGGGGGAGCAGCCTGCAGAGCTCTGATCTTGTCAAGCCCAAGAGACTGGGACAGGGTGGTTCTGCTGCAGCCCCTCTGACTTGTGTGCAGTTAGCAGGTGTTCAAGTCTCCAGAAGTTTCCCATCTTAAGTCAAGTGTGGGTACAAGATGCAGCTGCCTTTCCCAGCCCACTGCAGGAGGAGTTCCTGTCAACCTTCTTGTTTGTTTTGTGTTTTTGCAGGTTGTGGGCTGCTCATTGCAGAAAGATACAGCTGAAAAAGGGTTAGCATCTTTCCATTCAATTTATGTCCTGAACTTTTAAGATTCTACTATTGCTTTTTTTGGTTTTGGTTTTTTGGGGGGGTCTGATTGTTTGGTTTTTTTAATGTTAGGCCATTATATATGTTCCGTGGGGAGCTAGAAATTATAGGGGAATGAAAAGTAAAAAAAAAGTAAACTCCCACTACACATATTGTAGGGACAAAAGGTACTCTTCGGTTTACATAGCTGGAAGAGCTCTGTGTAATTCAATAAAAAGGGAAGGAGGCTGAGTTTACAGTCTTTCCAGTATGGCCTCATTGAAGGACAGGTAAAAACAGCATTAAGGATAGGAGCTGCAGTAAAAAGTGCCTTTTCCTTTTTTTTTTTTTTTTCTTTTTTTTTTTAAAGCAGCTTAATTTAGAAATAGGTCTCTGAAAATTTGTTGAGAGTGGTTGGGACTTCTAGCAACATAAATAATTGATCAGTTTGTCTCTCCTTTTTTGTTGCTGATTGCTAACTTGAGCATTTTTACAAATTTACAAATTCATGCAAACCCAAAACAAGCTCAGGAGTATTAATAGCAAATTTATTTTATATAGCACCAAATTCTCCTAGCTGCTCTATAGGTAAAGCTCTAGACTTGTCCCTGGTAGTTCCTTTCTTGCCTAGAAGATTTCAGCATTGTCTGTACTGGAAAATTGACTTTGGAAAGCACAGTGGTATAATAATAATAATAAAGGGATTACATTGCCAGTGTTACCTGTTTGAAAGTTGACTGTTGTTCCACATTAAAAATTGCTTTGGGTATTTAAGCAAATTTACTTTGCTGAATAATATCAGTGCTATTCCAAAACATGTTCAGACAGGAAATTATACCATTGTAGTTTCGTTTTTCAGTTTTCCACATAAACAGCTTTCAGCTCTGAATACTCAAAGCAGCTGAGCAGTGGCAGAATGAGCTGCACTAGGAAGGCAGCTAATGGTGTAAAACACCTCACTAATGTTACAGTTCTGGTTTGGTGTCTTTTGGGTTTTTAACTCCACTCGCTGTGGGTTTGGGCTTTTTGTTCATGTTCGGGCTTTCTTAGTTAAATGACTAAAAGGGAATTTTTGCCTTAGAGTGAGGGGAACTGTATATTGTTAGTTTGCAACTTTCAACTTTACAAAATGTTGCTATTTTTATTCAGATGGGTCATCGAATCACGTTTACAACTATCAGCCATGTGATCACCCACGTCAGCCTTGTGATAGCTCATGCCCATGTGTAATAGCTCAAAACTTCTGTGAGAAGTTTTGTCAGTGCAGCTCAGAATGTAAGTAAAACATTTTAAAGTTATCTGTAAATTTCTCTCACTGTCCCACCACCGAGCTCTGTCCTACCAGTCTGTCCATACTGCAGACAGTGTTACAGGAGCTGCAAATTGTATCAAACAGTGCAAGCATGTGTAATTAAAGTAATTAAGTGCAAGGAAGATTAATTAAAATAGGGGAAGGAAAGAATTTACAGTACTTCTGAGTGTTCTATGCAGATATCAATGGCTTTGTTACCAATATTCTGATATGCTATAAACTGCACAGTTTTAGTCTTATGCTGTATTTTTTCATACTTGCTCTCTTCCTTTTGCACACATTCCTTTGTAGGCCAAAATCGTTTTCCTGGGTGTCGTTGTAAAGCACAATGCAACACCAAGCAGTGCCCCTGTTACCTGGCTGTCCGTGAGTGTGATCCTGACCTCTGCCTGACTTGTGGAGCAGCTGACCACTGGGACAGCAAAAATGTTTCTTGCAAGAACTGCAGCATTCAGAGAGGATCCAAAAAAGTATGTGCAGAGTTATACAGCTGCATGCCTGTTGCCTGGGTTTTGAGGTGTTCTTATATTTTCAAGGCAGAGAATGGAATTTCTTTGCCTTCATGCTGTCAAACAGGAAAAGAAAACAAAAAAACCCAAACCAAACCAAACAGCGAGGAAGAGAGTTGTCACTTGTTAGCTTGCTCATGTGCTGCTGTTAAGCTCTATATCTACATTTTGCCATGTACCAATAGTGTTCTCTGTGCAGCACTGCAGCAGAGTATCTCCTTTCCCCCATTCAGGCTTTGCTTCTTATTTGCAAATAGGCTGCTGTTCTAAAGTGATACCTCAGCAGTCTTTCCCCAGATCAGCATGAAGAAGTTTATCCCAGAGTCTGGAAGCTGCTTCTTTCTTCAGTTAGCAATTCTAAGGCATAAACTTGTATACAGTCTACTGAGGGTATCTTGAAAGCTCATTCGGTTCTGGCAAATAAATAAATCAGTAAGCCAAAGTTTATTTCTACTCTGGAACATCTTCTCACGAAATAGTTGATTACTGAGCCGAGTAGTGGGCTCCTATCTGCAGACCTTTTGAGGTTGAAGCCTTTAGTAAATGAGTTTTTATGTAACACCCTCACTTCAAGGTTAAACTAAAATTTTTAGTAGTTTTCAAATACTTGGTCATTTTTCTTTTACATACATCTTCTGATCCACAAGCTGTAATTCTAGTGTGTGTTGGATCATTGGAAGACTCTGGATTTGTCTGCTCTCCTGGAGTACCAACATACACATTTCACTAAGTGATACAAAACAAAATGGAAAAAAACCTGAACTCAAATCTAAGCCAGGCATGTCTAAACTTTTTGGTTTTTCTGCTCCACAGCACTTACTATTGGCACCTTCAGATGTGGCAGGCTGGGGAATTTTTATCAAAGATCCTGTACAGAAGAATGAATTCATCTCTGAATACTGTGGTGAGGTAAGGATGGAGAGCACTGGCTATGAGCTTAATTAGGGAAGTTCTGCACTGACAGGGACCAGCCATGGGATATCATTGTCTGTGACCTGATCTCACGTTTAGACAGAGCCACGTGGCTGACTAAGCATCACAGGCTGTAACCACTGCCACAGGCTCAGATCCCAGGAGCTACACAGCTGAAATGTCACAAAAATTTTGAAATAGGTTCTTGTGAGAAGGAGAGGCTGGAATGTCATTTTTATCTTGGATGGAATTTCAGTTCAGGCATGCTTGGAATTTGGTGGCAAATCATTTAGTATAGTACTGAAAGTCAGTAGGTGCTTTCACTAAGCTGTATTCTGTAGCAATAAAACCCTGAATCAGGTATGCAGTCCTGATTTTGAGATGAGAAGCAATTCTTCCTTTTCTTCTGCTCTGAAAGAGTTAATTTATGCTAAGAGCCAAAGCATGGATGTTTGGTAAATGCAGAATGCTTGCTGAAAACAACACTTTGTTTGGGAATACTTTGAATCCCAGAGAATAAAAAAAAACTCCCACCTGTCTTTCAGAATGTTGGGGGGGGATTGACATTAAGCTGCTATGGTTACAAAACGGAGGAGTGCTTCTCTTTTTTACAAGTATTGTTTCTTTCAGATTATTTCTCAGGATGAGGCAGACAGAAGAGGAAAAGTGTATGACAAATACATGTGCAGCTTTCTGTTTAACTTGAATAATGGTATGTATGCATTAGTTGCAACCCTTGGCAGCACAGGCAAAGTATGTATGCTCAGCATTTCGTTCAGCCCTGTTTATCTGCAGACAGCAGGTGACAATGAGAATTTTTTTCCACACATCTTTCCCTGTCAGTGTGTGGATTCATCCTATTGATGGCTAGTGTTCGGGGGTTTTTTTCTCTCAATGCTAGTCAGCTAGATGTAGTGATGGAGCCTATTACACAAGCAACTATACAAGAAGAGTAGAACTTCATGGAGTAAAATTATATGCAGACATTAAGTAGACTGAAGAATTTAAAAGGCTTGCCAGGTATTGTCTGAAGTAATTTTACTGAATTAAATCAGCAGTAAGTTATGATGGTAATTAGGGGGAAAAAAGCCACATACAGGTATGTGGCTGCTGCCACTAGAAGAGAAAAATATAGGTTGCACTGAGTCAACCATAAAATACTAGAAAATAGTTGAAATGAAAAAACCTGCTGCTTTATGTCAATGTTGACTTAGCATATTTCTGGAGCTTGTCCTTGTGGAATAAAGGTAGAGAAGCCTCAATGAGAAGCTGAGGTGGTTGGTGCCACTATGGCAGGAGGTAAAGGGGAAGCACAGTGGGGAGCAGCAGAGTTCAGCTACTGTAGCGTGATGGGCCAGCTCTTCTGTGTGGGAAGCTGTGCAGTTACCTTCTCCAGCTGCTGAGATCCAAACACACCAGGTATTACACTCAAAAATGTGTTTGTAGCTGACCCATCCATCATTTGTGCCTTTGTTGTTTTTTCTGCCCCCCCGCTAGATTTTGTGGTTGATGCAACACGGAAGGGCAACAAAATTAGATTTGCAAACCATTCAGTAAATCCCAACTGCTATGCAAAAGGCAAGTTTCACATTTACTTTCTTTTCATCAATGTATGAAATACTGTGAGCTATTTCTTTAATATGCATTTTATCAGTATTTGTACTAACACAATTTCTTTTACAACAGTTATGATGGTGAATGGTGATCACAGAATAGGAATATTCGCTAAAAGAGCCATTCAGACTGGTGAAGAACTGTTCTTTGACTACAGGTGGGTAGATGGATTTCACAGGTGGGATTAACTTTCAGTATCTCTGTGCAGGTCATGGTTAATTCCTGTGCCTGCCTGGTCCTTGCAAGCTCAGCTCTCAGCAGCTGAGAAGCAGCACCCCCCACACTGGTTTTGTTAAGCCAGATGCCATAGTAAGACTGATTTGAGCAAAGCAGCTGGTTAAACCAGCAGCTTGTATAGAGCCAGGTGTAGTCACAAATGGGGACAGACTTTCTCTGGTAGGGTTCACTTGGTACTAGTACAGGTTAACTCCCCCATCACTCAGAAATAGGCAAGAATTTCAGCAAATGAAATTTCAGAATTACTGCAGAGAAGGCCTTGCTAAGAATGTGTCCTTACTTTCCTCTACAATAATCTCACCTGATGAAAACTGAGCTGTCCAGTGGCAATACTGTGTAGGTCAACCTTGAGAAATGCAGTGCTTTCAAGTACTGAAAATGACTGTGAGATTCAAGGTGAAAAAGCATGGAATTTTAGTGATTTGTGTCCTCTTGATCAAACACCTCTAAAAGTAGTTTCTTGAGTGGTCAGCAGTGTTTTGCACCTGCAAATTCACACAAAGAAGAAACACCCCAGCTGGTGAGGAAACTATGGGAAATCTAAGTATGAGAGGATTCCAGGCCGTGGTGCTGAAATGTTCCATGATACTGTTTTTTCATTTGTGATTTCTTTTT
>VZRS01013378.1:0-56059 GCA_013398055.1 Ifrita kowaldi | reverse complement strand
ATTTGTGATTTCTTTTTTTTTTTTTTTTTAATTTCAGATATAGCCAAGCTGATGCCCTTAAGTATGTGGGCATTGAAAGAGAAATGGAAATCCCTTGACACCAGCTACCTCTTCTTTTAAACAAACAGCTGCCTTATCTTCAGGAATTTCTAGTACTGTGGGCAATTTTAGAAAAATAAAAATGATGCAATTTGAAATTCTGTATTTGCAAAGTACTGTAACAGTAATTTATAGTAACAAATTTTAAAAAAACCAACTTTTTATTGCCTTCTCACCAGCTGCGAAGTGTTTTGTACCTATGAACTTTTGCAATAATGTGGTGTGGTACATTTTTCAACCTTGAATAAAGGATACTTGAACTTCTTCATTTTACTGGAACTGAGTTGGAATTTTGTGTCAGCCCCTTGAGGAAGCAATGTGAATTGAACTTGTAACTTGTGTGCAAAGGCAGCTCCATACTTGTCTCCTGTTCTTGTTGCTCTGGGTCACATTTACGATCAGTGTGAAGATGCAAACAGTGTAGATGTCAGTCAGGTGCCCGTGGTGCTGCAGCACCCAAGTGAGGCAGGTGTGGTCTTGCAGCTTCTCTGCTCCCTTGGCATGCAGCTACATCCATGTTCTCTGGAGTAAGTGCCAGAATAATTAACTGCAATTTCTGTGACAAACACTGCTTTCAAGGTAAAGCTGTGGTACAAGGTGCCCTTATTGTGGCTTCTCTGAATGATGAATACAACAGTAATTACACATACATTAAAAAATTAAGAGATGCAGAAGAGAAATGTATAGTTTTTATCCAGAATCATTTAGATAGCAGCTAGATGTCTCTTTGGGTCTCGTACAGGGCTACCATATTTATTTCTTACTTGCCAGTGGATTGTGAACTCTGCAGCCTCTTGTGAGGTAGAACGCAATGCTCTGGAGTGGGAGGGCAGGCACAGGGTGGCATTATTGGCAAACTGATTCCAAGAAATCCTGTCCATGGTGACCATTTAGTTTTGCACTGAAGGGGCTCCAAGCCTGGGGCTGAGTTCAGCTCTTCCTGCTTCCATACTCCATATACAGCAGGCAGCTGCCACATGCCCTCTGCCTTGGCAGTGGCCCAAGTAAGAACTAAGAGTTCATAAGGAAAAGAACAGTAAAAACCTGATTTTCTCCCTGCTTGGGTACAGCACAGCTCCTGGTCTGAAGCTGGATGCACAGTACACAAAGCACTGCTTTAACCAGCCCAGGGCTTTGAAAGGCAGCTCAGAGTAGGTGATTTCTGGCCTTCCAACTAGGAGAGGAATTCAGGCTGCTTCTTTGTCATCATACCACATCCTGCTACAAAAATCTATTAGCCCTGAACTTTCTGCAAGAAGGGTTTACAAAAACAAAGCAGCATCTTAAAAAAAAGAAAAAATAAAGAGGCATTACAAGCTCCACTCTTCTGAATTTCCAAAAGCAATTTTAAAACTGAGCAGCAAGATGCTTCTATTGCCCATAATGGCAGTCTTCAGCTCTGTCAGAACAGAAAGAGCAAACATACAAAATCTCAAGTGCAGATGACACCCCCCCCTTTTTCCAAATCAGTCTGGATCACATCTAGTACTGCTCCATAATTGTTTTTTAAATCCAGAGTTCAACTATAACCATTAGTTTCCCTCAACAGAAAAACAGCAACACAAAACCTGGCTCCCTTCCTGGGCAAAGAAACACTGAACAAATCACAAATTCTAAAGGGTAAAATGACTACAGAAGTTAAGTTCTTTTCACCATGAAGATTAGAAAATATAAATTACCAAAAATGAGACCTGTGAGGATGTCAGCATTTTGCCTGTAGCATGTGGAAAGCCAATTATTCCAATTATTAAGCCAATTTATTCATTTCATAAAATGTTGTGAGAAGAATGGAATGAGGCCTGGTCAGTCAAGGAAGGTGTAGTAACACGCAAAAGTATTTTAATTCCCATCACAGGTTGCATTTAATGGGAATTAATCTTCAGGAACACACTCAATTTTCTGTTCTAGTCAAAGCAATGGGCAGCCTAAACCTCCTTTATTCCAGGCAGCATTTATGCAAGAGTGATGCATTTTATAGCACAATGAGCAATATAAAACCAGCCACAATTTCAGATGAGCAAGCATTGCCACATATATTCTGAGTATTTTCTGTTCTGCATATCTTGCGAAATCATCACAAATTTATTTTATTTTCAAAGTGCAGACATTTCCTCTTCGAAAAGAAATAATATGCACAGATAATAGATGACAATTTCTTCAGAGAACAAAATGTTCTTAAAGCACCAGAAAATGGGGAGGAAAAGCAAAACCAATTTCTAATAGCTTTCATAACCATTATACCTTTTATTTACATTTAGAAAGATAAGTCATGAAACTTAAAACAATAAAACCAAATGCAACTTGTACAGAAATCTTTTAAATTTTTTTTTATTATTTATCACACATTAAAAAATGAAACACACTATACAAATGGTTTTTCATAGCAGATTACACATGGGTCCATTCAGACTCGCTCTCCAAGTGCTGCCAACATGTATAAGTGCTGCCTGTGATGGCAGCTGTTTATCATATAGCCAATGTATTGATTTAAATGCAGTAGCATGCAACCCTTAAACGAGAAGGGTCTGATTCCTTTCTGTTCTTAAATTAGGTTAAATGGCATTGGTGTCCATATTTACATACTTGAAATGTATCAATCCTGAGCAGTTCTGATGTAAATCTGAGACTGGCTGGTGGAGTCCTGGTCTCAGTCATTAAAAAGGGAGGTCCAAATGGCAGCAGGGTGGCTGCTATGAAGTTCTGTCGCTTCCATTCTTTCCATCACATACCTACTTGCCGAGTGTCACACAGTCAGGTAATTGCTAATAAAAATGTTAAGCCAAGTAACTGTAGGTGTCCTTCTCACCATCTACACGTTCCAAGTACTCCTTCTCAATGAGGATGTCGATGCATTTCTGTGGGAGGAACACAGGTAAGTGGTGGGACACGGGCACAAAAGCCCTCTGGAGGCTGCTACAAACTTTGATTTTGACCCCCGAGGGAGTTCCCTGCCAAGCAGAGGACGGGAGTAGGCAAAGGACACAAACCACAGCAGTTCACTCTCCTCTTTCTGACCACATCCTACCAGAGGGCTTTGCTGATCCACTAAACTGAATTACACTTCCTGGATGCCATTCCAGGGGTGTGACTGTGAGATCATCAGTATGCTGAGCAACTTCATAGTAAGACAGCAAATGAAGAATTACACCAAGATGCAGAGAGCTTATGTAAGGTCACTAAAGACAGCAGCTGCAGTGAAGAGCTGCCTGTGTCACTGCCCAGCACCAGTGCCAGTTTACGCAACTGCTCTCACTGCCTGTTCTTTGCCCCACCTACCCGTGGCTGTGGATGTAAAAACCGCTGCTGAGCTCACTTAGACAAACTGATGAAGAAATTAACATACATAAATGAATAATCAATATAATTATGAGTAAATAATTAAATACAATACCCCCCCCCCAACATTTTTATTGTAAAAGAAAGCAGGAAACTGTTTTACTGAGCCAACCCTGTGGCTGGCTGTAGTCCCACAACTGGGAGAGCAGCAACAAAAAGTAAGTGTGGATCAAGGGCTATGGTAAGCTGACAGTGATGTGAAAAGATGCAACCCTGCTACTATTTTACCACCACTGCCAACAACACGAAACATGGATGTTACCCTAAGAGAAATACAATATTTCTGGTTAAAATATTTCCTGCTTACAACTTAAAAATCTGTCCTTGCCCCTCCCATCTCATCACCTTAACTTTCCTTTAATTCAGAAGCATGTGTTTTGTCTGTATATACATTCTCCTCACCTCCTGGAATCCAGATTCAGAGATGTGGTTCTCACATACCTTAATTACAGGAACTCGTGGCTTGAACCTTGAGGACAGCTGTGTTAGCACTTCTCCAAGCAGTTGCTGGTGTTTCAGAACCTTCCTCATTTTCATGATTCTCACAATAGCAGCCTGCACAGCAAAGTCAGGAAGGCACATTTAGGGGCAAACTACTTGTCCCTCTGCATAAAGCCACTTAACTTCCCTAGGAGGTCATGTCTGCTTGTGCAGAAGCACCACCACAACCAACTCGGGCACCAGATGGGGAGAAGCTTGCCCACGAGTGTCAGCTATTCACACAGACTTCAAGAACTCAGACTCTACACAGCACACAGTCACCAAAAGTGGTTTTGACACATGAATTTTTAGAACTGTGCTTACAGTCAGTCAGCTGTACCGATAGCACCAACTGGTACCAAGAGCCACAAAAAACCACTTGTGTAGCAAAGAGACTTCTGTATGTATTTAACCTTACTGTGACACTCTCCAAGTGGCACATCTGTATTTCCTTCCCCTGCCTCTCGAGTGGATTCCAAATGAACTGATATAAAGCCGCTGTTAATTTCATACTACCTGGGTATTGCTATTTTTTTATTATTCAGTTTTCACCCAGAACAAGGTCTGGTGAGAGTGTGCATCCAAGGAACCCAAACACTCATCAACATCAGGTTAGAACAAATGTGAAGAACACATCCTATCTGTAGAAATGCCTTCCTCCACTTTCTACTACAGACTTCAATCACCTTTAAGAACATTTCAAACACATTTTTTGAACTCCAACATAGTGCACTGTAATGGCATGTTGTCTTCTAATAAAAATTAAGAAACCCCTACAGTAACTTCATTAAATGATTACAAAGTTGTGATTCTGAGTTCATGGCAGCATTCTGCAATGAAACTCACCTGAATCAGTAGTTTCCTATCTTCCTCTATATTTTTGTGTGTAGTTTCTTGCTCTTGCTTCTGTTCAGTCTTCATTGGCACATTGATGTTTACCCTTAATTTTTTGCTGTAAAGAAAAGCAAAAATTAATAAACAATTAGCCTGTTCAAAAACTGAAGAAACACAGAAAATACTCCGAAACAAAACCCAACTCCAAAATAAAAGCCACACAACAATAATTACTGAACAACAAAAGAGGACTTTGGCTCTTCTGAAAACTTTAGACATTCTAATTCCAGTATAAAAAAATAAAATAAAAACAAAGAATGCCCACAACCAACCAAAGAAACAAAATACCTTTCTGGTGGGTGTCTGTGTATTTCACAACTCACTGAATCCATCCTAGTGATCTGTGAGGTCTGACTAGCACTGTACAGTCACACTGTATTCAAAACATTTCTATGTGCAGCAAGAAGCTTGGAGTCAGTGAAGGGGACAAGGGAAGTCAATGGAAACAGAATCCCCTTTCTGATGTACAGACTGGATTCTGACCATAACGTGGAGAGATCTGTTCCATAGAACTGAGTTCTGCCTTTCTTTCAAACGCTCCCCAGCACTGATGGCTGTGCTGAGGTGAGCCCACTACCACAGGTGGCCACTCTCCAGACAAGGTCCTGTGTCACAAGTAGTGAGCAAACCTCAGCATCAGAACACCAGGGAGTACAGGGCTCTGCTCAGTCTGTTGGCTGCACCGGGGAGAGGATCTGTTATTTATTTAGCATCGTGTTCTCCATCATAAATTGGGAACCAGCAGCTGCACAATGCAGCAACACTGAGCTGTTTCCATCACTGCATTAATGTAACTGACCATGAATTCTCAAACCTTTAATTATTGGTAAAGGGGGATAGAAAGCAAATAAAGAGTGAGGTATAAGGAAAGGTTTTAAAATGTTTCTTTCACTTGAAATTTTATCTTCAGGAAATACTGAACTCCTCACTGAATTTATGTGTGTTTATATCTATGCTCGGGTAAGCATGATAAAAAGTACCACAGTGCTGTAAACAGCTTAAAATACACAACTGTTTAAAGTAAGTAATAAAACCTACTGAAAATTGTGTTTATCAAGTCTTCAAATCACTGCATACTCTGGTTATAAAATGAGCCTGATCTTCTCGTGTTAGCAGTAGTGGATGAACATTTATGCCTTTGACCTTTGCTGGTCACTGGACACTACTGTAACCTTATAAAATAGCACGGATTTTGCCGAGTGCATGCGAGTCACGCGCCTTGGCGAAACAGCAGCACTTGAATCAGTTATTCAAGAATTAGACAAGAATCAAGGAACAAAAAGGACACACGAAAATATGTCAGGCCTTGACAGACTTTATGACAGAGTCAAAGAGCTGAAATCATACCCATCCCCCACCACTCGCCAGCCCTCTCCCTTAACGCGGGTACACATTGGATCTACATTTGAATTGGCACTTGAACCCTGAAGCTTTCATCCCAAGTATATTAGGTTTCACCTAGATTTTGAAAGCAGAGGAGGATGCTACCCATTACATCTAAGTGATGTATGCTGCTTACTTTTTGTAACCAAGATACAGTTTTATTAAAGTATCTGGTTTTAACTCCACTTCATCAACATTTGCATTTTCATCTTCCAAAACCTGCAAGAAATAAACAAACAAATAAACAAATAAATAAATAGTCTTTAGCATATTTCACTGTATGTTAAGCAGGTCATAAGAAAGCAAGACTACTTACAAGCAATTTTGATTTCAACAGTATCTGTAGAACTTGTGCCAAGATATCCTACAAAATTATAGAAAATATCAGCGCAGATAGACAGCACTTTTGTCTAACTTAAAAACTTGAACAAGAATGCACATATTTAGACTAAGAACTAATGAGTGCAAAACACTGCAAAATGAGGAGGGAAAAAAAAAGCAGTAAAAACATAGGTCACAGAAATAAAACATAATGTTCTTTTTGGGTGTTAAGACATATCCCCCTTGTGGTCGGTCAAATAACATAAAATTCTTAAGAAAGACTAATTCCAAACAAGAGATCTTTCCAGTTGCTGCTTTAGGAGCTATTTTGCAAGCAGACTTATTGCCTAAGAAATCATTTTTCCCAAACCACGCAAATATATATACCATGGCAAGCTTAACCTTCAGAAAGTAAGCACTCTCTGCTTCCTGATAAACATATTTTTCTTTTAACAGGGATCTGTTCTGGTTGCTGTTGCTGGTTGGTCACCCAGAAGGCTACTGGCAATATTCTGTGCAGGCCTGCAAAGCTGCTATTTTACCACAGTCTACAATAAAGGGCAATCCCTAAGACTTCTGTGTTTGCTGTAAATCATCAGCATCAATAACTTTCTAGATATGCGTTTCTAGAAGTAAAGATCCTACTGAATAGGAATACCTAACTTTTCAGAAGTCAGAGCAGACTTCATTCAAACCTACTACTAAAGGCCAAATAAATGCCAAATTGTGGGCCATAAAGCCTGCTTGGAAAGAAAAGGAGGGAACCTTTTCCACAGGAGAGAGTTAGCCAATGAACTGCAGATTTACTATGTTCATGTAAAAAAGCCTTGAGATATAAAAGAATGACAGATGCATGGATCAATCATTTAGCAAAACCACTGTTTTTGCTAGAATGTTGTCTTTTAATATTTAAATGTATGCAGTGAAACACTGAATACTTCCAAGCAGAGCTCAGCAGGAAGCTAAACAATTCATTCCAGTCATGAACAGGAATGCACTAAGATTCATCAGAAGACCAGGCAGTTATGATTACAGGCAAGTAAACCAGGAAAGTGAATTGACCAAGAATAGAGCACATCTGTCTCCTTCAGGACAGAAACTGATTCTGGTTCCAAGCATGTGTAATCCAAATTTCTTATGATAGCAGAAAAGAGCCCTGAAGGCCAAAACACTTGTTCACAAGAGTGTGGTAAAACGTGCAAAGTCACTACCATTTTTATTTGAGTACTGTCTGTCAGCTGCTGCACGGTGTAGGCATCTTCTGTGTTGTACTGCAGTAAAATTGCCATCTGGAATGTGGATGCCTGACAGATCCAAAAACAGAGAACAGAGGGGAGAAATCAGAAAATGAGAATGAACAAACACTTTCTGAATTTGAACAGCCTGAAATTCACCAGTTAAACACATACACTGGAATATTTGGACAACAGAGAATACCCAACTGGTGCTAATAAAAAAAATTAAAATCTAATGCTGCTTATACAACCAGAACTCCCTCTACCAGCATTATCTAAACATAAACCCCAGGATAAGGATCATTTAGCTTGCTCGCAGACACTTCATCAAATCTTCTACTATGGTATCAAAGCATTATCCTTCTACTTGCTAATATAGTTTTAAATTATTTTCCTCTGTCACTCCGACTCTTACTCATTTAATCTTCATTAAACCCAACACAAACCACTGAATTCATCCTCACAACCCTCCCAACTTCAGCAGAACAATAAAACCGAATTTATGAACAAAGCAGCTATCAGTGGCTTATCCATGTCTTCCACCACAGGGTTAACATATGTTGATGACAAAGTCAAAGTCTGACATTATCTTGTTTCTTCTCACTGTTGTGAACTCCCCATCCCATCTACTTTTTGAGAGAAAGCAGACAGGAAACTGTAAGCAGCATGAGATCCTAGGCAAAGAGGTTGTAGTTGTCTCACAAAATGCAGTTCAACACCTGTTTAAACTACAGTCAATGTGTTCCATTCCATAAGTCAATTTTCTTTTAAACACAGACCTTTAGTATCAGTACAGTAAATAAAATAAACATACAATAAAGGTTCTACCAGCTGCATCCAGTCCTCTGAACACAACCATCACCAAGTGTTTCTATTGGCATGACTTGTCCTTACCTGTAACGTGTATCTGTTTTTGAAACAGTTGGTAACCAATTCCCCTTTGGACAGCTGATACAACCACGTTAATTTTCTTCCACTATGACGACTGGCATAAAATGCAGTAAATCTCTGATAGCTCCGTTCTAACTGTATAAAAATATCAATAATAAACAAATAAATAAATAATATTATTTACCTTCGTTTACCATTACCAGAACATGCTATGGAAGCAACAGAGGATCATCAAATCTTATCACCCTCAACCACTGTCATCTGAATAACACAAACAGAAACTCGAAATATTCAAATTTGGCAGACTGGATGAAAATTTCCCTCTGTTACAAGTTTCCCCTTTAAAGTATCATTAACAGTACAAATGTAAACAAGCATTCAAGTTCCATTCTTTCTTTTAGGACACATTAGGCATGGCTAGAAAAGCAATCTGGTTTAACCACCTTCATCCTCCGGGTAACAGCATTAAACTTATTTCTCATGTTAAATATTCACGTCCTGTCTTTTCTGGATAATCACTCAGCAGAAAACTAGTGATTATAATATCTAAAGATTTTACTGGGCAGAGCTGAAGCAATGGTATGAAAAAGTTTCTTAAATTAAGTATACTCAGAAAAATGCACTAATAAAGATTTGCTTTAGTTGCTCTTGAATATTTTGAAGTAAGATTCATTAACCAGGGACTTTTCATGGGAAAGATACGAAAACATGGATTTCACACCGTGCCCTCCTACTACCTTACTCAATTATCTTGTTCCAAATATTCTCAGGCCAAACAGGCAAAGAGCAGAAACACTTGTAGTCCTCTCTGATACCCAACAGAACAGAAGGAGACACCAGCCGTGTAAAAGAAGTTTCTCTCCTGATTGTTCCATGTTCAGATGAACCAAGTGCAAGTGTCTCACCTCAGATGGCAGAGCAAATGTGCAGGACTGCTGGAACGGCCATGATCCAGAACTCAGCACCTGGATGCTGAAATCCACTGAAAGAGAGGTGAAGAGGACGAGCTGCATTATCCCGCTTTCTCCTAACCCCTCTTCAAACACAGTCCCAGTTCCAACACAGAAACGGTTCTGGCCTTGTGGTCAAACTAACATGGTAAAAAATCATTAAGCACTATTTTATTTTTGTCAGACCATAAACCAAAGCTATTCATGAGAGATGTCATTGCAGTCGGAGAGTTTTAGAGTTACTGTTACAGGCACTCAATTTTCTCTCATTTGGAGACCTTACTACCCTGTTTCTATCCCCACAATGGATTTCTCTTTTAAGACACAAGTGTGAAAATTTTAAGTGTTCATCATCACTCCACAGTACACAACTGCAAGAACAGACCTTTCATATTTCAACTTGTAAGGCATTTTGGTCAAGTCAAGCATGAATAATAGAAAAACTAAGTAAAATTTAAGCCTGACAATACACAACTCTAATTGTAATCCAAGAAATAATTATCAATTCTTGACAGAATTTGGTTCAACATGCTGGAATTAAAAAATATATATATGTAAAGGCAATAGGGACACCTAACAACCTGGAACACAACACACCTTTTTCCTTAATACTTTCACATAAGTGTGAAATTAGGCCACATTGTGTTTAAAATCAAAACTGTTCAAAGAAAAATGTCTCTCCAATCAAACATTAAAAAAAAAAAACCACAACAAAAAAAGAAAAGACAGGATTCAACTTAATTTAGTCATATACCTAAACATGAGGTGCAAAATCAGGAGGAAGCTACTCACAAAAGATATAAAGAGCTACTAGAAGACAAAGAACAGACCTAGAAGACTAATTTAAATATGCCAGTGTCAGAAGAACATTAACTTGTGGCAGTATGAGTAAGTCAAATATTTCCCTCACACATTTAGTTCTGTAGAAATAAGGGGAAGCTAAACTATGCAACAGTAACTTAGGTAAGGGTATTACTTACAATCTAATGGTTCTGAATTGGTCAGGTGCTTCTTAAATTGCTCATTCAAATCCTTGCTTACACCAATATCTTGGAACATCCGCTGCAGCTTGGAGGTATACTCAAAACCACAAGCTTGCTGTATTTTAAAAGCACAGAGACATCAGCAAGACACATTTTTGACACTGGATAATGAGAATAACAAGGTGTTGGAACTTATTTTCTTAACAGAAGACGCACAAAGTTCCATATTTCCCTTACTCAAAGTGCTGATTCCCACTGGAATATGAGTTTTAACTGTCATTGACGACTGAAGAAAATTTTGTTTAAAAATTAGGAAAAACACAATAAAACAAAATCCAAAGGGGAGGAGATTGTATTTTGCTTAAATCTGCATAAATATGGGTTAATGAAATTAAACAACTTTTCAGTAGTCATTCCCTTGAATAATTAAATCCATGTCATTCATTTGGTTAAGAATAATTAAGCTAAGCTCCAACAGACAGACATGCACTAGAAGTTCCTATGATTAAAAAAAATACTGAATAAAAGACCTAGATTGTATATTTTTCTGTGCATAAAATAAACAAAGGAAAGGATGTATATCAATGCTTTCCAAAACAGTCTGAAGACCTGCAAGGCAGTAGATGATGGGGCAGTCATGGAATACTCACTTTTAGTTTGGAGATCATGCTTGCCTCAGCATCATCACTAGCACTGTTCTGATGCACAAGTCTCTTTGCCAGCATTTTAGCATAGAATTTTTGAAACACATCTTTATCCTCAATGTACTTGAAGACAACCATCTGGAAAAGCCAAGATAATTTGTAAGGAAAAACTATTTAAAACATTTGTCTTGAAAAAGCTGTAGCAGGAGTTACTTCATTTGCACCAAGATTTTTAAGATTGGGGGTTTTGTTTGGCTTTTTTGGGGGATGGTAGAGGGACTGGTGGTATGTGTTTGCTTTACATATGGATACTATTTTAAAACCAGAACTGTATATTCCACATGTACAGCATTTTTTATATATATGTGGATATATAATGACACAAAAAGATGTTGTAAAAGTTATACATATTTTATATGTATATACAGATTAAGTAAAAGCATTGCTTCAATATAGCCACTTTAAATCTCCGGTAAAGGGGTTTTTAATAAACAAAACAAAATAAAAAAAGCCACACAGAGATTATTACTGAAAAGCTGAAATACTAAGCAATGAAATCAAATATACAAAAAAAATTTTTTTCTCTTATCTGCCTTGTGTGACAATTGAATATTAATAACTTGCCAAAACTTACACAGAAGAGAACTGTATTTATAAACATCTTACCACTTGATTGAGTGTATCTTCCAATTCTGCTTCTTCTGGATTCTTTGAGCTGCAATTAAAGAAGAGCATTTTTAATCAGTCCCAAACCACCAGAATTAAGCCAACATATGGATGTATATGGAAACTTTAGAAATAAAGGAATGCAGATTTGAATAGTTCTGGGATCAAAGGCTCTTTAAAGAGGAAACAATGTAACGAAGTGATCACTTCACTGCTCCACCTGTCAGCAATCCCGAAGTTCCCGACTGTCACAGGCTGAAGTCCTGGACCATGACTTGCATGGGACTTCTTGGTAGTAGCTTGATACTTCTCAGGATTTACGGGCTTAAACATGGACTTCTCTCTTCCCACTGCTGAATGCTATCTATTTCTTGTCTTAGGTAGTACAGTGAGAAGAAACCAGCTCACAGAGCTGAGACTTGATTGGGTGAAAGCTCAGGTGCAGGTACCACATTGTGTTCCTCCATCTCATACTTATCCAGCAGGCAAACCCCAAACCTACCCTGCACACAGTCAGTAATTGTAAAGGAGAAAATAAATCCTTTGCTAAAGGAAGGAGGGAGTGGGAAAGGGGAAAGTGAGCAAGTGCTCACATTTTTGGGTTGTTTGATGGTGGCTTTTTTTCCTCTCACAAAACAATTAGAAATGTTGCCAGGGACAAAACTGACACCAATCCAATATGAATTGAGCTGATACCAACTCAGCGTATGAGCTGCTAAATCATTTAAAGCCAAATACCTTGAATAAAAATATGAGCCATGAGAGGATAGAAAGCAGTTTTTGTCCTCCTCAATTTCTGCCCAGATGGAAGAAGGTGTAGAAAAAACAACAGGAGGAAAGCAGCAGTTTTAAAAGGGAATGTGCACTCTTTACAACATACGACCCAATTTAAATTTTTCAGTGTAAAAAACCTCATCTAAAACCCTTCCCTCCATTTTACTGAAAACCCAAAACCTAAGATCCCTATAAGGCAAGAAAGGTTTGCTTATTTCCGCCATTTTTCCTTAAACAGAAAAGTGAACAACATAACCTTCAGGAATAGTCCTACTGAAATTTTTGTATCTAGAATTTGGTACAATTAATTTCTTGCAAAGTGAAGTTCTGTTTCTGAAGACAGTATAAAACTTCATAGGCTAACACATTTTAAAACAAAAGCCAACATGAAACAATCATTCATCTTTGAGGACATACCTTTTCTTTAGTAAAGAGTCACAGTATCGTGCCAGTAGCTCTGGGGATTTACTGGATGACTGAGCCATTTTTGTCACTGCATTATTATTTATAAATCGACCACAAGCCTATAAATCACAAAAGACAGTGAAATTTTGGGAGACCAATTTTTTTATTTTGCATGGAAATAAAAAGTACGTCCAGCATCTGCCACTACAGGCACTTACTTTGTCTAGTGCAGCCACGAAGCCAGCATCATTGTTGAACGCAGACATGACTAAAGCATTGTATTTCTTATGGACATCCAACACTGTCTGTACATACATTTTTGGATCCTGCAATAAGGAGAGACTGGATTTTGCAAGCTGTTGACTTTCTGCTTCCTACTTCCCCGAAAATGGAGCTATTCACTGACTGGCCCAAGAAAATTTGTGTGGGGAAAGTCCATGGAGTATAAGAAATAACCAGACTAGTTCAGGTCCTGTGTCCAGGACTCGCTGATGTTACTGCAAGCTTTCATTTACAGCAACCAGAGTGCAGAGTGTACCACATCACACAGTACAAAACACAACAAAATATTTACTCAATCACCGCAAACATTTTCCAAGACTTAAACTTATTTCAAGTCACACCTAAGAGAGCTGGACAATCCTAAAATGGCAGCTGCTATAGAGGAAAATCTCTGTAGTAAGAATGCAACTGGTGTATATCCAATAGGTCCAACTTAGTACGGAAACCTCAGCCATTGGAAGTTCTTAAAAATTATCTGCATGACACCCAGTGGCAGCCAAATGCCAATAAACATCAAGTTCATTGCACTCAGACTGAGTTCTGCATGCAGCTACTGATCTTCGCTTCTCAATAAAGATGGAGTGGAGTCAACGCAGCAACAATGATGGGCAAGTCAATCACCAGGCACACAGGACAGCTACTACACAACAGACTAAAAAAGGGTGGAAGTCTTCAATTTGGAGATCAGAAGGTCTTGTTGGCAAGAAATGGCGGAATATGGGCAGGGTTTTATCAAGATCCTGAAAAACATTTCCTGTTGCACTGAAGACAGACACAGACTACATGGACCACCAATCTAATGCCATGCTTAAGATAATGAACTGAGATTACTGAGAACTTCTGAGACAAGGAATGCAAGTGGATTTGAAGGACATTCAGAAAAGTACTGATTACAAGGACTAAGAAAAAAAACCCTCAAACCAAAGGCACAAAAAGCAGCAAATCTTCTCACTGAAGAGCAGTCTTGTTAATACAGTAAACAGAGACAAGAGCACAACTCCTTCTGCAGGAAAAATCTAAAATAGGTGAGATGAGTCAGGCTGGTATGACTACTTCTCTGCACTGACTACAGAGAAACTGAGAAACATTTGTTCAGCTGATTGTCTGTTTAGACACGGTACAGGTAAATGAAGTTGGGCAGAATCAATCCTACCTAAGTGTGACAGAGGGCTAACAAGGCAATGTTGAACAGCAATACAGTAGTGTGAGGGATATTAGAAGAAAAGGCAGGATGGTTCCCAAGGGAAACAGCCAGAGATGCTGCTATAAAAATGCAGAACAAATGTGTGGAATAAGAAAAGGAACAAAAAAGAAAGATGAGGAAACAAGAAAAAGTGTCAGAGGCAGGAAGAGTTCTGTAAATGGTTGGAGTCAAAAGAACTAATACATACAAATCCTGGGCCTCCTGTCTCTGAAAGATGAAATAATTCCTGGAGAAAGAGCTTTCATTTTTTCTCGTAAATTCTTCAAGGCCTAAACAGAAAAAAACCCTCAAGAGTGACGACCACTAGGGGGATGTGTCACGCATGGAGCAGATCTGATTTCAAAATGTAAGGTGATGTCTGCAAATGAAGATGAAGATGCCTGAACTTGCTTCATGATTACTTCATGATTCATAAAAGATCAACACTGCTAAAAAGTTATGCACTTAGAACAATAGAAGTGAACAACACCCTTCAATATAGATTACTGCTTTAGTATGAAGTTATATCAAGAATGTCTCAGGACAGCAACAGGTTAAAATGAACTTTGTCAAAAATCGAAATTAATCATAGAATCACAGAGTATCCTGAGTTAGAAGGGACCAACAAGGATCATCAAAATCTAACCCCTGACCCTGAACAGGACCACCCTAAGAATCATGCTGATGATGCAATCATCAGTGACAGTGCCTGAGAACATCGTCCAAGTGCTTCTTGAATTCCACTTTAAATAAAATTTACCAGAATCTATATTCTACCCTGATCTTGCTTTGTGCAGTGTTTCGTTCTCTTTTTTCCCCTGGAAAACATCATATTGTCTATAGAGAAGAAGGTCAGCAAAGGATTTAAACAACTTCATGCTGCCAAGATGCAGCCCTGATCAATACAAAACTAAGTTTGAAATTACTTGAATTACAGTTATGGGATAAAAACTGAAAAAGTAGCCTTTCCAAAGACCTGACCTCCTCCTTATATTGTGACCTTTCCAATCATTTCAGTTCCTTCTTCTTCTTCTATTTCTTGTGCTTTTCTGAACTGAATAAAGACATTATCAAAAAACTGAAACCAACAGAAACTTTCTCGAGAGAGTCCCATCCAAGACAGAATTCCTTAAGATGATGAAATAAAATACAGTTGACTGGAGATAATGCTTCTTGAAACAGAGGACTGTTAGGTGTATTTGTATTGTAAGTGCTGGGTGTTGCATTTGCACAGCCAGCTTTCCAAGCAGCATTACATCCTGACAGAGAGCAAAATCTCAGGAGGAAACTCACTCTTACCCCCGAACAAAACAAAAATCCCCACACAACTCCCCCCCTGCCCCAAACCAAACAAAACCAAAAAAAGGCCCCTAAACCCCCTCAAAATTCAAAGAACAGTAAGAAAGTGATCTAGGTTTTATTTTAAGCCTACAGTCAACATTTGAGAATTGCCTAGTCCTTACAAATTAAATTAGTGAGAGGAAAAACAAGCAAACTGGAAGTTTTATCAGGAAGCATTCACTGTCCCCTAATGTAAAAGTGTCAGCAACCACTGGTGTCAGCAACCACACACAGACTTGTTTAGAGGGGATACTTGCATTTAGTGCAGCTTCTCCACATTTCTCAATTGCAGCTAGACCCTGATTATGAATGTGGGTTTCCAAAAGTTTTTTCAGCTCTCCTAGGCCATCCTGGATTCGAGATACAAGGTTATACATGCGACCCAAATCTGTAAAAGACAAAAAAAAAGGAAAGCTAGCATCTCCCATCTGTACTGGCTATTACTTCAATTTCTCATTTAGAAGTTGTCAATAGGAGCTAAACATCCATTGTCAACAAAAAACACACATGCAATTGCTCCTGTAAAAAGCCAGAAAAAATGACAGTAAACAATTATACAGTACAGCAAACTTTGCACTCACCTGGAAAGCTAACACTAGTTAAAGAGAAAACAATTTGTTATATTGAGACAATTTGTTTTATTTGTTTTTTACCTTCACAATGCAACAAATCTCAAGAATAAAAAAAATAACCATTTGAATGGTAGAAAATATACTTCTGATTTTTAGTTTTCACAGCAATGATTTAAAAATGGTGTTAAATCTCTCTTATTTAAGTAACATTTTGAAGTGCTGCCATGAATTCGAGATTGTTATTAATGTTACTGCTGGCTGTGCTACAAGTACTACATTTTCCAGCTGACCCCTGTCCTTTAAATTGTATCCTTAACAGGACAGTTCTCAGAGATCTAACACTAGTTGTAGCCCTTTGCATATACACACTTTCACTTTGGGCAGCATCAATGGTAACAGCTGGAAATTTAAGGCAAAGTGTTATGTATTGGTATGACCTTAGCAGGTAAATTGAAACATTATAAATCAAATTTCCTCCAATAAAAGACATATCTTAAAAAAAAGAAGTTTGAGTAACTGATTACCAGCAGAAATAACTGTATCTGAAAGAAAAAAGAGGTTCTGAAAAGCATTACAATAGAACTAATGAAGGTAAAAATGAACTGCATGTCATTTCACATATGTTAAGGCTTCATATTAAAATCTCACCAGTTTTCAGCCATGACTTTCCAAACCAATTAGCAATTTTGGAAAGTCTAATACTGAAGAGGGTTTTGGTTTTTATTATTTAGTTTCAACAGGATAGAGGCTTTGTATTTTCTGAGTGCAGAACTCTTTAAAAAAAAAAAGCAAACTCTGAACTGGCCATAAACCAGGTACACAAATGTACCAGTCACCTCTTGCAATCTTGCCCTCACTGAACAGGCACTCCAGTGAAACAGTAAACAATCAGATTATTTACTGTAAACTAAGGAGGATATTTTACCTTGTGGAACCCATCTTAAGGCTGACAGCTGCATCTAACTCTTCTGAAGTGCAAGGACTTCTCTGAAGGGCTTGTGAGCAATTTATTACCACCAGAGGATTATCAGATTAAACAAAGCAAAGCAATCAATGAGCTGGTGCTCTACCTAACTCTGAAATACAACACAAAGTTTGATGCCTTTTAATACTGAAGGGATGACATTTCAGTTCAGTTAGGTTTCTGTACAACACTTTCCTTTCCTTAAAACTTCGTCAAGCTTAAACTTGCAGATTTGAAAATGAAACTTTTTTTTCTCTCTATGAAAACCACGATTGCAGCTTGATGTCAGGTTTTATAAGAACAGAAGAATACCCTACAGAACTTTAGAGAAAAGGTGGGGAAATAATGCCATGCATAGATACAATAAGCTGCTGCTATATTTACCCACAAACAAGGGTTCACAGGTTGGTTGGTCTACGAGAATGTCTGCGTTAGGTGAAATAAGGAAAAGATGCTACAAAGTCTCATGGAAGATTTGCACGGTAACTCCACCTTCAACATTACAACCTTCTCCCAATAAACCTAATTGTTTCCTACATGTATCATACTGATGTGAGTAGGTAACACATGAGGAATGTGTCCCACAACCTTTACACCCAGTTTATACATCAGTTGCACAATGTGATTAAAAAGTTACAGAACACCAGTAGGAGCGGCCTGTAATACCATATGCTCAAACATTGCATTGGAGGACCTCAAAACCACTGTACTTTCAAGAGCAAAGCAGTAAAGTATTTTAATCAAGAGCAACCTTTTATTGTAAGTTTAGGTTAGTCTACCAAAGGCTATGTTGTTATATCACAAATTTGAGAATGAACAGATTACAGTGATTAAAGAGTGAATTATCAGACTATTATTCAAAATAAATTTTCTAGTCTTGAAACTTCATGGATATTAAAAAGGGCAAGGGAACTGCTACAATGTCCATAAGTGAAGCCCAATAACATAAGAGAAAATATTTTGAAAAAGAAAAAAAAAATCAAGTGTTTTAAAAAAAGTCTAGTTAATCTTAGAAATAACCCACATGAAAGTAAACCCGAAGATACATAATTGGACAGTGCCCAAGACACAAGATACTTATTTTCTTTTTTACCTCGACAAACTTATGGAATTCCATCATTACGGTAAGTGATTGTACTAAGGGCTGACATAATGCATGATCTTGATAAAGCAGGAGGAAAAAAGAGAAGTCTGTGAAGGCATCCTGAGTCCAGAAAAAACTTTCTTGTTTGTTCTATTGCTATTTCAATTTTCAGAATTATTTAAAAAGTCATTTCACAAATCAACACCCATCAAAATCTCTTCCAATTACAGAGTAAATATTTACAAATATAAACAACATCTGACTCAAGTACTAGTACAGATTATTTACATTTGAATCAGCTAACTTCTGACCTACTAATCACGCTGAATTGCCCTTTTTGATTTTGAAGCATCTTAGTTATCAACATGACTATTACAGTAATAATTCATAGTTTCTATTTTAAGACTGATACACAATGAGACAGAGTCATAGTTACGATTCAAAACTCTCAAATGAACAGTATCATCATTAGTAACTTAACCACAGCATCTCCTACATTCTGCCACTTTCTTAAGAGCAGTATTTCAGCTACACAGCCTTACTCTGACTTGAAATGCAGATTTAATTAATCCCCCAACTGGGAAATCAGAATCATCATCCATCCTTATCTGTATGATCCACAGGAATTAGTTCTGGCTGTTATTCCGTGTTCTGTATTAGCTCCTGAAGAAACTCATACAAATCAACACAATTGACAATTCCTTAAAGATACCTAAACTCTGATAATCTTCACTTATTTCAGAGGAAGCGCTGAAGAAGTCTTTATTCTACGTATTCTCTATGACAGTATAAACTTGATCCATTAGCAACACTTAAGAATCATTTTCACAGCTAAAATTAACTCATCAATTAATTATTTCCACCCTTTCCTTGTGCTCTATATGCAATATTACATATTTTATATACTCTATTTTAAAAGCTACTTACTTGCCTCTATTCCTCTTTTAACATTTCCTATACATACTTCTAAAAACTTTGGATTTTAAAATTCTCAGTGCTGACTCAGGAAGATCCATGGATTAAACTGAAATAGCTGGAAAGAGTTCTGCTCTGTTTTTCACCTCCCATCTCTCCCACAAGCTTCAGCTTCTGCTGGAAGGACGGCTCAAGTGCTCTTCAAACTCTTCCAGCCACATTAAGAGAAATCAAACTAGTATTGTTCTGCCTTAGTATCTGGGATTGGGGTAGGGTCCTTGAAGTATTATCAGCTATCCCAATTTCATCAAAACTTGCTTGTCCATCAGTTTAGTGACTATCTTCTCTCTTCATCTAATTCCTGAACAAATGACATTTAGCTAGCACCACATTTTACATTATTCACAAATCATCAAGGAGGAGAGCTCTATGCCTAACACCAGTGTTTGGAGCTCCTTACCTTCATTTTTGTCAGCATCCAACAAATTCTGAAACTCCGTATGAAATATCTCCAGGTGTTTTTCGATAAGTACTTGCTCACACTTTCGTGCTAACTCATCTTGTGTGCTCTCATGGAGATACACCTGAACTCTACGCTGCTCCTCAAGAAGGCGAGCTTCGGCCTACGAAATACAGAGATAAACATGAAACCTGCAGGGAAGGCAGAACACGAATCTAACAGCAGAAAACAGATGACTGTTCAGTAAATTCTTCTAGAAAACAACAACCAGCACACCTCTCTCTAGTTTGGTGTTATGGACCACCCACTTAAGCAGTTATTTTTTCTGGGAATCAGACATCTGGAATTGATGTTTATGTTGATGAAAATATTATATACTGTTTAAAAGGTCATGGAGAATCACAGCAAGACTGTTTTCCTGCTGCTTCTGAAGAAGAAGTTTACAGATGGAATCTGCTGTCAGAAAAAGAGAAAGCTGCTGACATGAGATGCTGGCAGTTTTAGAATCAGCAAGCTCTCCAGCTACAGAGGTAGTTTCATTTAAGACAAACATGAATGTATTTCATGGCTCCACAAAACTAAAAGGCAGGAAACTGCAATTCAACACTATGCCCATGACAAATTTATTTGAATATTCTCATCTACATTCTTACACAGAAAAGCATTCCAATAAACTACAATCATTTAAATTATACTAGCATTTAATTTGGCATATGAAATGCTACATACGCGTATCTTCCTGGCAAACTAAAATTCTAAATGTCACTCAAAGAATAGAACTTATGCCAAAATGTAAAACTGAAATTGTTTACATAACAATTACCTCTATTTTGTTTGCGAAAGTGTTATGGATTCGCATTACAAACCATTTGTAATTGCAGCACATTATTAGGGATAAACTGTGTATGTCCTCTTATCAGACCAAATTATTTAAATTAACAACGTCACCAAAAAAAATGAACATAGGTTAATTTGTTTTCCTAGTATGCCAGAATATCAAGTAAGCATGAAAGATCATATTCTGGACAATAAAAAAGGAAGAGTTACATGGCAAGTGCACTGCATCATATGTAGACAGCTTTAAATCATCTCAGCCACTGTTAGCTTCACTCATTCTGTAATGATTTTGCACTTAGCTCTTGCGAAATGGTCCTGGATTACTGTCTCCTAGAGCTAAATCAGTACTGATCAAAACACAGGAAATAAAATCAGAAATTTGAGAAGGGATATAAGCTCCAGCTCCAGAGTACTTGCCAGTTTCTTACCAGTAAGGAAAAACAGTCAACTTCTTTACTGACAGCAAATAGCAGCAAATCTTTCTTACGAACATTGGAAACTGGCATCAAGGCCGGCAGGAGTACTTATCCTACAATTAACCAATTCTGTATTTCTGTAGTTCAGGAAATTCTGCTGCTTCTAATGCTGCTTCTTAAAATATCCTTAGACCTTAGCTTTTAGTGTTAACAGTTAACTCTCACTGTGAACTCTTGTATGAAAAGAAATATTTACTCTGACACCATGTTTCCTTATACTCTCACTTTTTTTGTGTGTTCTTATAACTTCATTTTCCTTTAAAAGTCACATTTCAGAAACAAGGGAAAAAAAATTAGTTCACACAATGATACACAATCGAGTATCTTCACTTGTTTCAACTATAAAGATCAAAAGTTCAGTTTGAGACTATATTTCAAGGGACAGTCTTAACAAATACTGACCTTTTCTCCCTACAGCACATCAGGCTATGCCAGCTTTACTCATGAGTTCTGGCCTGAGAAGAAAAATTCACAATCCTTCTAAACTCAGTAAGTCCGCCTATATAACTACATACACAAATCCTAGTTCTAGTTAAGATTTCATTGAGTATTCTACAAGACACTACCACAATTCTACTGTAACATGGTAACAGTGATGCTATGCTGGTGTGCACTAGGGTACTCCAAGGTTTCTTTTTATTTTGCAATGCTATTTATCGCCAGACAGAACTCAAAGTACAGTGCTCCAGTGAGAATGTCAAGTAAGTGTACGAACTGCAGATTACTCTGTTCACAGTTCATGCTTCTAACAGATTACTTGTAAGATCTTACAGCCACTAGTCTGTAAGGAGATGCCAAGAGTCCCCAAATGGCTTGTACACATCTAATATCTTAATCTGAGCAGAGACATAAGGCTACACACTTTCTTGCTGAACATTTGCCCTGCTGTCTGCTAACTTTGTATGTGCTTTGATCTTCAACATCAGCTTCAAGCAAAGTGAGTTGCTCTTTTGTGGATTTCTGAAGACTTGAGAATTGTTTGGGGTACTAATAAGTTGTTTCTACTCGCCAATAATCTCTACTTCTTGAAATAGCAATGACCTTCAGACAGCTTTTTACTGTCCTGTACCAAGGAAGTCTGGATGAGCCAGTCATTCAGGTTCTGAATGACTGAAATTTCCTTACTCTCTCCTTTTACATATATTAGGATGAAAGTTAAAACAAGAACTTGAAAGGGAAGTAGCAAAAAATAATTAATTCAACAACAGAAAAGTAAACATAGGTTGGTCTGGTAATTATTGGGAAACTAAAAGGCACAATTCCTTTTACTGTGTTATTTCTAGGACTTCCCCTCCCACCTTTTTTTTTCTTTTTGGGTAATTCATTGACTTTAATGCCAAGATTTAAGAAAGGATGTGTTCTGTGGTAAAAAGCATTACGCAAAGAATAATGCAGGGAGGGATGTGTATCTGCATATTACATACTCAAATAGCCCTCTTTTTTTTAACTAAGCTGAAAGGGAGTAATCAAGCAGCAATTCAGAAAGTGAAGAAATGTGCTGAGAAAAAATACATAAAGCAGCACTCGTCCAAGATGGCAGATGACCTATCTATTACTGGGTCAGTAAGACTGACCCAATAACCAGTCTAGAAATAGTCAATGTTTATCCTGCTTGCTCTTAGTTGCCCTGTCTGGCATCCCCAAAACGAGAGACTAGTTAAGAATTTAAGTCTGGCCTCTGTTGATCAGAAGTATTGTGTAGGGGGTCATGACACTAAAATATTCTGAGAGAATTAAAGCTAATTAGTGATGTATTTCCTTAGCCAGCTTGGTCAGGAAGGTATTTCAAGAAATGTGTCGACACACTGCTCCTTGTACAGGAATGGTAGACTTGTGGGATTAAAGCAGAATTACTGGTTTGGTGTCTTGAAGTGTAACAAAATTTGAATTTATTTTAACTTAATCTTCTGTTTTGCCTGTTCAGAAAGTTTCAAGCTTTCACTGAACTCACTGAAATGCAGTAAGGAGAAAAACTTCAGACCAGATAAACACAGAAGCAAATCACTACAGGGAAAAACAGCTTGCTGTTTCTGTAAAATAACCATCATTTTAAGAAACTGATAATAAAAGCCTAGAATTTATATTCCTTTACCTCTAAAATATATCTGTATCCAGAAAAACAAAAATCACAAAGCAGATTAACTAACTTACCTTCTTCATGTACTCTGTGACTGGGTTCTGTTGCAAGAATTCAGTACTTTCTCGTGTATAAAATCTCTCTGTGTCAGCAAGAAACTGAGATTCAAAGGATTCTTTATAGACTGTTAGTGTAGGTCCTTTTGCAAATGCATCATCTTCATTCAGCCCCAGCTCCACTACAGGAAAAAAACAGAGCCAAACAAAAAAGACCAAGAAATGACAAAATTGTTTTTTTATGAAGCGGTATCCTGCAAATAAACAAGTACACTCCTTCTAACTTAGATGAAAGCAATCAGCTGGGACTTTATCAGCACCACTTTTAAAAACATACATTGATTTTGCATTTAAAAAATTATCAGTACAAGACACTACTAATGTAAACTACACTTTTAGATACATTTCTTAAATGCATTACAGGATATGGAGACCTTCACTATCTCATAAGCTAGTTCAAATTCTCCTTTCATTTTTCCCTCTTAAGAGTTCCAGATTATATGCTTTTGGTTTTATTAATGAAACTGGTCAGTAATTTGGATGGCAATGCTCTCAATATTATGCAAAATGGAAAAAAATACCCCACTCCGCTTTGTAAACTACCAGCCTTCCCCACTTCCAGATTTAGGTCCTTAATAACTGATTTGTAAACAATGCACACTCTTGTCTATCAGTTGCACTCTCAAGTTTTACAAATATGATATAATCAACTGTTATTGCATCAAGTGTCAGTTCAAATGTGAAGTTAAACAATACATAACTGCATTTATGTTACTGTAAAAAAAAATCTTTACTGGACATCCGAGGAGGTGGGATGTTATTTCTCGGCTCTGATAGGGTATACAAATTTATTTATTTTTAAGAAAGTAATAGAATCTTAAAGAAATCACATTTACCATAGGATTGTACAACTCCACTGATCAGCCTTGTATTGATAGTTTCACCATTTCTTTCCTTTTCAATCAATTTCAACACTGCATTTGTTACCTTAGGAAACAGGGATTAAAAGTTAAGTCAAGCACAGAGAAAGCAGCTGGTAGATCAAGCACCATACTTAATTAGGAGTGTATTTCTATATTCAAGAAAAGTCAGGCCTTTGAGAACAACATTTAAGGAGCTCTGAACACATAAAGTCCCTACAGAGAATGATACACCTTTAAGTTATACAACATAATTACAGTCCGATTAATGGCAAGGTGTATATGGGTAATAAAGTGAATGGTATTTTTTTTCTTTAATTTCAAAAAAAACATCTTCTGAGCCAAACTTCTCTTTGTTTTATACCTGAAATACAAAAAAACTTTGTAGCAAGAGCTGAGCTAGCCACCTGTTCTTTGGACAAATAATCTGCTGCAACTACTTCATTATGAAGTACTGGTAACAAGACAAATCCACATACATGTACCTAAAAATTGTGATGGAATGTCTTGTTTTATATTGTGCTGATTCACTAATTTTAAACATTTAGCTGACCTGAATCTCCCCGGCATCAGCGTATGTGTAACAATTCACAGCAACATTAGGAGAGACCAAAATCCCAGCCAGTCACAATCTGTTCTCATCCAATCTCAACTCCCAAACCTTAAGACGTGACTGTCATCAGCCTGTACTCCTGCCTAGCTTAGAAAACACTGAAGTTGCTATCCCATTTGAGTTCCCCTAGCTTTCTAAAAAAATAAAAAGCCAAGGGTCCTCTCAGCAGAGAGATAACAGAACAGTCTTGGTATCAAGGTTCAATCACACACACAAAGGCCTATTCCTTCAAATACTTATCTTTTTTTTACTATCACAAAGAAGTAGAAGGCTCCATTTTGTTTTCTGGGTCTGTGTGCACCCCCCCAGCTCCCCCCTCCGCAAACACCTTGAGGCAGTTACTAATATATGAAATTAACCCTATAAAATAACACTATAGTTTTAATATATTTATGTATATACCTGCTTATTTAATGGCCTGAATAAGCAGTCTCTCCAGGTCACCAAGGCAAGCTAGAAGCAAAAGAAGGGAGAAGAAAGATGGAATAAAGAAGATATTTACATATACACATACACATGTAGGGTAACTACATTTAAGGAAAGCTGATGTAGTATGCTCACTAATCAGAACTTTCAAAATTGTATTTTGGCACACACATTTCTCAAGCAATGAGATTGTTTCACACTAAAATTACAACCTGCTTTACTACTAACTTTACTAAGTTGTTCCGTTTTCCACCAGGGGACCCACTGCCAACTCTGGAAACTAACAAAACCCACTTTGAGAACATACAGCTTTTTTTGTTGGCAGTTTCCAAGCTGACACAGTTCCTTATAGCATTAGGCTAGTAAAGTTAAGAGGAAGGGAACTAAGGATACCAACTGTTTTTCTACCATATGCAAAGTAATTTTAGTGAAGCACGAAAACAGCACAGCACTTTCCTAATGCTTCACCAGTAAGGACAGTAATTACCCTTTATTTAAAAACAAACCCCTTTCAGTTATCTGAGATACAGAAGCTCTGTTAAGTTCTTCTCTTACTTATAATACTTTACATTAAAAAAAAAATTATCAAGATCACATATCAATCTTTCAGAACTGTACCAAAATAACTTACACTAAAAACCAAATGTTGTCTGAATCTTAGCAGCTTGGATGCTAAAAAATTTGTAGAGATGTATTGAAGTAATCAGAAAAAAAATACTATTTACTTCTTCATTTGGTGATTGAAATGCTTGGCTGAATTCTAAGTGGGATGACAAGGCCACACTGAGGCACACAGATAACAGTATAAGCAGTAAATATTCAGAAACAGACAACCCTCAACAGTCTACTACTGGAAGTCCCAAAATGTACAAGGCAGACTGAACATCTCTCACGCTTAGACCCCTGGAATTTTTACAAAGATACTGCGGTAGGAGTAGGGAAAGGAAGGAGAATGCCTCTTTGACCACTTCTTCAAAACTTCTGTGAACCTCCTACAAGATTCAAGGAGTGATCTGCAGGATGATAATGCAAACGTGGCAGATGGAATGGACAAATCACTCACTTCAAAAAGCTACTTACTGAATAAATTTCATATATTCCTTTACGACCTTCATCGCACTCACGACGAACCCAATGTCGATTGAGGTAGGCACATATCCCATTCAATACTTTGCTTGAAAACCTATAATCTTCCCACTGTTGAGTGTAGAATTTCAGCACACTCTCATCCATCAAATCTTCACCATCCTGAAATGACAAGTTTGCCAGTACTGTTGCGCAATTTTAAGGTACAACCAAGACATATAAGGGTATACAAATTGACTGTAATAAATCTACACCATGCAATGTATTTACAGGAAACATACTGCTAATACATTTAGTTCTACATTATTAAAGCACAAAGCCAGTAGGAGTTTTTGAAATTAAAAGGCTGGGAAAAAAATGCACAGCACAGATAAAGCTCCAGAAGACATCCCTGTCCCTATGGATGCATGACAACATCCAGTTCTATTGGTAGTTTATTTATTAAACTAAAATAAAGGCTATCATCAGGCATTTTCAACATGATAGGCATCCATTTTTTCAGCATTCCTAATATGCTGGTTAATTGCTTGTAAAGTCTAGCTATTCTTGCTCAAGTACAGGAAAGCTTAAGATGTCATGTAACATTAATCCTATAAAACACAGGAATGTTGTTTTGGCTTGAAGAGGAAAAGCAGCTCACAGGTACAAACACAGGGACTGATCTATGTCTGAGGTAAAGCCAACAAAACATTCTAATGGCCATGGAGACAAAAGTATATGTTAAGATCATTCAGTTTACTTCCAGGGGCTGCATACATCTCTAGGTTTGTTGATACAACTTTTCTCACCCCGGTTTATGTTACTACAAGTGCAGATTGATCTCATACTCCATCTTACCTTAAGGAGATTTGTCAAGTAGTTCTTCAGAAATTCTTTTAGCCGTTTGTACAATTCCAAACCAACAAACTGAGCGCCTCCAGGTGTCTGGCCCTTTTTCGATTTAGAAGGAGGTACTCCAGCTCCCCGTGCTTGATTAGACTGGTGTACACTGGTACAGTAGTTATAAACATGACTGACAGGAAAGTTAAGGAATACATTTGTACCACCTTAAGACATTAAAAATACAATGAAAAACAATGTTAATTTCAATAAGCTATTTTTATACAACTGTGAATGACTTAAACATAATGCATTACAAGACGCACTAGCCCACATCAAATCAAACCAAAGCTAAGAAAATTAAGTAATTTTCAGCAGAATTATCTGCAACAAAACTGTGTCAGACTGCTGAGGGCACTGCAAGTACTGACCCCAACATTAAATTTATTTAACACTTACTTAACAAGACCACCAAGAAAACAAAGCAGTGGAATTAGCTGATAAGATTATTTAAATGGAAGTTATTTGATCTATTATATTGCTCTTCTACAAATACATAAGCTTTCATTTGAACCGAAAGAAATTTCAATACTAGCCACAAGCAACACTGAGTAGTTGAAAACACAAGAGAATATTTTTGCACTCTTTCAAACACCATCTTCTATAAAAGATTTGGCCACTTAAGATTGGCACATGGGACAAACCTGGAAAGCAGTAATGGTGAGACACACACATTTAAACGCACACCATAAGATGGGATTCACTAAAACCCAGTTTTAGGCTACAAGTTAATCCCAAAATTACAGAGTCAGAGAATTGTTTGGATTAGAAAAGACTTCCAAGATGAGTCTTTTAATGCCATTAACATAGCATCGCCAAGTCCACCACTAAACCATCTCCCTAATCACCATGTCTAAGGGTCTTTTAAATACCTCCAGAGACACTGATTCCACCACCTGGGCATATCATTCCAATGCAGGACAATGCTTACAGTAAAGAAAATTTTCCTAATATCCAATCTACATCTCTTCTGATGCAACTTAGGGCCATTTCCTCTTGTCCTGTAGCTTATTCCATGGGAGAAGGGGCCGACCCCTCCCAGCTATGACCACCTTTCAGGCAGTTGTAGAGAGCAGCGAGGTCCCCCCTGAGCCTCCTTCTTTCCAGCCACAGCTCCCTCAGCTGCTCCTACTCAGCCTTGTGCTCCAGACCTTTCACCAGCCCCTTTGCCCTTCTCTGGACATGCTCCAGCACCTCAATGTCTTTCCTGTTGTGAAGAGCGCAGAACTGGACACAGGATTCGAGGTGCGACCTCATCAGTGCTGAGTATAGCAGGACTTCTCTGGATCACTTCTCTGGTCCTGCTGGCCACACTATTGCTGATACAGGCCAGGATGCCATTGGCCTTCTTGGCCACCTGGGCACTCACTGGCTCACGTTCAGACAGGTATCAAACAGCAGCCCCAGGTCCGTGGGAAAGCACCCTTTTCCATGGGGCAGCTTTCCAGCCACTCTTCCCCCAACCTGCAGCACTGCCTGGGGTTTTTGTGGCTGAAGTGCAGGACCCAGCACTTCACCTTGCTGAACCTCATACCACAAGCCTCAGCTCACTGGTCCTGCCTCTTTGGACCCCTCTGCAGAGCCTTCCCACACTCCAGCAGATCAGCACTCTCACCTAACTTGGGATCCTCTGTGAACTCACTGCGGGTGCACTTGATGCTCTTTGTCTCAGTCATCGAGGAAGAGATTTAACAGAAGTGGCTCCAGCACTGAGCCCTGGGGAAGAAGGCCTGTGACTGGCTGCCTGCTTGCTGCCTATGCTGCACGCTTTCATATAGATGCACTTGGTTGGGGTCTTGATCCCACCACCTTCTTCTAGGGCTAGAAGCCCTAATTCCTATGTGACCAGACAATTCTGTGGTTTCTAACACATCAGTGACCCCTTTGCTGCCACATGGATCTCCATCCCCTACCTCCACTGAGATGTCAGATCGAAGGACCTCACCAGCACACCATCCCTCAAACATCAGCATGCTGCTCCCTGGTTTTATCCTGTTCCCTCTTCAAACCTACTTTAAAGCTCTCTCTAGAAGACCTGGTAACTCCTCTGCAAAAATACTTTTCCCTTTTTGAGACAGGTGTACCCTGTCTGTCACCAGCAGGCCTGGTGTCATATAAACCAACTCCTGATCAAAAAAAAAAAAATTCTGCTAATGACACCAGGCTCAGAGCCAAGTATTGATCTGCCAACTCTTCCTGTTTCTTCCCTCATCATTCCTTGCAACTGGGAAGAGAAAGGAGAAAACTACTTGTGCTTCTGATTTCTTAACCAGTCATCCCAAGTCCCTGAAGTGTCTCTTGATTACCTTTCGACTTCTCGTTGCAACTTCACTGCTGTCTACCTGAAAAATCTGAGAACTGTCCCAAGAGTAGGAAGTTTGCTCTTTACATCTTTAAGCCAGGTACCAGAGAGGCAGCAGACACCTCTAGCAAGTAGCACCAATATTCTTTCCTCTTACACTAATACAGCCTGGAAGACTCACTGTAACTATTAATGTAACATTTCAAGAACACATTCCGTTTTCTGATCTAAAAAATTCAAATATTCAGAAATTCTTACCAAAGTAATAAGTGGAAGTCACATCATCCCAAACACTCCAAATAAGGTGGCATCCTTAAAGAAGCTGCATTCCGCAAGCATGAAAAATAAACTAGCTAGGTACCACCCAAACTGAACTTGATGAGGACTCAGATCTGACCAAAAAAATCACCCTAATGACTCAAACAGACAACAATCAGCCAACAGGAATGAAGCTACTGAGCACTCACTCTTCTACTGACAGTCCAAGAACAGGCTTTTGAGTCACATCCCTTGTTAGAAAACGCTGTATTAACCAACCCAGAAAGTTTAATTTGGTTTTAACTTGTGTTTTAACACAAGTGGACCCAGCTTTAACCACTAGACAGGTTTCCTCCACAGCACACCCTGAATTAGGAAATTAATATGTTGCAGAGACTTAACTTTTATCTTTCCCTTCACAAAGTCCAGCACAATAAAATGGGAAGATAGCAGCACAAATAAATACCAAGGGAATTATAAACCACACATGTACGATGCATTACAGTCATTATAAACAGACTTGTTTCTAAATAGTGAAGTTCAAGACAAAAAATGTCTCAAAATATCCAGTTAACTTCCTTGTAATCAATTTTACAAAGTGCTTCATAGACGAATCATACCCTTAAACTGGGTTTAATGATCAGAGCATCCTGCATGCCACCAGGAGCAAGGCTCAGGGTCTTCACGTTAGACTGCAAGGAAAGCCTACTCACAGTCTATATTTACATGCTTGTTCAGAAAGTCATTGCATTCTATGCAAAGAAGAAATGCCCTTTGCCTAAGATTAACCCTTTTTGAAAACACACAGTGTACATTTATTTCTTATGTTACCTCATCCAGGTGCCTAATAAATTTCCCACAATGTCAGCCAATAACATAAAGCCTTCATTTGTATTGAATTGAAGCAATTGAACTTTTAATCAGTCTCTTATCTCTACCAGCCACTGATTTCCTGGACATGAATGATTTCTTCCATCTCCTAGTAATTTGTTTGTTCAAATTCCCTGCCACTGTTGCTACTTTTACCATCTACACTTCGATTTCAGAATTCCCTGTTCAAGTGAAGAATACCACACAGCATAACAATTTTCCCCATGATATGTAACTTACTTTCTTGCCACAGACAAGAAAAACAGGATTTACCTCACAGATTAATTTTAAAATAGTTAATATATAATTTTCTCTAAATTGTTTATGGAAAACCTCTCCATCATGATACTAAGAATTGAGGGCTGATTCACAAATACCCAGTTGACAGCCCTGCCTCCTTCTTCCCCTATCTCTCCTATCCCAACTGGCTTTGAGCAAGCCTGAAAATATGAAGACTGTCCAGATGAAGGGTAATTCTTGCAGTTTTGAGAGTACTGCCTGACAAAAACATTCTATTCATCTCTGCAAACAATCAAAACAGCCTTCAGAAAAATAAAAAGTCAAGATTAGAAGACATAAGCATTTCTCTAACACCATACATTTTACTACTAAACCCACGATTCCTTGTGAAGTAAACACTGAGAGACAGAGACCTTTTGTCCACACATGACAGCAATAACCTCAGAGCTGCAACAAAAGTAATTTCAGTAATGCCCATCTTTACCTTTTATTCTGGCTTGAGATTTGCTAGGCAAAGGGTCCAACACAGCACTTCTGAAGTGCTCTAGTTTCATTGTTCCATACAAGTCAAACTGAAGTTAGTTTGCCCATGCAGAAGGCAGTTTGCAAGTGTAAGTAACTCTTTGACATATTCTACATAAAAGCATGCTCTCTCACACTTTGTTTACAATCTGTGTCCCCATCTGCTAGAGCCAGCTACTGACAGAAAGATGGACATATTCAAAACAAAATCAGATTTGCGCTGCTTACAACAAAGCGTACGACAGTCCATCTGAGAATCACAAGGGGAATGCTATGAAAAGAATTCTTAGTTGCAAAGTCCCTCAATGCTTTGTATGCTGGAAGCTATATACATATTCAAACAGCTACCAGGAAACATTTTTGGGGGCGTTTGCACAATTCTGTATAGCAATTTGCATACCATAACAAGCAGAGAAGTTAATTCATCAATAGAAAAGTTTGAACCACAGTGAAGCTGTGCTGGTCCCCAAGCTTCTGGCTGCTGAACTTCAGATTTGCCCCAGAAGACAAACCATCTACAGGACGAACAGATCAAGATCAATCTCCTCTAAACTCTACACCTTCCCTGCAGTGAAGGAGAAATTAAATTTATTTGTCTAAATTAAAATTTGAGGTAGAAGACTGAAAGGAAGTTTATAAAATAATTCAGCATTGTGCTGTTCAAGATGAAAAATCCTTTTCAGAACTTTATTCTCCTTCAAAAGTCTTCAGACAAAAAAAAGCTAAAGACAAATTAATTTTACCACCTCTGTCATCAATATAATTTAGACTTCTTTTGACAGCCTTGGCTCAGTTTCTAAAGGTGGACAATGGAAAGAAAAATCCTGTGCTGCCACACCCTAATAAATTTAAGGCTTTGTGGAAGATCACTTCCACTGAAGGCAATGGTCCTAGCACACAACCCAGCTGGAGAGCTTACTTGCCACCTGGTTTCCAGTAGCATGAGAGCTCATGCAGTCAGTCAGTCATGTGGCCTGGGGAAGCAACCGGCACTACAACCAACTGCTGTCCCTGTCCCCAGGCCCTTGGTGACCAGATCCGAACTTCTGTGTGCACACAGGGGAAGTGAAACAGGCTCTTTCAGCAGCACGGCATAAATTTTTTCAGCAAGTATGCCAACAAAACACAAGATTGAGCATACCATGATCAACTCTAATCAGTCCTCTGCCCTCAAAAAGTACCCAAGTACTCCATACGGGTGTTTTTTCCTCTTGGAGCAACTGCAAACCAAAGTTATGTAAGAAAAGTTAACAGTTTTGTAATTCAACACACAACAATAAAGCACTCAGACTTTACACTAACAAGTATAAATTACTCAGTTTTGCACAAGTCTTTAAGCTTTTAAAAGAAAACAGTTCTACTGAGGTAATAACTGATTCACCTTTCACCAGCACAGCTGGGTCCCCATGGTTCTTCCATTTTGCTATGAAAAATTAACATAACTGGAAGAAGTCTGTGCGAGGAACAGATATGTAAAATTAAAGGAACTGAAAGGAAAGCAGAATTAACACAACACAGCACAATACTATAGTGCAGAGATGCCCACAACAACACAAGCTGAACAACTCTCCAACCACAATTTCTCTCTCATTACTTCTAGTCTCTTTATTATAAAGATCAGTTTTAGGCATAAATTTGCTATTTCACAGACCTTAAGCAGTAATTAACTTTATGCTCAGTGCTCGACAGCTGGCCTATAGGACTAAATTGAGATTAGTTCCACTTTTGTCAAAAATCTGTATTTTCCCAGATTACACTAAAGGCATGCAAGAACATCATATAGAGAGTTAGTGAAAATACTGATAGGAAAATGGCTAGGGAAGATTACAGAAGCTCTGTATTATTGTAGAACCCTTTCTAAAACAAACAATACAACTTAGTATATTTACTAAAGAACAGCCATACAAATTTTCTTCAAAATTAAAGCCATTCAACTCCTGTTGAAATCCCGAAGATTAGACTGGATTACCCCAGACATAAGAGAAGCTGCTAAGAGAAGTGGACATCTATATGACTTTAATGTCTATGAGTCGAACGATGAAGGAATTTTGCATGAGTTTTTGAAGTTATAAGGTTGTCAAAGAACAATCACTTTTCAGAACAAGTGCTTTGAACACTCTAGCTTTGTCAGGAGCAGCAGTAAAACAAAAACCCCAGAAACTGTCATTCTTTTCAGGGAGGTATCAGCAAGAGATTTTATGCATGTTCAGTTCATCATCCAGTAAAGAAGGGCTACCACCACAAAGTAATTCAGAGAAAACAAACAAAATTAAGATCCTGTACCCAGCCCCACACACCACTTGTGCTACAAAAACTACTAAGTTTTAATTGATACATTTAAGTCTTTAGATTTGATACAACTGCTCTGCTAAATCACTCCGTTTTAGACAAACCATTTTAGTCAGGGAAGGGCTGAGGCAGAGATTGAGGAGCTATTACAGCATCAGCCATGCAGCTGCTATGAAAATCCAGGCATACCTCAGCTCAAACACATTTCTACAAGTCTGAGATCAGAGACACTTTCAGCAAAAGCCATCTGAAGACTAATAGATAACTTCTTGTTTCCTTCTTCATGGCATAAACTCAAGAGAATCACAGAAAAGCACTGAGTTACAAGGAAAACACAAAATTTCAAAGCCAAATGCATAAACAAAGTGCACAGTGTTTATGCCAGGGAGTGTAAGAACCTCTGAGTTGTGTAAGAACCTCTGAGGTCGCTTTTAAATTTAGCTTTCTTTGCATTGACAGAGGTTGGTTTTGAACAGAATATTATTGGTTACTATAAAAAGCAAGTAGAACAGCAAGCAATCATTGTGGAAGAGTGCATAAAGAAAGGAAATGATTGCACAAATATAAACATATTCTGCCCTTCCTTCAAACTGAAGATGCAATCTTTGTAAAAACACACAAATGCATACAATTATATATACTTCCCACACAAGAAGAAGTGTATTATGTACCCTTCAAACATGTCAACAAATACATTTACTTCTACCTTCATGTTTCACACAAGCACTAACTGGAACATGAGAAGCGCTATGAAATAGGATATTGAATATAAGCAGGACTAACACTAGCAGACAGAAGAGGCTGCCTTGATGTATCCAAAGTGACCTTAAACAATTTGACGTTGAAGTGAAAGGATGGCGTAGAGTGACAGAATCTTAAGAGAAAGTGGAACAGTGTCTGAAATGTAAATAAAAAGCGCATGCCTTAACACCTCAGTATCTTTTCTGTACAGAAAGAGCATAATAATCTGTTCAGAAAGAAAAAACAAGAACATACCATGCTGCCTGGTAACAACAGATTCATGTGATTAGAAAATAAAATATTTTCAGTTTTAATATACATCTGCTGATCTGAAATCCTACTAAAATATAGGAATTCAAGTGAAAGCCACAAGGAAAAAGATTGCAATAGAAGCAACTACAAAAGACCTTGGCAAATGGATGCCAGGAAAAGGGCTTCACGGTTTTGCTTTGTCAACATGTACTACTGGTACTGAATCTACTCCCAGGAAAAAAAGTTAAATATATTTATACTTTCTATTTTATGAACAGACAGAGTATCCTGAGTCATCTGGTATTTTTAAAGTGTAAGCACACTACACTTAATTATTTAATGTTCAACACAGTATTTCCCTGTATCACTTGCTAATATGTGAGAAAAAAAAATTCCCATTTTATAAAATGATTACAGCAACCTTTTGTGATGTACAATTACTTACATTTGATCCAACGGATAATCAGTAGCTACCACTTTGTTAAAATAAATAAACAAAACTGAATCACAATAAGCAAGGATTTTTCATAAAACACGGAAATGTGATAGAACAGCCTTTACCTAACCTGGACAAACTTCAAGCAATTACTTTGAAAATATTTACTAATGATGGCTAATAATGGAATAATATAAGAAACACATATGTAAAATCCAATTTACTGATGTAAGACTTGAGAAAATTTTAAGTAATAGTAAATTCAGTAATTTTCTTCAAATTTCCACAAAAAACCTACATGACAATGATGCCAATCAACTAGTCCAATGTATTCTAGGAACCTGCTGAAATCAACAGTGTGATTTTTATGTACATAACCTCTGAAAGACTTTGAAAGCCAATCTGAACACTGCAATCTGGACATTGCAATTTATATCTTTGTTAAACAACCACACCACACCTTCCACAGTATTATAAACTCCTCTTATCAATGAAAACATTTTAAGATATCCTCATGTAGATATAAATCTTATTTGTTATAAATTAATAGCACTTGGAATCTTTAAACTCATCTTATTTTTCTCAAATTTTCTTTAAATATTAAACTTGGACAAAAAGATTAATCTGTTCTGTATAAATTAAACTACATAAATTAACTTCATTGTTTAAAGAATCCCTAAAAATGCTTCTCAGATTATGTTTTGTGAATCAGGGCAGTGAAAGCATGAGTTTATGTCAAAATGTTGGCATTTCAAATAAACACCGCCCACATACAAAAGAGAAGCACACCACTAATCTTTCCATTCACCAATGCTATCTGAAAATTGCAGATGTGTGCTTCGACAAAAAAATAAGTATTTTAGAAAGTTACTCAGCTCTTTGCCTAAGTCACTGTGAAAAATTACACTACTTTGATACAGTGCAGGAAAGTTTTCTGACATTTTAGCACTTGGCCTGAGAATCTTCTTAGGATATATAAAACAAGACAAGTCACAAGATTCTTTTGTTCTCTCCATTGCTGAGTTTAAATACAATGTTAAGTAAATCCCAATTCATCCTCTCATACCATGAGGAAAATAAATTGTAGGCTCACCATACAATTAGTTTGAATAATGGACATCACCTTCTGCCAAAAGAGAAAAAAATAGTACAAGATGTATGAATATTTTATCACTGCCAAATGGAGTTAAGAAGAGGTGTCTATAAAGACAAGTGGCTTACAGCAATATAAATGAGTAAGAATAATTCTAGTAAATCAAGTAATAGGTTTTCAACCAACAATTCAAAACAAACTCAGAACTTGCTACCCAAAAGTACAGTTCTCTCTCGGACAGACTAACTGGAATTTTACTCCAAACAGACTGAATGCCACCAGGAGATGTTCTGTATACATATACCACTAATGCTGACTTTTACAAGTGAGTCCTGTGGCTCACAGCCTCCAAACTAATTGTCACTAAATGGAAAACAGGGCAAATAGGCCCATCCCCCACAATATTAGTAGCGCTGTTAGGTCTACCGTTCCTAGAAATGTAGTTAATTTTTATTGACTATTTCTCTTTTTGGCAAAAAGTCAATGCTTGGCATGTAATTCTGAACTAGCTTGTAATACTGGTTGTCAGATGATGTTAATTACTGCTGTAGAAATGACTAGGCTCTTCAGTACTAGATATTACATAATATCGGGGTAAGGAACAGCAAAACATCCAGATTTCATTTTTGAGAATCTCCCATGTGGGGAAAAAAATGAAACACCAAAACAACAAACCACACAAGGAAACACATGATCATCTGATCTCACAGAAAAAGGTACCTTGTAATTAAAAGCACAAATAAATCTAAATTACAAAAAGTACAGATGAGGAACTTGGTAACCACCATTCAGAAACAAAATTTTTCGTTCACCTCTTCAATATTCTCAGATCTAGAAAACTCCTGGAATAATCAACTTCTTTCTGCTCCCACTGAAATGAAAGGGAAAAAACCCACCTTAAGTATAAGCTCCAGCCTGTACTCAGAGATTGAATTTAGTGTTTCACAAAAAGAGACGCTCTGAACAAAGAAAACGAACGCAGGTGTGACAGAGGTCCAGACTGCTTCAATTATGTAACTATTCTAATTCTTTTCCAGAGGGACTTGACCAAGGCACAACAAAATCTTCTACATCTCCAATCAACTGTGATTGAAAAACTGATAGCAGATATAGGACTGAAGGTAGGTTTGCTTGTATGTATGGTTCTCCCCTTATAAATTAGAGGGATGAAATGAAATCCACTTCAGGAGCAATATCCTGACAAGAAAAAAAAGGGGGGGGAGGGGGGAAGAGAGAAAGAGGACAAAAGAGGATGAGGAAGAACTAAATTGTCCATTGGGCAAGACATTCTTGTAAGTAGGGCTGAACTTAAGACCAATTACAGCTGCAGCTGAAACTCATCTGCAGCTGTTCTGCTTTCCAAACTAAGCTGGTTGATAAGCAAAGCTTCCTGAAATAAAAGTCCACCAAACTCCTAGACTTGCTGTACACAAAGACTGAGCAAATATGTTACAGTTACTGCTTCGAAACGGGTGTAATCTTTTAAGCACAACTTTTGAACATGTGTACTTGATATAAGGATGAAAAATGCATTGTTATCTTCATAGTAGATTAAATACTCAGCCTAACCAGTATCAAATATTCTGAGTTATCAAACTATTATATTAATCCAAAACTACCCCCTAATTAATTAACTTATGAAATTAACAAAAACAGTCCTTAGTTTCGAACCAACAACTCCTTGAAGCAGCAGCAAGGAGGAAATGAGTAACTAATAGACAGCATATCCCTTTTACAGCTTCATTCTGAGCATCTTTGAGAACATCAGGAGAGGGAAAAAGTCAGTGCTTTACCATTACCATTATAATCAGCACTTAGTCTTCAGCTGCCCTGCTTAACACACCTCACAAACGAGAATATATTAAAGGCACTCAGAAGAAAAAACTCTCAGGAGGTTCTACTATGTGACAAATTTCTATCAGACATTCAACTTTTGCAGATTTGTTTCACTGAGTCAGAACCAATGCTGAACCTGGTGCTTCAAGAAATCACTGATTTTAGGTCTTAGGAAAAGTCCTGACCCTAAACAAATGCTACTTCATCTTCCCATCACTATTGAAGAAGTATCCTAGAAACACTCAACAGGCTGCTCAGGGTCTCTCCCACCACGCCCTGTAGCACAGATTCTGCAGGCACAGACAGAAAAGATTACACATTGATGCTGAAATTACATGTACAGAAAAACTTTTCTACCTCCTTAGAAAGTCCAGGGAACTACAGAATTGACTGGCTTATAACCTTCAAGCTCCTCTTCTTTTACAAAAGCTCTGTCCTTTCAAAAAAATTAATACAGACTATAATTTTATATGCTGTAATTCCAAATCAGTGCCAGCAACAGCTGTAGACTTTAGTTCATGTATCAGAATAATTTCATTAAAAAAATCCAATTCTAAATATTGATAGAGAAAAATAGCAGAACTATTTAAAGATAGGAAATGTATTCAGTCATAATTTCTTCTATCATATGTACAGCAAAGTGTGTAGACCACCACCTTCTTAAGCAGTGCTGACTCTACTGAGCAATACAAGAGTCACGGCAGAACGAAAGATGCAAAACAAGGCCACTGAATCTATTTACATGCCATCTTATAGGTGGAATATTAAAGAATTCCCTTTCTAAATAAAGTCCTAAATTCAAACACTGAAGCTATAGTACAACAAGAGACACATTGCTCCTTAAATTAGTTTTAAAAAATCCTTATACAATACCCGACAGAAACAAAGTTTCCTACCATCTTCCAAACAGTACCTCAGCCCACTTGTACAAGGAGGTTAATCTCCTTTCAGCATCTTTTAACAACAACAAGAATGGGGAGATGCTGGAAAATAGCTCTCCAATGCAAGCTAGGCATTAAAGCAAAATCCACTGGAGACATTCTCAGTCCAGCTGGAAAATTACATAATCAAGTCAAGAGTAAAGTATTACTTAGAGAACGACAACTGAAAAATTTTCCAGGTAGCTAGACATGATTATCAGTAAGACCTGAAGTATAATGCCAGAGACTAACAGAAAAAAGAAAAAGAATTTCTGGTTTTTTTGTGTGCATTGTGGACACAAAATTTGACTATTAATAAAATCTCTTTAAACATGTGATCTATTAAAGATAACAGTAATCAAGCCCAAAATACAGAGGTAGCCTTAATAATTATGGAAGTCAGTTTTCCAGACAACAGAATGTTCCTGCTACTTGCCAGTAATATCAAACAGAAAAGACCAATCTTCAATATAAAAACACGTATTCTTAAAAAACATTAAGTGAAACAGTTACGAAGCAATTTTGTGTCTAAAAAAAGTAAAAAGCTATCTCTAATCTACTAGCAGTGAAAGTACTAACTGCCATAGGCACTAGGATACGTGTAGAGTTCCATGTATCTGGATTTCGCCATACTTTGTCTGGTGTAAACCTGTTGAATTCCAGCTCTTAGGTCATCCCATATCTGGTCAAGACCAATCTGTTTAAGTCCATGCGGGTTCTGACTCCTATTCGATGACATTTTGTATTTCCTGTAAAGTCTTCCAGTCCAGCAGCCTGAGATCTTGTTATTCCTCCATTAGAATCACAAGTCAAGTAACATTCTAAACTCAGTTGCAGCAACTCAGCGAGATATTCTTTACACACAAGAAGTGATGTCTCCCAGGAAGATAACCTGCAATAGGAAAATAAAACATACATGTTATATGGCAGTCCAAATTAATCCACGCAAAAGAGAATTATTTCATTATTATTTCACTGAAATATTGTCATTTACGCAGATGAGAAATACCAAAACCAAGGAACATAATTTTGCAGTTCAGCAATTCACTACAAAATGAGACAGTACCCGAAGCTATCCAAAGGCTGAAGGTACTCAGATCAGTGCAGTTGACAACAAAACCCTAATGCTAACAACAAAACATAACAGTAAAAAGCTTTCCAAGCAGCAGACACCATTTACCAACAAGTGGTTCCTTCCCATTCAACAGTAAAACCCCAGTACTTGTGAGCAACTCCGGGTTCTGTGGTAGCTCATTGTTTAACAAACACCCTGATGGATAGCAAAGATTAACCAGAAGATACTACAAATAACTTTTTCTTCAGTTATCAATAAGTCTTCCAGACTTGAGATTCTATTACAGGTAACCTGAAATGCCAAGGCATTTTGGAAGCAGAGAATTTTTCTATCTGGCAAGCGTATGCTTACATTAGTTTCTTTGCAAAGTAGAAGAACATCACTTCCTTCAATGTCATTTCACCAGCAAGAGAACATGCAGTCAACAATGGTGGGAAGAAAGAACTACTAATAGGAGTACACAGAACAAATATTGAATGAAGTGTGAATGAAACAATCAGAAAGTAAGAAAATGCACTACGCCCATGAGTTTTAAGTGCACAAATTTCGGGACATAGTGAAAAGATGGCTACCAATTCATCAGCCTCGTGATATGATGGAGAAGGAACACAGTCACCTGGAAAGGTCCACTGAAAACATCAAGCAGAGAAGATCCATTTTTACACAGGTCCATAAAAATATTTTTGCAATTTTAACATGTCTTATGTCCATAGCAACAAAGTCAAAAATATATCAAAAAAATGTCAATATAAAATTTAGCCCACAAATAAGAGAGCTGTACTAAGTCAGGACCCAGCATAATCTTACTGCAGTCTCCCTATACAGGGAGCTTATAAGAAAGATGGAGAAAGACTTTTTACTAGCAACTATAGTGACAGGAGAATGGTTTTAAATTAAAATAGGAGAGCTTTACAGTGGATATAAGGAAGAAATTCTTTCCTGTGAGGATGGTGATGAGACACTGGAACAGGCTGCCCAGAGAAGTTGTGGATGCCTGATGCTGGCAGTGTTTAAGGCCATGCTGGAAGGAGCTTTGAGCAACCTAATACAGTGGAAGGTGTTCCTGTCCAAGACAAGGAGACTGGACTAGATGATCCCTTCCAGCCCAAACCACTCTGTCATTCTGCATACTAGAGCTCATCAACTGGAATACTCAAACCACAGTGAAACATTATGGCTTCCCATTTTTCTACAGACAATACAGTTCTATGATAACTCTGTCATCCAAGGCTCATATGAAACCTTCCGTAATTTCAAGAACACTATAGGCTAAGACCAGACAAATCCTATTATTTGTTCTTGACCTCTGAGCAGCAGAAAATAAAATATATTCCTTCAGGACCTACAGTAAAGTCATAGGTGCTTTGTCACAGCCACTTCTAGGCTTCTCCATGTTCCACTCCAGGCTTCACAGAGTTTAAAAGATTAAGTATTCTGTTATACCCTCCCTGACACCCATCCAATTATTTGAAATTTCCTTCTGCCTTTTCTCCTGAAGACTAAAAAGACCAGCTGAGATAGAGACATTTTTTCATTCTTTTCAGTCAATGACTGTCTTACTACAGTAACACAGAAATTACCATTCCTCATAGTCCTTTGCTTTCCCATCACCCATATGCATTGAAATCTCAAGCTCTAAGTAAAACCACCAAGAAGTATTTTCATTATGTCAGTCCCAGCAACAAGTACTGTCTCATTTTAATCTGACATACAACTGCTTATGCAGTTAATTTTCTTTTTTACAGGTGTAACAGTTACTCAGAGGATTAGATGGAAAAACAAGAATTCAATCAATATACATCTCAGAAAACACACACCTAAAATTCTACCCTGCAATTTTTGTTTCTCTAATTACTTATTAAAGCTACTTATTAAAGACACATGACAATCATGCATCATAATACTGAAGTGCAATCTCGTTCATACCTTGCTTGTATTACTTCTTAAATTTCTGGAAATCGAACCTGCTGCAGTACTACTGATGATGGACTTTCAGAACCAAGCAACAAAAGCCAGGAAGAACGAAAGTCCACGAGTGGCCATTCACCTCCACTGCGGGAAATACTCTGTGCATGTTACACACCCATAGTCTTGGACTACGATCCTAAGTCAGCATTGCAATAAAAGCAGGAAAATTAATTCAATGTCTACAATCCAGGAGAGCAGAAACTTCTTGATTCCTTAAATCTGGTACTATCTGAACTCTCCATAGAACAAGAGAAGACACGGTTTTGAATCTGCAACCCCACAACTGCAGTACGTGTAAGAATTAGCTGACTGTCACTCTTATTAATCTGCCAATAGCAAGCAGCCTGGGTTTAGAGTGCATTTGTGTAAAAACATTTTGGTGTACCTAATACAAAATACTTCACTGCTCTACAAGAGTTTCTAACAAAAGGCCAATCCCTTGCTAGCTAGCAGAAAGCATAACCAGCAGATGTTGAGTTTCCCCCGCTATCATGACGGAAATATTTAAGTCTCTTCTCTAATTAAGCATCCCCTAGTTTTTATGTACCCCGGTGCATCTACGAATACTACCTTTTCCCAAAATCTTTTCAACTCAAGGTGTTCCTCATTCACACTGTATTAATTTTCCCTCCCCTTCCCCTAAAGTAAACCTCTGTATTTAAGTCAGGATGTAGCTACTAAAAACAACACTATGAAAAAGAATTGAATTTTGGTTTTTATTTTCTCATGCAGCCCACTGCATAAAGATATTTCTAAGTCTTAGTTCCACTGCATTTGACATTACCTTACTATGGTTGGCTTCCAATTTCAATTTTGCAATAAACACATGAATACAGAATGACAGTACCATCTCACTAACCTCCTAGACTCAAACAATTTACTTCTTCCAGTTAATTACTGGAAGTTAATCAGAAAACAGAGTAATAGATGAATAATTCTATAAGCTACTATCAATCTTTTCTCAGATTTATTACTGTGCAGAAAAATAGAAAGGTAATGATTAATACATAGGAGTAAAGTTTCAATACATGAGAATATTTTAATTACAAAAACGTATTTATGAAAACAACTATTCGTACTTAGTGGTTAAACTAAATTATGGGATTAAATTTATAGAAAGAGTGGTGGTAACACAAGGCTGTTACTTGGCACAGCTGTTATTAAACACAAACATATGAAAGTCTATTGCATGTGAAAAGTGTTATTATTCTGATTCACATACCAAAAAACCTTTCCCAGGCAAACAATTCTCGAGGGTCAAATCAAGTCCACAGTAGTTACACTGCATCTCTTCACCCAACATCTCAATTGCTAAAAAGAGGGAGAAAGAGCTCCTAAGCCAGATTTCTCAGTGCCCAGGCTGTGCACAACTGCCTGAATTAAAACCTCACCTTTAAGTCATGACCTTTAAATCAGTGAGATCTCTCCCTTGCAAAGCGCTCTTGGCAGGACTATGTACAAGCAGGTCTTGAACTGACCATCACCGTGCTTTCTCGCCCAAACAGATCAGACTTGCTGCTTACCTGCTTCAAGGACAAAACCAGCTGCCTGAGTTGCAACATCCACTCTTTAGCTTTGGACCAGAGAATCCAGACTCCATTATAGCTTCAGGACCAGCTATATTTGCATGAGAAATATTACCCCTGCTGTTTCCAGACAATATATGCACAATTTGATGCAGCAGTATGATAAGTATTGAATGACACCCAATCTTTCAACCCTGCACTCAAGAAAGGCAATTAAAACAGCCCCAAACAAAAGGAGGTAACACTTCTGCCAAAACTTTAAAATAGCCTTGAAGGATTTAAAAGAAATGTTACTCCCTCTTTTTCATCACTTGGGGGGACACATCATGATAGATAAACCTCATATGCAAAGAAACATATCGCATTAGAAAACACTGGGCTTGTTTTTGTTGATAATCTAATAATCAAGAGTATTTTCTTAGATAGCCCCCCTCTGTGGAAAGCAACGTGTATGCCAGAAGAAGCCTTCAGGAAAATGTGAAAGTTAACCCTGCTTTTATCTAAAAAACATAATAAACCCCACCAGATTTTCAGCATTCCAAGCCATCTGCTGGAGTGAGTACCTAATTTTTACATCCTAACACAATACAACTTTCAGCTTTACAGCTCCAAGGCCTGTGCATCACCTGCTGTTCTCCCACAACCCCTTATTTCTAAATTACATATTTCAAGATAGTTTACTTCAGTAATTACAGATAGAATTTGAACTTGTCAGCTTCTTGCACAGTAAGAACTTAAAGGTTCAGAGCAAGGTTTCCCAGCTGATGCAAGAGCCCAGATAGCGTTGTTTTAAAGACGCAATAAAGAGGCACAATCTCTAGACTTATTTTATCTCTTGTCTAATTTCAAATATGAGGAGAACATTCTTGTCATATCTAATACCATGAGTTTAAGTGACCGGTTTTAATCATACTAAGCCCAAACACATTTGGGAAGAGAAGCAAGTTTCACTAATAAGCTATGGTAGAATGAATGTCACAAAAAATAAGTTCAAAGACCTTCAGCATTATGAAGTTCCCAAAGTTTACAAGTCCGTGTATTAAAAGTCAGAATTTCACCTCTGTACACTGCCTCAAATCAATTTTCTAAAACTGAATGCAAGTTCTCCAGTAACAAGAGTACAGTACTAGTTCATTTGGACAGTGGCTGCAGGTATCTTTTGTAAAAATTGATGCAGTGACCATGCTCACTTTAATGGCTACTAAAAGCAAAATATAAGCCCTCTGTGCTGAAAGAACAAAGCATAACAGAAGCTTAATCTTTGACTTTAAAAGTCAAGAAAAAGGATTAAATTTAGTACAGTCACTCCCTGAAAAAATGCAGTATGAAATTCCTCTTGCTGAACTCTTTTTCTCCCCATTTTTCCAGCCCAACTCCTCTAACTTATTTCATTCTGCTCTCCTGTTGCTGTATTCCAAGCAAGTCTGATCCAGAAATTCAACAGATGCTCTTGTGTTCACCAAACAGCAGCACTCAATAAGATTTCTGACCAGTTTTACTCCCTCAAAGTCTCTCCATTGAGCCAAGGCAACTTCTCAGGTTACCCAAGATATTCAATACTGATTGAACACTGTATGACACAAGCACACAAGTATTTTCAAAAAACTGAAACAGAAGCACACTAAACACTACCTTTGGTCTAGCACAAACTGTGTGCTTGTTCTTATACTATTTTAAAAACAACTTAAAACACTGCATGCTAGTTTATACTCTAGCTGACATAAATTTCAAACTGGCTATAGTTAAAGTGACCCTTAGGTATTACCGTATCAAAATATTTGGCAAGTTTTTGCCTTGCAATACCCATCCAAAGGTACACCTATTTCTTCAGTATTAGGCTTGATAGAAAAATAAACCAACCCCCTATTGCAACCAAAGCAATCAATTCAATATTCATATATTCTCTCTTACAAAACACAGACAGTTTCAGAGATAGGACACTGCCAACGATCCATCCTACAAACCAGGCTTAAGATTCTTCTTGAAGTCATGCAAACTTCTTTTGAAAAAGGCATGCAAATGCTAAGTACAGAGCTAAGAACAATATACCTCCCTCCACTGCTGTGGAGTTAGCCTGTAAGATACAACCTACATGACTCATTAGATATAAGTGCTCGGAGCCTTACATAAGTATATACTTGTATAATTACATAGGTATACACTTATATAAGTATTTAAGTATAAGGTAGAGAGACATTTAAAAATTGTTTGTTTTCACCTTTTACTTCTTTGCCTTTACAATTTATAAGCTATTTCTTTGAAATTTTTTCCAGGTTAAAAAATGCCTCTTGACTCCTAAAGGATGCAACCTCCACTCCAGCACATATTTGTCTGATGGAATAGAAAGAGACAAGAGAAATAGATCTATTTTGTCCCTATAATCACTTGCACTCACAATTTATGATTTCAAAGACAGCTTTCAGATCCATGTACCGGCAAATTAAATTTGTCTTTACTTGACTTCAGTTGAGGTTAGCATTATGAACTCTAAACTGTAACACTGCTTAGTTGAGCCATGGTCCTGCATGCCACATTATATAGGCACTCACATTTCTGTCCAGAATTATTTTAGGTCACTAATATAAAGGCTATAAGCTAGGTAGAGAGTTTATGCATTTCACATGACACAATCCTTAAAGCAAGACTAGGAACAAGCATAATGTCCTTAGCACTTCATATGCCACAAATGTGTAATTAATCAACATCTGGAAAATCTGCCTGTAGTAGTCATTTTCACTGTACCTCAGCAAAATGACACAACTATTGTAAAAAATGGGTATTCCAGGAATCAGTAGCAGAAGAGTAATACTAGAAGCTTTTCTCCCTTTTCAATAAAGACATTTAAGAGACATATTACAAAATTTACAATGTTCAGTTCCTCTGTATTACTACAAAACACCGAGTTACATGTAGTGTGAAAAGCTTTAGCCCATCTTATATTCAAGGGAGTTAAATTCAGTTCATTATGAGAAAAGGCAAAGATGTATGCATGCATTCCTCCCTTCCAAAAGTTGTCTTTGGGTGGTAAAAAATTCTGTGCAGCATAAAAAAAAAAAAAAGAAAAGAAACAGAAAGAGCAGAAGAAAGTATGCGTAATTTGGCAGTAATTTAACACCAAGTTGTGTAAATCTGGTGTAAATTTTGGGTGATTAATACTGTACCACCCTAACGATGACTTCATTTAGGGCTTCAATGTTCTCCCCACACCCGCTCCTCCATGTTTTACAGCTCTGATCAATGATATCTCAAGCACTGTAATTAATACACTCCTACATTACTTCATGCGCCAACGATACAGTTGCCAGCTGAAAAAATAAAACAAAGCCTGGACATGTTCTTCACAGCTAGAAACGCTCTAAACTTCACTTGTATGTTCAAATTTAAACACAATATATGGAAGTAACTTGGAATTGCAGTTTTCACACTTTTCCTATTTACTTAAATTATCCATGATTGTGCTCACTAAAAGTCTTTTAACTGGCATGGTTTATCTGCATGCCTGAGAACAAGGATTTTTCCAAAATACCAATAACTATTCCTCAGAAGAACACCAAGAAACTTGGAGTGCCACTTTTTCCCTTCTTTTTGCCTATTATTTTACCAGCTCTTTAACATTCTTTCTTTATTTCTTCCTTTCAGCTTTACCTTTGTCTTCCTTGACCAAACAATTCGAGCAGGTTTTGACAGGAATAGCCCCTACAATAATGCCATAGCTAATACAAAAAAACCCCAAACAACCCACACCAAACCCCAACATATACATGCTGCCTCATAAACAAAAGGCTAGATCTAGACTCAACACGGTTTGCTGTTGTATTCTACAAAAGCAAACTCTCTCTTTTGCAATTTCAGCCAAAGTAAATTTTGGTCAATATTTAGAATCCCACCAATAATAAAAATTTCATGGTCGTTTTACTGCATCAACATCAAGTTGGAAAACAGTGCAAGGGACTACCTCTTTAAGTACGATATAGGTAAAACATTTCAAGTTTTGCTTGGCCATCTTCAGAGAGAGTTCACTTTGCTGTTGATGAAGTAATCCTTATGTACAAAGTTTGTAGATTGCTCCCAAACCGAAAAGTCCTTTCTAACCTGAGGTCTTGCATATTCCTGTCACAAACAGGATGCAGACCCTACAGTATTTTTTTAACTGAGCCTGCAGTAACATGCTTCATAGCTTCTTAAAACACTGATTATGCTCAGCTTTTACACCTTGGAAAAAAGAATGCTGCAGATTATGAAAAGAACAAAGACAATCAAGTCAAGATACGAGTGCACTGAAAAGAAGGAAGAAAGTTTTACAGAAGTGAAGTGGGTTTGTGTGACCAGGTTTTGGTAGTGGCGGGGGGGGGCTACAGAGGTGACTTCTGTGAGAAGCAGGCAGTAGCTTCCCCCAAGTCCAACAGAGCCAATGCCAGCCAGCTCCAGGATGGAACCACCTCTGGCCAAGGCTGCGCCAACCAGAGATGGGAGTAACATCTCTGTGAGTACATATTTAAGAAGGAAAAAAAGTTATTGTGCAGATGTAATTGTGCTCAGAGAAGAGAGGAATGAGAATATGTGAGAAGAACAACTCTGCAGACACCAAGGTCAGTGGAGGAGGAGGCACCGGAGCAGAGATTTCCCTGCAGCCTGTGTGAAGACCATGGTGAAACAGCTGTGCCCCTGCGGCCCATGAAGGACCACAGGGATGCAGAGAGCCACTTGCAGCCCATGGAAGTCCACAGGGGTGCAAATTTCCACCTGCAGCCCATGGAGGACACCCATGCCAGAGCAGGTGGATGCCTGAAAGGAGGCTGTGAGCCCATGGGAATCCCACGCTGGAGCAGGCTCCTGGCAGGGACCTGCAGATCTGTGCAGAGAGGAGCCCACGCTGGAGGATACTTCCTGGCAGGACTTGTGACCCCGTGGGGAACCCACATTGGAGCAGGCCATGAACAGCTGTAGCCCATGGGAAGGACTGATGCAAGATAAATTTATGGAGACCTGTCTCCAGTGGGAGGATCCCACACCAGGGCAGGGGAAGGATGCTTCTCCCTGAGCAGTGGCAGAAACAACCTGTGGTGAACTCACCATACCTCAGCCCCTGTCTCCCTGTGCTGCTGGTGGGGAGGAAGCAGAGACCAAGAAAAAGGGAGAGGTGGGGGGAAGGTGTTTTTAAAATTTGTTTTACTTTTCATTACCCTGCTCAGATTTTGATTACTAATAAATTCAATTAATTTGCCCAAGTCCCACCTGTTTTGCCCATGATGGTAATCAGTGAGAGATCTGTTCCTGTCCCTGTCTCAACTCATGAGCCTTTCACCGTATTCTTCCTCCCCTGTCTACTTGAGGAGAGTGATGGAGTGGGTTTGGTGGCTACCTGGCATCCAGCCAGGGTCAAACCATCACAATAAGTCAAAGAGCCTTGACTATTCCCATTTTCTCTCTGGCTTAAATCATCTATATGATACAACCTGCATAAAAAACCCAAACAAAAATAAAAACAAACAAGAAAGCAAAAGACTAAACAAAGCCCAATGAAACCCAAATAAACATAAACCATGAAGGACAATGCATGTGAAGATGCACTTCTTGAATCAGTCAGGAAGATGAAGAAAAGGAAAACAAGGGAGGACAAGCCATGAAAATCGTTAGAAACCCAATATGCCAAGCAGAAGACAGAGTAATATATCTTGTTTTCTTGGAAAGGGAAAAAGGAAAAAAAAAGGGAAAAAAGGAAAAAGAAGCAACAGCAGCAGGGAGTCAAATCCAATGCAATTTAGAAAGAACAAGCATAGAAGACTGTAAACTCTGAAATACCTTGGGCCAGTTTAGACACCTTAATGATCCTGTAAGGACAATTCTTACACACAACTACTTTCCCAAAAGATCTTACCAGACATCAAAACTTCAACTAAATCCAACTTAATAAGCTAAAACATCATAATCCTACTGATCTCCACCAAGAAAATGTTGGTATTGTCTTACAGTTTGCTTCAGACACAGAGTGACCTCCACCAGAACACACAGGGCAATCTTCTGAACCCTAACACAGATCCCCCAACATTGTAACAGCACTCAGTGCACCACAACAAACACTTTCATATTGCCCTGTTAAAGACACAAACAGGAATTTTCACCTGCAATAATATTTCCACACAGAGTTGTTCCATGCTCTTGGAAGGCAGCAGTTCTTACCAATAACTTTAAAAGGACCATTAACAGGTTGTTAATAAGCGAAAAACAATTCTGGCTGGAATCTTTTCTCAAGTGCTTGCTAATTTTACAGCTTCTTCTCTCTTGTTACTTGTGCAAGAACTCAACTGATTAAGGCAATCCAGTTCGCCACTTCGATTTATAAATAAAGATGACGGTCACACCGATTCATCTTGCAAACAGTCTGGTATTTTCAGACATTCAAATGTACCACAAGAACACAGCTTAAATACTGAAGAGCTTCCTCTCATGTTCACATTCACACTAATATTTCATTCTGAAGTGACAAATAATGGACAAATCAAGGACTGTTACAGTTACTTACATTCAATTCCTGCATGTGACAAAATCACGACCTGTGAAAGCCGTTCCCTCTTTGTTTTCTTATTTTCCTTTTAAATCCTGTCTACATTAAGTGCATGGATATATGTGCTAGTGATCTTGATTCGTACTGTGGTGTAATGCTGCAAACACTGTTAGCAATGAACAGTACAACTCTCATATATTTCATTCCAGATGCCTAAATACAGCCAGCCCAAAAAAGAATGAGAACTTTCTCATTAAAGCTTAGAAAGGGATTCACACATAATTTTTCTGGTTCAACTACTAAATCTGAATTCTAACAGCCTTAACTTACAGCAAAGAATTTACACTTCACAAAAAGTTAGTTCTGCTTAGATTCAGTATCATTTTCAGAACATTTTAAATCAGTTTTGACCTCTAATGACTGCAGCAGGCATCCTTGCCATAGAAGTGAAACAATTTAACTAATTTTGTAAAAGTTAAAATTGCCACACAACCCTAATACCCACATTTAAATCCTCCTTCTTGTTGATTAAGCTTGCACCATTAAGGTTTAAACCTAAGCCTGCATTAGAATCTAACAAAATCAATTTAATTACTTAAGGATATAAACTTCAATTTTATACAACTCCTATTAATGATGGCATCCTAGCACAGGCATACTTCCAGAAATAACAAAAGTAAACTTCTCCAAAGATATCTCTGAAAAAAGAGAGTAAGAGAACAACCCATTTTCTTAAGAAAATGCAAAACATTCTAAAAAAGCATTTTCAATTGTACAGTGCAAAGTTTATCCTTTGGCTATCCACAAGCAAGCAGAGCATTTGCCCATGAAATTGTTACCATGAAAAGCAAGATGAAAAGACTAACAGCTAACAAAATAAGAACTATTTCCTATAACTCTATTTTCTCCCCTAATTCAGTCCTCCAAACTTCAGATAAAACTTCCAAGTGAGTCTCCACTGTCTGTGAGACCAGATGAGCTTGCAAATGTTCACATGAAATTAAGTTTAAATTACAGAGCAAAACAGGGTGAACACAGGTCACACCAGCAGCCTTAGTTCTGAACTCTAATCCACATTAAGGTAATTGTCCAACCTGAAACACAGAGCAACAAAAAGTCAAGTTATATCAAATGCATATTAAAAATACAAACAAGAAGTTTCTGAGTTCAGTAATGGCTGAAATTGCACTGCTAATAACCCAAATTCTTGTAGGTACCTGCTTTAAGGTTAAAAACTTCACTTTTGTCTACCTTGTATATTAATGAATCAAATACATCTGGGTCCCAGTAGCAAAGCCACCCGTCTCCAATAAAATGGGAAAAGCATGTGCGTGTGTTCAAAAGATAAGTACATTACCAGAGCAGAGTGAGAAGCTCCCTGCACTGCAAAAACTTTCCAACATCATGACCCTCACCATCCTACACATAAATCCATTTCTTCTTCACAATAACACCAAGCTTGAGACATACAGCAACATAAACTACAGCAAATCTAATGAAATCTGAAGACAATGAGAATTTTATATCACCTTCAAGTACTTCTAATCTAAAAAAAAATCCAGGAGTTAATGATATCAAACTGATATTCAAATCCAGTGCATAACTACAAAGATGTCAGAGAAAATATATTTTCTTAATCCTTTATTCTTAATCCTGCTGTCAAGCAATGCCTTGTACTTACTAGACCAAGCTAAAGCAGGGAACCTTTTGACTCCAAAACCAGAACAATCCAAAGGGGGAAAAAAGGAGACAATATAAATTATTTTCCTGAGATTTTGGAAGAACATCACATCGAAGTTACAGTGTTTATTGAAGAACCATAAAACGGTTTGGGTTGAAAGGGACCTTTAAACACCACCTAATAACCACCCCACTGCCACAGACAAACATCTTGTACTAGATCAGGTTGCTCAAAGTCCCATCCAACCTGGCCTTGAACACTGCCAGAAAGGGACATTCACTTCTCTGGTAAACCTGTTCCAATGCCTCACCACCCTCCACAGTAAAGAATTCCCTCCTTATATCCAAACTAAATCCACACTCTTTCCACTGAAAACTTAAGTCCTTTGTCCTGTCACTACAGGCCTTGGTAAAATGTCTCTCTCCATCTTTCTCACAATCCCCCTCTATATACTGAATGAAAAGCCTCAGTAAGGTCTCCCCAGAACCTTCTCTTCTCCAGGCTGAACAAGCCCAACTCTCTCAGCTATAGGAGAGGTGTTCCATCACTCGGATCACTTTTGTGGCCCTCCTCTGCATCTGCTCCAATAGGTGCATGTCTTTCTTGTGCTGTGTGCCACAGAGTGCTCCAGGTAGGGTCACTGGAGAGCAGAACAGAGGGCGATAATCACCTGTTTCTTTTGACAAGTTCAGGATACAACTGGCAAAGAAAGCAGTGCAATTCTGGAGAGAAAGAGACCCCAACTCTGGCAAAAATTTACGTATGACTCTATACCCATTTCCTGAAGTGCAAAATAGAATTACTATTTTCCTATTTTCACAGTAGCCTATATGCATTTTTCTAATGTTCCTAGATAAAGAAGGATTTGAAAAACACTACATTAAATAAAGTGGAATGTAATCAATGTTTGGTTTAGTTAAAAAAATATGTATTTGACTTTGACTTGTATCATTTATAAAAAGCGGTAAGGCAACAACAGGAAGAGGGTCGCTCTTGTGACATCAGAGGTTCTGCAGGTAAAAAGAAAACTGACAGAAAACTACCAACTGGGACACATTATTTCCTAAACCAGTGCTCTTTCCAGAAGCTGGGATAATGCAACGAGTGTTTAAATCTGACAAGGTTCTATCTGTGTGGTTATGTTAAAGGCTACAAGTTACAGCACTACAGCATGGCACATCAGCTCAGAACAATTTTATTACCAAGTCATTTAGTCATGTCCGTAACAGGTCTGGACTGCAGTGCTGTAGCAACATGAACAGTCAATCTGTTCTTGTTCTAGTAGTTCTTCTACTGAAAAACCTACAACTCTTATAATAAACCAGCAAGTTACTCACGTAGACAAGCTCAACATGTCTCTACAATTTTCCAATCATTACATTTTCTTACTGAAAATTCTCCTTTATCAAGCAAGGAAAACTCAGTGGTCTCCATAACAAATCAAAAAAATAGTAGTTTACATTCGCATGCTGTACAAATTATAATTTGTACCCAGACCTCTAAATGCTGGTTCCAAGAATGTTTCTTTACATGGAGATAAGCTTGAAAAATACAGTAACTGAAATTTTTCTATTAGTGTACTCTTACCTAAAAAACATGCTAGCACCCAAGTATTCTGTTCAAAATGAGATCATGCATTCCTAAAGCACACGCAGAACTTCCAAGGCCAAGTTTTCCATTTTCTTCTGTGCAGCAGGAAGACTATATCAACCTGCAGGCTGCTAAGACTGCCTGTACACATCCTCCTGATATCCCATCCAAGTGGGACATCTGCCCTGTTTTCCTTCTGATGCACAGTGACAGACCCTGTTGGACAGCATGGGAAGTACAACAGCAGAGCTGGTAACACACTGACAACCTCTTACTAGGAAATCACTCACTTCATAATACAAATTTTTGATGTTGAGAGTGGTGTAAGTGCAAGTGGAACATCTTTAAAGCTGTTCCATTTACTAAAATTTCACGGGGTTTTGGATTAATTTTTAAAAAAAAATCAAACTTCAGTGGCAAGAAAGAAGATTCCAGGTATTCCCAATTCATGCAACCACTGGCACCTGGGATATGACTCATCATTAAGCTGGGCGCTACTGAAATAATTGTAACTACACAAAACTAGGCACTACCTAAGAAACACAACAGATGAAAAGCAGTACTCAGCGATCTTAACATGTAAGTTGTAGGATAACACTTTTTAAACTGAGTATCTGAGAACTTTCTCAAAGGACTCAGTATTGTTTTCATAATAATACATCTAAAATCCAGGAGCTTGCGCCAGGACTAAGCTAAATCAAAAAAACAGGCACCCCCAAAGCAGTATCCAAAAAAGAGTGTGCATCCATTTCGCTGCAATGAATTTAAGTCATTTAAATTAAAGCAATGCGATTTTCTCATGCTGACAGTTCAAGTAACAGGCCCAAGTTTTAAGGCCAGTTCAAATCAGTGTACAAAGGGGTAAGGTGGAAGAAGAATCATTTTGCTAAACCAGCATCACTATTTTGTCAGCCAAGGAATAGAATGCATATGCCTAATTTAGGTGCCCAAACTAAGACACTGTTTTCTGCATGATCTCTGTGTAGGCAGTGGAAAGTTTCCTTCGGAGACATTGTTAATGCAAGGCACTGAACTGGGATTCTAGAGTTAGGTGTACAAATTACTCCCAAGATCAAATGTGTGCACCATACCTCCCTGGGACAAGTATGCCCAGTGTTTCACCTGCACCTCAAATATGTGGTCATGAGGTGGCTGTGAAATGTAACCAATCTTAAGAACCGAAGCAACTAAGAAAGACACAAAATAAGAAGTTGGACAACAAATACTGAAAATAAGAAGTTACAAAGCAGAGGGAAAAGACTTCTTTCTGGTTAAGTCACCATCAGAGACACAAAGTGCCAATGCCACACAGACACCTAACCACCAACACACAACAATGGAATCAGTCCTGCCAAAAGGATTTCCAACACAGAGTTTTTTCTCCCTGAGTAGCATCAGGATATGTGTGCGTTATTAGGGCTGAGGTATATGACTATACATGAACACATATACCAAGGGAAAGGTTGGTGAGGAAGTCAGTAAAAAACCAAAACAAAATAAGGTAAAACAAGTAAGTCATCTCTGCCCTTTCAGTGTTTTAACTCTACCCCAGCTGAAACCAGAACACAAGTATACAGACAACCTCGGGTAAAATTCCTTTCTCCTCAAAGGCATAGCTAGAGGATTTAAATACAAAGTGGGGGAGATAGCACATGAATCTACAAAGGAAAGGAGTATGTGGAAAGAAAAGAGTATTAGGTGAGATCACAAGGAAGGTTTTAACGACAGGAAAGTAGGATCAGAAGGGCAAAAAAACACGAAGAAGGAAATGGTTACTGGGGAGAAGAAAACTGGAAGGGGAAAGGCAACAGAGGGATAATGACGGTGCTGGAATGTAACTTCAAGAGGAAACAAGAAGGATGGAGAAAGGATCCCAATCAGGACACAGTTAGCTTTCAGCGGCAAAGTTACTGGGAAACAAATGAGCTGGTTATTTGAAACAACAAATAATGCAGGACTAGTCATCTTGATAGAGACAATAAATACACAAACGGACAAACAAAAGGTTACAGAGGGCACCTTCTCTGGTAAGGCCACAACAGTAGGTGGCAACAAGGGGAAGCCTGGTGCACAGTCCTTGAGAGCGAGAGAAACCTAGACAAGGTGACAAAGATGAACTGTGGCAAATATCCCCCAGCCACGATGGTACTGGGGGCACTAGGGAATTGTACCTAGAGAACTAGGTACAATTAAAAAGCTCCTAGACAGACCTGAGTATCACTACGGCTATGGGGATGGATACAACAGGGTGAAAGGAAGCAGCGCAGAAAAGGACAGGGAGGACAGAGAGCAAGCAGGTGAACACCCCAAAACAGTGCCCGGTGAGGTTACGGACAAAAGCCCATAGGGAGTAAAGAGGTCAGAGGCGTGGGACGAGCAGGGCCTGGGATGGTTGGGGTGGGCAGTCCCAGGGCCGAGGGCAGCACAGCGAAGGCTGTGGGGCTGCGGGAGGTCGGGCCCGAGGTCTGAGAGCCGCCGGGGCGGGACGGAAAGGCTGGGGCAGCCACCGAGGCGCCCTGGCCATGCGGGGGCCGCGGTCACGGGGGAGAGCCGAGGAAGGACAGAGGGAGGGAGGGAGCGGGCAAGCCCCCGGCGGCCGGGCAGATCCTGCGGGGCCGGGGCAGCCAGCAGGGCGCTCCCGCACCCCGACGGGGGCGATGCGTTCTGAGTGCGCAGTTCGCGGCCTCCCCGCTCCGGCGCGGCCCGCGGCTCCGGGGCCGGAT
>VZRS01013377.1:0-139883 GCA_013398055.1 Ifrita kowaldi | reverse complement strand
GGTAAGAATTTAGCCCAAAGTTGAGAACACCAGAGTATGGAGCCGTGATACTCCAGGGCGGTGTCGGCTGAAGTGGCAGAGGGAGCCAGCAGGGATCAGACACAAACCAGCAGTGGACTGAGCCCCTGTGGTGGCAGCAAGCAGCAAGGGGGTTTGATGCCCTCCAGGAAGACCGGGCTGACTTTCATAAATTTTTCAGTAGAGCACTGAGCTTATTGGGCCTTATGGATGCTTCTGGTTGAAAAGAACAGCTCTTTTCTGGCATTGGAGCTTCTCAGAGACATTTAGACCAGTTGTAATGCTCCCTAAACCTCTCCTGTTCCCACAACTTCGCCTGATAAGAAATTTAGCGGGGCCAAGAAAGCCTGAATTCTAAATTGGCAAAAATTAAGTTGTATCTTGTAATAACAAGTAATGTAATTTTATGGGGCTTGTTTTGTGTTGTACAATGCAGAATTTAAAATAAAATCAATCTAGTTATATATTTTAAGCTGCTTTGAGTGGAAAAGAAGATTGCTGAGATTGCATTATTTTCTACCAGTAAAGTGAGAAGTAGTTTTCATTTTGTGTTTCCTCCTGCCATATATTTTCAAATGTGTGATGAAAGCTCTCTGGAGCCCAGATGCTCTGCTTCTGTGTGTCGCAACTTTTGAGAATGGACAATGAGAGAAGCCACAGCCTTCCCTGGTGCAGCTGCTGGGAGCAGAGAAAATGTTCCAAAAGGTTCATAGGTTGAGATAAGGACCGGGAGAGATCTCTCAGCAAATACCATCACAGGAAAAACAGACTGAATACAAGGATAGGAATTGAAATTATTAGTAATGAAATCAGAGCAGGATAATGAGAAGTAAAATAAGCCCTTGAAAACACCTTCCCCCCACCACTTTCTTCTTTCCAGATCTACCTCCTGCCCGAGCAGCATAGGGAGGCAGGGAATGGGGATTATGGACAGTTTGTCACCCATGGTTTCTCCAGCTGCTCAGGGAGAGGAGTCATTCCCCTGCTGCACCATGGGATCCCTTCATGAACTTCTCCAACGTGAGTCCATCCCACGGGCAAGACATCTGCATGAACTGCTGCCATGTGGGCGCCATGTGCTCCCATGGGATCAGTCCTTCAGGCACAAGGGGTCACAAGTCCTGCCAACAAACCTGCTCCAGCGTGGGCTCCTCTCTCCACAGGGTCACAGGTCCCTGCCAGGACCCTGCTCCAGTGCAGGCCTCTCCTGGGGTCACAGCCTCTCTCAGGCATCCCTCTGCTTCAGCGTGGGCTGCTCCGGGGGCTGCAGCGGCACACCTGCCTCACCACAGCCTTCACCACGGGCTGCAGGGGATTCCCAGCTCCAGTAACTGGAGCACCTTCTGCCCCTCCTGCTGCACTGCCCTGGGTGTCTGCAGAGTTCTCTTCTCACATGTTCTCACCCTGCTCCCCTCTGGCTGCAATTACATCAGCACAATAACATTCTTCTTTTCACTTTCTTCTTAAATCTGTTGTCAGAGAGACATTACCACCATTTCTAATTGAACCAGTACTGGCCAGTGGCATGTCCCTCTTGGAGCTGCTGGGCGTTGGCTCTACTGAACATGGAGGAAGCTTCCAGCAGCTTCTCACAGAAGCCACCCCTATAGCCCTGCTACCAAAACCAGCTCATGCAAACCCGATACAGGTATTACCTCAAAGAAAGAAAATAAAAAAACTCCTGTAGTGTTGCCCAGCACTCCACTGGAATAAACACATCACTACCAGAACTCAGGAAATATGCACTAAACCTCACAATCTCTTCAAAGGCTCCAGCAGATTTTGGGATAAGTCTTTAGCAGAGAACCTGAAATCTGAGAAAGTATGTTATTCTGAAATTTTCACCTCTGTTCTGGAAATAATTTAAACAGCTTTACATCTGATTTATTCCTCATAAAGAATCCCTTTGGTGACACAGGATAATCCTTCAAACGTCGAATTTTCATATCTGCAGGTTATTTTCTACAGCACATGTGGTAAATACATTTGATGGGTAATGGGTCTATCAAGTTAAAGCAGCTTCATTTCCATCCAAAACCTCTAATCCAAAAGGTGCTCCAGTTTTGTAAATGTTTCCATTAGGATTAAGATATTGGGATTTTAAGTAGCTTTCTTTATGGATGATTTTGACCTGCTGCTTTTTCCAGTTTGAGGTAATAACAGCTCCAAAAATTGCCAGCTCCTTTTCTTCAGAAATAAAAAAGTTACCGCACTGTCACTGGAATTTTAAATGACCATTGCTTAATACTTAGAGGAGTTCACACGAGTGTCATTGCAGTATTCTTTGCCTTCAAAGTACCTGAAAATTTGCACATCACCACGTAATGAGAACACTTGTTCTTTTTATTTCTATTCTGTACATGTGCTGCAAGGTCCCAACTTTTACAAGCGGTGAACAGTCTGACTTCTCATGTCAGTGTTGTCTTTTCATTTTCAATTCCTCTAATTCTACTAGCTTTAAATGATAAACAAGACTCTTAGCCCTACCCTGTCTGAGGTTTAGTCCCTTTTGTACAGAAACGTTCAAAAAAGAGACAAGAGAAATCATGAAGGAGGAGGAGTCCTGTGTCCGTGGAAGGGGTTTGCTCTGACCTGGGTTTGATGAGCAGGAGAGACACAGGGAGGAGTTCACATAAGCTTTTAACCTGATGAACACGGGCCAGATTTGCATGTGTGATTCATCTGAATTTACACTAAAATGTGCAGGAGGCTGTGCACAATTAGACCATTTCTGTTTTCAGCTGTTGGAGAGCAGGGGGATGAGTTCTGGTGTCAGGTATTCCTGATGCCGATTACTAATGAAACAATAATTCTTTCGGCCTTTGTGCCTAATGCTGCCCAAAGCAACATTAATTTAAAATACTTCAGTGGTGGGTATTTATAAAGAGACAAACACGATGGCTTAAAAGATGGCAATTTTCCATTTTTCTGCAGCGTCTTCAATAATAAATGAGATATTGGAGAGCTGAAGACTCTGCACTGGGCTTCACCCAGCTCAACTGGCTGTTCACAACAGTAGCCTACAGTGAGTGCTCAGGGAAATCCCAGTTTCCCAAGTGAAATCTTTTCGACATTTTTCTCAGGTATTGCTGAAAGACAAAGAATAAAGAAGTAGGACATTTTTGAACATTTAAATTAAGGTAACTACGGATCTTAGTAATATACCTTAACAACTATATGGATAAGACTTGCTGTCTAAAGACAGCTGTGAAGGTGTTTTTAGCATGTGGATGTGACTTCATGGTCACTTTGAACTACACAGAGTACACTGGAAGTCACCCTGTGAAGAGCTCTTTTATTTCTGAAACAGATGGGAAGGGCCGAGGGGAACTTCATTACCTGAAAAAAGTGCGGTGTCAGTGCAAGGAGAACTTAAAGTCTTCCACCAATTTAAACTTGTGGTGTTTCAACTGAAAATACGTCAAGCCAGAACAGTAAACCCAATAATATGTAATTCCACCGATATTTACGTCACAATATAATTTTCATTTAGAAAGCATTGCATCTTATTCCAGAGTTAGCAACAGCAAACCCCGAAGTGTCAGGTGTGGCATGGTATTTGAATTTCTTCATCTTTTTTGGGGTTGTTTGGTTATTTTCCCTCCAAATTGTCTGGAAGTAAGGATGGGGAGGGGAAAACAATGGATTTGAGAAAATACTTATTTTTTTCAGTCCAGCTGTGACTTAAATTAGTAGTCTTGGTAATATTATGTCTCATTTTTCCCTGGTACCATTTACAATGTAAAATTATTTTAATCTCTTGATGAAAACCAGACTCATTGGTTAGGTGCTTGTTTCTAGAGTAAGATCATGTATTCAGTAAAAGCTAATATTTGTCTTCTGCTAATGGTCCGGAAAAATCTAAGTTTTACAACACTCAGAGCTTTCAAATGTGTTGCTTTAGAGCTTGAACATTTATGAAGGTCTTTCCATTTTTGAGCACACACACTAATACTAAATTAATAAAAATGTACCATCAAATATTCAAAAATACCTGCAAAACTAATTCACATGGAATCTTCCCCAAAATCATAGGGTGGTTTTATGTGTGAACTGTTTGCCTGAAAAATGTTTTTTAAAGAAATACCCAGAACATTTTTCAGGGGCAACCACCTGCTTCCATACCAAAGATCTGCAAATAAATATAATTTCTACATTTAGAAGTATTCATAAATGCATTGTTTGGTTTATTTTTGGAGTTTCACAAGCAAGACACAGCTTGATAGTGTATTTGACAGATAATTGTAGACAAAAAAAAAAAAAAAAAAAGCCCAGCATAATATTTAATCCCATATTTGAGAAATCCCTACTGCTAAGCCCTTCTGAGTTCTGAATTCACTGAACGGCATATACAGTTATCTAAAAAAGACAGCAAAATGTCTTGCTTATAGTAGAACAAAACTGTAAAAGAATTAGATATCTAAATATTTTCATACATTCAATGAGAAAGGAGTGTACTTTCAAAAATCCCAAAATAACAGGAAATTTAATTTTTTTTTTGCGCAAGTTGTTATAAATGACAGGGTGCTACAAAAATCCAGGTTTTTGCTTTTGAAAAGAAATGGTAGAACACTGCTCTTCAAAATTCTGTGAACCATAGGTATGTGGAGGATCCCATGTATGATCCCATCTGAATCAGATTTTTCATGGGATGCATTTTTACAGACAGCCTAGATTTCCATTTTACTGTGGGTCAGTTCTGGAGGAGATCAGAAGATTTTGTGTAGATTTATCTGGATTCAAGTGAGAAAAATCTTCTGAGCAAGATAACAGATTTCAGTGGAAATTAAGAATTATGGTCTCTCATTTATACACTCAGAATGTTGATTGTGCTCTGCAAGCTACAGCTGGTTTGGTTTTGGTTTGGTTTGCTCTCCCTTTATGTGTGCAGAGGGGGGAGTATTTTCAAATGTCCTGTGGTTGAACAGGTTACATCACACAAATCACTTTTCGGAGGTCTCTGCCACTAATTCCATCAGAATTTGCAAGCTTCTTGTTGAAATGATCTTTTTATTTGTCCATTTTTGTGTGTCAGAGCAAAAGCAAACAGTATAAATTTATGAGGACTGCTGTTTTCAACCCAAACCAAGATTTAAATCAGTTTTGACCTAGACAGAGAACTGATAACTGTCCAGAATAAAAGCCTTACTGAAAATTATTTTCTTTTCGTTATTAACCATGTTACGTGAATTTGTTGGTAGCTCAGGCATATGCAACCCCACAAAAAATGCAAACTTGAGCTATATATTTCAGTCTCAAGCCCTTACTGGAGGCACATTATGGAACAAACCACCAAAACCAGAGTGAAACAGCAGCCAATTCACAGAAACCATTCCATCTGCAAAACCTCATGCATCTGGTCCTGTACAATCTTTTTCTTTCCCTTTTTTTTTTTTTAATAATTTTTAATTAATTTGGGTCAGTTGGATACAGTCTGTATGATATTTAAAATTGCAAACCTTATCTGGTTCACCTGATCCATTATTTAGCAAAATACTCTTCTGAAACGCTTGAGAGCAGCACTTCCAAATGGCAGGAGGGACAAACTCCGAGCTCATTTCAGTTAGCTGGATCTTTTTAAATTCTAATACTGAACAACTGGGAGGGCAATACTCACGAGATGTTGTGTGTAAGCCTTCCCAGTTCAATTTCTACAGTTCCTAAATCTGGCAATTTCAGATTTCATAGATGTGTCAGCTGCAGAGAATCCCAGAGTTCCCTCCAGGTCAGAAGAGCACTTTCAGAAAACATCACATTTGGCTGGACACTTCCAGCTTCGTAACTGTTGGCTTGAGCATACATTTGTAATATTAAAAATGCGTATTTTATTTTGCTTCTGCTGATCTCCATTTTCATGTGCAAAGTAATTTGTGAGCTTCATTGACAGGTTTGTTGTCTCAGATTAACAGCATTTCCTGAAGAGAGTTTAGCCCTGATTTCCTTCAAGCTCATGCGTCCTTTAGCAATACTCAGATAAATCCTAGAAAAACATCATGTCCCTTTGCCCTTTGTTCCTCAGAGGAAGTAAAATTTTAGGAAAACAATTTTCAGCTTAAATTGGCAGTCTGACATAGACATATGGAGAAAAAAAAGCCTAAAATTGAGTGTACTAGATCTCCTTGCCCAGCATGCCATGCTTGAAAAATATGATTTCACCATTTCTGGGACATTCTGGGAAGTGACCACACTTCCACAGACTCCATTTCCATGAATTCGTAGAGGCCCTGTGTGGATTTTTCCATTCATTTCAGGTGTCACACTTCAAGCCATGGTCCATTACTATGAGAGGAAACCTGATTTTGTAGCATCTTTGGACCCAAAATTGTGCTGCCCAGTGTCATTTCCAGCAGTGACAGTAATGATGGCATTGGAGAAAAGAGAACATTAGCTGAGATTTCTAGAAATTGCCAAACTTAATTTTGCTGTGGTAAGATTTCTTTATTTTTGGGTTTTGTTGGCTGGAATTTGGCACAGAAGCACAGGAACCCATAGGCAGCTTTGAGCACTTTGACCATCGAGCCTCCCAGTTTGCAGACAGGTTTCCAACTAGAGGTCAGCAAGTGACCATCTGAGTGATTACTTCTGAAAGTCTGACCCTCAGCCTTTCGAGGTGTGGAAGTGACCTTATTTTTCAGAAGTTCAGTCCACTTTAAGGAGAGCAAAATACAGCACCCTGTAGAAACTCTTCGACTTAGATATCCAGGACTAGTTAGTTACTTTTGGTAAGTCAGATAAGAAAACCTTGAATAAAATAAATTATTAAAATGTCCAGTTGTTGTGAAATAAAAATATATTTTGTTATACTGGGGAGTGAGGGTTTGCAATATTTATTTTGAAATATGCCTATTGGAAAATATTTTTAGTCAGACGTTGCGGTCAGGTAATTATTTTATCAAGGAAATTTTTCCTAGGAGACGGGAGGGAAGAGGGAAGCTTCTCAAAGGCTCCAGTGTCAATACAGTTTTCTCCAAGCATCACAAAATGTTTCATCTCTTCTGGCAGACAGAGATTTTTCCTCTTGGGGGCATTTAGCTACCACCTTTTAAAGATATCAAAAAAAGTTACTACTGAAAATGTACCCTAAATTTCAGTGTAATAGCTGTCTAAAGAATTTTCATGGTTCTTCTGGCCATGTCCTTTTTTCCTTCTTCTTCTTCTGTTAAAAGGAAGAATCCCTCAAATTGTAATTGGATTATTTGTGGTTTGGAAATGACCACAGAGAAAAAAAAAATAAAAAGGGACATATGGCAAAACAGAATGAAGGATTTCATTAAACTAACCATTGCCTCCTAGCTGAGAAATCTTCATCCTGAAGAAAATCCTGAGGAAAGATCCTGAGAAATCTTTACTCCTGAAGTTGAAAGCTTGGAACATACTGGAAAAAGATAATGCTTGAATGATTTATTTAAACTTAGCCTTTAAAGTAAGCAGGCAAGATAAAACCATAACAGAGCACATTCTAAACTACCCATACCTTCCTTTGCTTTCTTTTTTTTTTCTTTATCTGTTTTTGCTTAGAAAAACACAGATGTGAGGGTTCCAAAGCATAGATATAAAGATGGGAGATACTAAAAGTTTAAATGGCCAAGAGGATCAAAAGCCTGAAATTTGATTGGCTATCAGAAGATGTTCCAATAGTAAAAAATGGATTTAATAAATGAACGGTGTTTTTAAAAAACTACTGACCTTGAAATTTCTTGACAATTGGAAAAGTCTCATTTTATACAAATGTCAAAGAGTGTTTTCCCTCATTCTGAATAACTCACAGTGAAGAAATATGCACATTGATCTTTTTTTCTTTTCTCTTGAAGAAATTCTTCTAATTGTAGGTTTTTCCTCTCAGTACCCTTGGAGATATTATTGCAACTTATAAGTTATTTCTGAATGTTATTTTTTTCCTTATTCAAAGAATTTTCAATTTCTGAAATTCTGCTTGGTGGTGACTAATGGAGTTTTTCTTCAAAAGCCTGACACTTCAGATATTTCAAATTGACCCAACGTGTTCAATGCTATTTTAAAAATGAAAATTCAAATCAAAATCCTGCTGGGTTTTGTGGGGTTTTGAGATGTGTTTTGTTCCGTTTTGTTGTTTTTTCTTCTATCTCTTCACATCCAGGAAATAAAGCAAGAACTGAAAAATTATAGGAATTAATATCTGTATGCAAGGAATGAATCTTACTTGTTAACAAATGTAAGAGGTACTTTTATCCATTTTTCTTCTAAAAAAACGTGAATATATGGGTTAAACAAAGTTGTGCTGTATGTTTTGGGGTAGTTTTTTGTCTGTTTATTTATATTTTGTTTTTATTCCAAAAGCTTGCACTGTCAGGAGCTGTCTGGCCTGATAATTTATTCACAACGTGAGATACCTGGTGAAGACCAGAGACAGCCCTGGAACATTTAATACACAAAGAGAGGGTGCTCAGATACAATGATAGTAGAAACTGGTAAATAACTTAATCCAGGTCCGTGTTAGCAGCACCAGAGTGTACAAGTAAGTGCAAAAATGTTGGTTCTCTGTGGTCCTTGGGAAAGCTTTGTAAAAGCACTGTCACTGTATGTGGTGGGGAGATAGCCTGAATTTTGGAAATTGAAACAAGAGTTGTGCCTAGGATTTGTTTGAAACTATAGGAGGAGCATTGGTTAAGTGGATGCATTTCTCATGGGAATGATGCAAAAGTGTATGTATTATACAGCACATGTAGATGAGAGCAGAGACTTGAACACTTGCCTCTTGGATATTTGAAAAAGTAGATAGAACTGGTGTCCTTCCAGGCACAATTCATATTTAGTTGTATTCAGTGTGGAATAGCTCAACTCAATGCTGAAAAGAAAAAAATGTTATGTATTATGTTATAATACATAAGATGATTTACTGTATAAAGCAAACCATTTTCTGCTCAATAAATTCACTTTATTGCACAGATAACTTGTACTAAATTCACTTTTAAGCGGTAAGCATCTTTTAACTGCCAAATAAAATGCACCTGCCTTTACTTACTATTTGTATTTCTTCATACAGAGCATGGGATCATTAAATGCATTTGAAGAACAGCCAGCATCTATATCATGTGTGGAGCAAGAGCCAAGAACAACCTGCTCTGTTGCTGTTTAGTCTGAAAATAACAGCCTGCTGAACAGAGGGGGAATTTTTTTTTTGAGAAGCTGTTTTTCTTTGGAAGCTGAATTAGAACCTAATCAGGACTCAGTCAAACTCTTTGTTTTGTAAGACCAGGCAGTGGCTGGTGTCATAAGCACAGAATGAAGTGCTGCAGAAACCTCGTGGTCTGTCACATGTGAAAGAGCAGAGGTGTGATGGGTACTTGTGGCACCAACAAAAGATCAGCAGCAGCCAGGGTCTGATGCACCAGAGGGAAGGAAACTTCCCTGGAGGAGGAAGTATGACCGAATCCTGTGTATTTCTGCATTTGAGCCTTCCCACAGCAGTGGATTCAACAGGGCCAGGCTCCCGAGGATCTGTTCCTTAATTCTGACCTTTATGTTTTTCATATTTACAGAAGGTTTTCCTAATATGCAGTCACAGCTGGTGGAAGCAGAATCAGTGAGACTTTGTGACATGCCTGAACCTATTTCAATATCCCTAGTGAAGAGCAATGAGAAAAGTCCTCAAAATAAAACCTGGTATTAATAATTGTGTTTTTCCTGAAGGAAGTTTTTTTTTCCTGGTTTATGAGACCTACATTAAGCCGGAAAAAAAAAAATCTATTTTTCCGCTTCAAAAAGAAAATGGAGGTGTGAAAAAAATTGTTTCCATATCCAGAAGTATTATAAAGCCCTTCAGAGCCAAGTACTCTGCAAATCCACTTCAGGGTCCAGGGAGTCAGTGCACACCATGGGGAAATCATCTTTCTTGTCTAACTCAGAATTTAAAGTGGATGCCTGGATCACAGGTCATGAAACCGTTTCCTCAGGCAAAGAGGTAGAGCATAACTCTGAGAACCCCTGTAGCTGCTCCCTCAGCCTTGGTGCAGTGGCCAGCCAGAGGCTGTGGAAGTGACAACACCTCTGCTGAAAGACACAGCTGATGCTGCTTCCTCTCCACCTCATCCTTCCTGGGCATTTGGGGGCTCCTGCTTCTATGTAGGAATGAAGGAATGAGCAGCATAATGCAATCAATTCAGGAGATACTTGGATGTCACACTTTGCGTGATATCACGTACCAGAGATTGGAGCTTCAAGGTCAAATTATAGGAAAAACAGCACAACTGCAGAGCTAAGCTGAAACTGTGTGTCACAGCAAGGGGTATGCTGTGAAAGACAGACTGGTCAATTGATATTTTTTCAAATTGGAGAAAAAATAAATGGTGATAAATGAGTCACTTAGGGCAAAGGCAATATATAAGAATTGCAGAAGTAACCAAGAACTAGTAGCTAATAAAAACCTGGTTTTGTCTGCCACATGTTCTGAGTGCTGCCTGGGTTTAACCATGATGAACCTACCACCTCCTCTGAAAAGCCTGGGTTTGTGTCAGCAAGTGCTGTAAGTTATAAAATAGGAGTTGCTTTGGTTGGCATGAGTTATGTTTTTCTCTATTTTTATCTTGTTGATGCTATCAATGTATTACTGTTAAGCCGCACTGAAGAGTAAATCAGGCTGCTGAGGTGAACACAAATTCATTTGTGACTGTGTGTGCACAGTGGGATTAAGCAACAGGGCATGAAGGGAGTTTGATAACCCTGAATTTTTTTACTGTTTTTTGGTCCATGTAATTTTGCTCAGTCTAGACAAGTCTGCTGTTACGAGACTGGCCATTTGTCTTATTTTTGTCTGCCGTGAGGAGTTGTCTGGTGATTGTTCTCTCTTGAGCACAGAAGGCTCAATTACAGGTTGAATGGGTATTTATGGGTGCATTTTGCAAAACGGGTGGCATGATTTTGTAGCTAAAAGAACATCTTAGAAAGTCTCTGTGAGGTTGTCAGACACTTAATTGCTCCTTGAGTTGATACAGTAGTTGGTGAATTGGTGAATTTCTACAAAATGAGTTTGAGTCCTCCGTAAAGAGATTTATGTAACTGTATTACATAAATCCTGGGTCAGACCCATTAGCTCATGTAAACCCACAGAGTTCAATTTCCATATATCTGCTATGATTTATGTTAGCTCAGAGCCCAGTCTTATATTTTCTCAGCCCGACTGGATTATTACTTATTAAAAGTGAATTTGCTGTTTACAATACCCTAGAGATGCCAACCAGCCAGGTTTCTGGCTTAATTTCCCTGAATGTGATCTAAAATCGTAGGGAAGCAGTAAATTTGGAATATTTTTTTCAGCAGTATTATTACAGAGACTACTTTGTGTTAGCTGTCTGTTCAGAAAGTCTAAACCACTAACATTTTGCACAGGAAGCATATGAGAAAACATATGGAATGAGTTGTCTTTACTTAAACATTCAGGCAGGTTGTTGTGAATCCGAATTGCTGCAGCCATTCTGCACATTCCTACAAAGAGACACCAGCAAGAGATCCTGGAGTGGAACTGTCCCCTCAGAGGTACTTGGCAGTGATTAATAAGGGCCAGGGTGATGCACAAATCATTTTCTCACTGAGGATCTCTGAAGTAGCCCTAGGAGGAAGGGAAGTGCTACTACTGCATGTCAGCCAGGCTAAAAAGGCACGGGTAGCAGGAAAACCAGAAGAAATGTGATCCCCAGCTCATCTTGCCATGCACACCATGGAAGGGATTTCCGTGAAAAAAACGCCTAGAAGGAGCTGGTCTGTGCTCCTCCACAACAGGGCAGCAAAGAACACGGGATGGGACATCTTCCTTGGATGGTGGTCAGCCTCAGACAGAATCAGCTCTGTGGGTTATGGGGTACAAACGGGGTTTGTTGCTGTGGTGGGACATTAAAACAGGTCAGACCATAAGAATGTCACCTGTCAGTCTGCATTCTCTTAGCTGCAGACAAGCATACAGAGGTATCAGGCCAAATCAGGCAATTGGTGTCAGTATTTCTGCCAAGAATGTGAAACTCGTACTCCAGTCAAAGCAACAGGCAGTGAAAAATGTGAGATGGAAATTGTGTCTACACCTGGGCAAATATTTCACCTACACCAGACTTGGCATGCATAAGTGTCTGTCCTGATCAACATTCACATTTGAGCTCTTCCCTAATTGTTACTTTTTTTTGGCTTAATTTTTTTCCACCTCATTCCTTCATGTGGAAGGTGTTCAAAACTAATGCAGGTGTATGCTTAAATCCAGATTCTTCCCTTGACCCATGGGGGACTTCCAAAAGGGTTTTAAAATACATCACCTGTACTATGAGGTCTTGCTGAGCCAGTAAATCCCGAGGAGAATGGCAGCAGGAGAAGCTGGGCTGAAGTGGTGTTGATACACGAGTCTCTGACAGATTTCTTTCCCAGCAGTGCGTATGACGAACCCGCTCCACAGAGGACAAGTGACTGCTGGGCTCCCATCGGGCATCTTTGATTCCCCAGCTGAGACCTCAGGAGCTCTGTTTTTATGTCTTTATTTAGCCTTAGTGACAGGGGTGTCTCGGCTGAGCCCGCAGAGTGTCAGCCAAGGCGGCAGCTGTCACAGAGAAACACGCTCAGACACATCTCAGATGATCCCCTTCGCAGCGAGTTCTGCTTTCTTGGGGCTCCCCTGACACTGCCACTTGTGCATCTACCAGCAGGGAAGGGAAATTGTATCTCAGAGCAAGCCACATCCCTGCTCGGGTCATTCACTGACCAGCCGCTCCGGAGGGAGGTGTGTTTCCTTCTTGCTGGTACCCCCAGTGCCTGCAGAGCTCCTGTTACCAGTGAAGTTCCCCGACTGAACTCATGCTTGATGAGTTTTCTGCCTGCCAATAGCCACGTGGGACCTGGTTCTCATTTTTCTTCAGCATTCCTTCCCTTCCATCTTCACAGAGAGAAGAATGGACCAGAAGTGACAGCTGTCACTCTGTGGCTATTGGTACTAATGGATTTATAGGGTCTGACAGCGCTGGGCAAAGGGCCCACAATGTGAAAACCTCATTCCTGCTAGAGAAGATTTCCTGCCTCTTACTATTTCTCAAGAATTAATATTCTTTTATAGAACTTTTTCACTCTCTTTCTCAATTAGTGTTCTTTTTTTTGCCAGGGAATGGCAGCCAGCATTCCTTCAGCAGATCACAGGGAAATGAACAGGGGACTTCTTCTGATTGATTTGAGAAAGTACTAACAGATTTATATCACAAAAAATAAAAAAGAGGTATGAAGTTATACCTGCTGTCCCTTCTACCATGTGATTAACCACTAAAAGAAGACTAATTTTTTTTTTTTTAAATATTGGATGAGCAAGATGAAGCACACCTGACGTCACATGAGAACGGGGAGAGGCTTTTGGTGGCTTTTGAAACTTTGAGGATTTTGACACCAGGTTTGGTGTCCCACCAGCTGCAACAGACCTGTGTGATACTGAGAGGTGACTTTTGCACTTCATGACAATGAACTAGGAAAGTGAAGACAACATGGGGAGTCAAAGGGAGAGGGAATGGAGGGAAAAACTTTGATTTCTGGTTGTCTCTGAGGAACAGTTAGGACTGTTTTCGCATTTATCTGTTGGTTTTCCGGGTCACTCCCTCTATGTTCTCCCTGACACTTACAGTTTGTCTCAGTATGAGGCAGCGAAAAGGCTCCTTAGAGCTACTTTGCTCCAGGATTGCTCTAGTCTTAGTCTGTATTTTAGGTAAAAAACTCTCCTTCCTTCCTTCCTTCCTTCCTTCCTTCCTTCCTTCCTTCCTTCCTTCCTTCCCTCCTTCTCCTCTTTTTTTCTATGTGTCATGTTCCTTTTTTTTGCAACAAATTTTGGCCATTTTGTCAAAATTATTAAGAAAAACAACCATCTATTACCATTTTCTCAGCAATAAGAACAGTCTCCTATTGCTGTATTCCTGGCACAAAGCCCATTTTTAAAATTAGAGTCCTGATCCTTTAGCTGTATCTCCATGTCCTGCCACATCCAAGGCAGATAAAAAGGTTGGTATCAGCAGGAACATCAGATCTCCAGCCTTTGTGACTGAAGTGTCATCAATTAGCACAGCCCCCATTCAAAAGGCAGAGTGGCAGAGAGCAAGGTGATCTGAGACGTTCAAGGTACTGGAACATCCCTCTCTTCCTGCAGTGCTGACCTCCAGCCAGGTAAAGTGCTGACAAAGAATAAACCCTTACTGGAGAGGATAAGATGGTTTGGGGCAATGTGGAGTTTAACTGAAGGCTTCTGTCACACTGGAAAGAAAAAAATATAAGATATTCCTTGTCTGCTCTCTGGAAAAGCATGGCCTCTGTGAGAGAGAAAACTGGATTCTAGTTTCAGTTACTCTGTGGTGAGCTAACAAGCTCAGAACAGATAAAAGAAAACCCATTAACCTATAGTTTCTAATCTTGCACTTTGTCAGATTTCACTCACATAGTCTTTTGAACACTTTTCATGTATTAAAGTGGTTTGTGTCCCTCCATGTTTCAATTCAATGTCCGTATTTTATTTCACTTATTTTATCTTATCCAAAAAGAATTTTAAGGGCCTTGATTTTATTCCTATTTGGAAAGGAGAAGCAAAGAAAAAAACACAAAAAACAACTTTCAAATGGCACCATGACCAGGAATAACCCTGCCTCTTTCTCTGTTAACTTTTCTGAAAAATTTTGCCCAGGTTCTTCCCCCTAAAGTTCTAAAAATATGATGTCACAACTTTCCTTTTCATGGGATCACACAAAATGGGCAAGGTTGGTAGAGACCACTGCTGCTCATCTAATCCAACCTCCCTGCACAAGCAGAATCTTTCCCGCCTTTAAAAAAAGAAAATAATTCTTGGCATTCACACTGAGTCTGATTTTATACAGAGAAGTTACTGAGCATTCATCACAGCAACAGAAAATATTTCTTGTGTAATTTTTAAATTTATTTCTTATTTTATTGATGAGTAGTGGTAAACAGCACTGGAGTGACTTGTGATTCACACAAATCTCACACACTGTATATATCCAGGAGAGATGTTCTTGTCAGAGGGGGCTGAGAGGCAAAAACCAAGTGACTAAAATCCAAAATGATGCTTAGAATGGTACAATAAAAGAAGCCATTTATTTCAAGAGTACTCCAGGCCCACCAGTATCATTTTCCTCATCTGAAATTACAAAAGAATAATGAAGAAAAGCAGGTGCGGATGGGGGTTGAAGGAGAAAACAAGACAGAGTGAAAAAAACTATGTCTGTTTGGCAGGATTTTGAAAGACTAAAGGAAGAATTATGTTTATAACCATCCAAAGAGGGAGATTAATAAAATTAACAGTTCCTCATGGAAAACAACACTTCACACTGAAAAATGCATATACATGAGGATTTGTGCTCCTGGCTGGTGTAACCTGGTTGAGGGGTTTTGCACCAAAGGGGGCCGTGGGCTCGTCAGTCCCTGGAGCTGCACCGTGGAGGAACTCAGGCACTTTCTGTCCTGCTTTCACTGGTACCTCACGCAGCTGGAGATCAGCTGTGTCAGAACCAGTGCCACGAGTGGCTCTGGAAAGGGCTGGGACGCTGGGGATGGACAGGCAACCCCCAGCCTGAGCTGCTGCGCTGCCATCCCTGGGGACATCTCAGCTTCATGCTCCAAAAGCCACGACACCACGGCAGGGCAGGGCTCCAAGGGGACATTTTCTGCAGGACAGGGATGTTTTGGGGGGATGCCAGTCTGTGGGGCCCCAGTTTGGCTGCAGCCCCTGCATCCCAGTGAGTGTTGAGTATTTGGGTATGGCAGACCTTTGTTGTTGGTGGTTTGGGGTTTTTTGCAGTTGTAGTTACTATTCCCCCATTCTTCCTATGTGACAACCCATTTTGTCTCTTTATTTCCTGAATATCCCTGGTGCAGATTGAGTTGTAACAAGAAGCCATTACCCAATTAGCACAGAGCTTGTACATTGCAGAAAGAAGGCCAATAGATTAATTTAAAAAGAAGTCCAACAGATTCATTTCACACAGCTGCAATCTAAATTTCCATAAGTAACAGTTTAAAAAGACTGAGCCCAAGTCCATTCAAAGTAACCAATACTTGGACAACCTGCAATCCTCCCCATCTTGTGCTACAGGTAGTAATTTTTCCTCTGCAGTCAATGCAGCCAATTGTCTCTCAAGTGCCTTTTAAATATATTAACAAGCAATAAGCTGCTGTCAAGACATTACAGAAATTGATTCCCTTCATAAAATACATAAGTACCTCTCAGGAATAATTTGGTCATTTCTTTGTATATGTTCAAACTTCACACATTTAGCTGAGCAGGAAGCATTTCCTTCTGCAACCCTTAGGAAAATTTCTTCACAGAAACACCTAAGAGCTGATTTTTTTCATTTTCCCACCAATATTTAACAATGCAGAGCAGGGACAAGAAAAGAGATATTTTTCCAAAGAGATTGGGAAACATATATTTACTTTAAATCTGTATTTTGCTTAGAAAATACCTGCAATGCCATCATATTTTTCAACAGAAAAGCAGTCTTTTAAAATACTTTGATTGTGCAGCAAGAGTTTGTCAGAAATATTTCTGAATTCCTGCCTGTCCATTCTCTTTCCACGGAAGATATTGACTGTTTGAAACAAAGTCCTTGCAGCGACATGCTGGAAACAGTAAAAGCTCTTCCCTGAGATAGTGACATGTTCTGGATCTACACTCAGTAATATTTGCTGAAAATACAACTCAGGAAACACTTGCAATAGTTGAGTGTTGAATCTATTGGACTTGAGTTGAAATACTCCACTTTTGCTTTGTCAAAATAACCTCCTTTTAATTCACCTGGCAGCTTTCCACATTGGACTCCCCTTATTATGATCAGAACATACACTTCTCATTTGCAGGAGGCACAAGTTCCTTCCTCATGAAAGGATCTTCCAGCAGCAGCTCTTCACTCCCTTACTTTGCTGTTCAGCTTCTCTTACTGAGGATCTCGTTGGTCTTCACTGGATGGCGCCTGAACCTCTCTCAGGAAATCCAGTTTGTATTGTTCTTCCAGCTTCTCAGTTTGCCTGGCCTGCTGGTTTTCCAGGCAGCCAGTTATCCCAGCCTCCACTGTGGAACGTCAGAGGTCAGTGCTGTGGAAGTCTGCTGCACGAATCAGATCTTCAAAATCATTGCTCATATGGAGATATTTATTCGTGGGGGCCAATGGCAGCTGGGCAGAGGGGCTTTCTCTCTTATTCTTCCAAAATAATTTCTAGGGATTTGCCCACCCAGGGCAGTGCTGCTGCTTGGATTGTGTGGGGCTCCTTGATGTCATCAGTCCTGATGGGACTTCACCACTCTGCTCTATTATCTCATCACAGGACTCTGCTAAATGTGTTTTACACCACAAGCCCTTGCTTCATTAAAATAATGAAGAAATACATAAACCTGTGAGTTGAGGATCAGGAACACACTCTTTTCTGTCCAACTCCAGTGGTTTAATGTTTAGCATATGAGGTCAGTCAATTTCCTCTTTCCCTCTCTAAATCATTGCATAATATTGATGCAATATATTAAAGGAATTGACTTGGCTCAGCATCTGAACCCTGTGAAACCAACGCTTTAGAAAATATTCTCAGTGAAGTTAGTGAAAAGCAGCAGTTGTAACCCCATCCATTCCGCAGCTTCTGACCTAATTCTGCTGTATTGGAAAAAAAAATGCCCAGTCACATGGCAGGTTTCCTCAGTCTTTTGTTTGTCTTTTCAGACATGTTCTGCAATTGTATTCTGAATTGGCTGAGGGACGTAAAACTCACTATTTCCTCCCAATACAAACACCTCAATCATGTGGCAACTCAACCAATTTGCTGTTTTCTGTCTGGGTAAGTGATTATTGTTTTTACTGTTTCCCTCTTTTCACAGTTCCGTGTGCCACGCTGCTTGCTGACCGTAAAATGAGGCATTTATTTACTGCAAATGGCTTGTGTAGATATTGTGGTGAGAGTTCCCTTTGCAGCAATGTGAAAACACTGCTGATTGCAGGAGCCTCGTGCCCAGCTTTCCTCCCTCCCCTGGCCTCCTTCTGACATTCACAGACAAAATCTGCGAGGGACTTCAAGGGGAAGGCTGAACATCAAACAGGGTGGTTTGAGATGTTTTGTTTCTATCCAGCCTTTCTCCTGAAGGACTGATTCTCTTCAGCTGGACTCATCCACCGTGGAAGCCAGTGTTGGGAAGGGCTGGGAAGGCAGCTGGAGCAGAGAGCCAGGATTTACCAGCTGAGAGTTCTTCCAGCAGAATAAATACTCTGAGTTCATAGGAACCTCCACACAAACAGAACATACTTGGAAATCCCTTTGAAACAAGGGCTGTTACCATCTCCATCATCCAGTGCACCCCTTCTGCACATAAACTGTCCTTTCCACTGGACAATGCAGCCCAAAATACATTTTCAGTGGGATGAGCCAGCAGAGAGCTGGAAGCAAGAGTGAGACAGGAAGGTTTACTATAAAAAGGCTGAACCTGCCCTCAGAATTTTATCCAAAAATTCTCTTTTGCTGTCTTCTCAAAGCTTGGATGCTTCCCTGCAGCAAATGATTGAAGGGAAAAAAGACTTTGTCACGTAAGTGTTTTAAAATAGCCTTGCCTGATAAACAAAAACCCCACCAGCCTTTGTATGAAAGAAAGGACAGGCAGTCCAAAAAGCTGTCATGGATCTCACTATTTAAATAACAAGGGGGAAAAAAAGAAGTTACTGAGTTGGAAACTTGTTTTGCCATCCTATTGGATGAGTTATTTTACTGAACTTCCTCTTGACTGTGTCTGACTTTCTGTTTCCTGCTGGAGCAGCCCATGGTGTCCCTGACACAACTCCTCTTTAGACCAGGGCTGCAAGGCTTTGGGAGGCCCAGGGAACGTGGCAATGTAGGACTGACCCTGCCAGCTCAGGTCCAAGGGTCAGTAAGTCCGGGATCATATCCCATAAGCTATTCTAAGGGGTATGAATGATTCAAGCCTAGAAGTCATTTTTTTACTGATGGTTAACACTTTCTTTGCAGGCAGTTAAGCTTTATGAAGCATCAGAGAAGACGTGTCCCCTGTCACACCCACCTTGGGGCACTGACACAACTTCCAAAGTGTTTTATTTTTGCTGAGCCTGTTGCCAGTGTAGCTATATTTTGCCAGCTTGGTTGAGAACAAAGTCATAAAATGAGACGGGGAGGCTTATCAAGTAAATTAATTCGATAAATTATTTACAAGTTAAATTAATGCCAGACAGCGTGGATATTGTATTGTAAGCCTCGCATAAAACTGAGAAGGCCAAACACTAACTACAGAATTAAATGTAAATAACCCTTTTTGATGTCCTCTAATTAAACATCCAGCAGAATCACTTTGGCATCAAAAGCACGTGAAGTTATCAAGTCTAAGAAGAAATCCCAATATTTAGAGTGTACCTGTCATCAAAATATGTACAGAAAGTAAATTACTCTTCCTCTGATGAAACTGAGCAGAGAAATGCCTTTCCGTGAGGCTAAAGCTATGAGAAATGGTGCAGTCTGAATTTAGGAATGGAAGTCAATTAGGGTAATTACACAGTGCACTAGAGGTCATTCCTTATGCTCTCTGAAACCAGACTGAACTGCATTTGCAAGCTGTGCACAGGAGTTGTGTCTTCCTTGGTGCTGGTCAGTGAAGAAAAAGAATTGAACATACCTTTTTTTTTACAGTTTCCTTTAGCAGAAACCTCTTCATTGTCACCAAATGAAAGTGAAGATTAAACAAGGTGCTTGAAGCTGGATAACACAACCTGTCCCCAAACAGAAAGTGGAAATAGTTCTGTTTCAGCTAAAGGGGACAGAAATGGGGGATTTGGCTCCTCTTTCATACTCGGTGATACAGAAAAAGCAGTGAACATTGAATTATAAGTGCCTTTAAAAGATTTTTGCAACTAGGCAAGGACATCTAATTAGTTTTAGAAAGTATCTCATTAATGAGTGTAAATAACACAGTGAAAGTAATTAACTTACGCAGTGTAAATTGTCCATTGCCAAATATTTACAGTTACAGCTTTACCAATGAACTTCAGAGACAGCTATACACCAAAAGAAAAATGAAGGTTAAAGTATCTTTGAAAGCTCACGTATTTTTTATAAGCATAAAATTAAACCAATCGTGACTCACCAAAAAATTATTAATTGCAAATTGCAGACTCATGTCCTCAAGTAGCTGAATTCCTGATTTCACAGCCCAAGAGAAGAATTTCTTCTTCTTCAGAGAATAGCAGCAGATTTTCCTCTAATGGGTCTAAAACACTCAGCTATTCATAAAAAATGGAGTTGTAAGAAATTTTTGTCAGAAATTTCAGGAGTTACTGCCCTCTTGCAAAATAAATCCTGCTCTTAGTTCTGAAAAAAATACAAAATCTTGGGGAAGAAACACTGCTCTAGTATTTCTAGAAGCGCTTACATTTTTTGCGTTCTGATCAAGGCATGCCATAGCTCAAGTTTTGCTGTCAAATCAGCTACATTATTCATCAGGAAAGCACTTAAAAATCCTGAGGACTCTATTGATTCTTGGAAAAATATTTTCTGGGGCTTTTCTTTCCATTATAAGATTGAATCAGCGTTATGCTTAAGAAAGCAGAAGAGGAGAAAAACAGAGATGAAATTACCTTGGAGAACTAGCTAGAAGCAGAGAAGCTGAGAAAAGAAAGGAAAATAAAAGCTGACAAAAACCAGCTTTTGGCCTCATTCCTGCACCCTCAGGTGTAGCTGAAAAACAGATAGATAATAAAAAAATAAAAATTAGGAAAAATAGCCACATCACTCATTCTCACAGTATTGGTTAAATGCTTGCAGTCTGAAAATTCTCAAGCACAGGGCACATCACACTCAAGGCATTATCAGTTCATTATGTGCTGAGAGGTGCAAATTTCTGACCGTGTCAATTAATCAATTACTTTACAGAAGACCCCACTTTTGCTGATTACACTGCTCAGGGAGCAGCCCAGGGCAGGGATGTTTCGCTGAAGTGAAATTTAAGTAGCAAGATTACATCACTGTTATCCACATAAAGATGTGATTTACCACTGTGTTTTTGCAGATTTAGATGCAGCATAAATACCAATACCAATGCAGTGGCACACGCGTGCTACGATTGATTACTGAGGGAAAATGGAAAAGACTATTTCATAATTCTACAGGAGTCCTAAGGCATGCGAAACAGGAGCAGGAGTACATTTCTGACCCCCAAGATGGGCTTTTCACCAAAGTTCACATTTCAGAGGAGATCATTGTGCTTTTGTCCTTAATGGTATTTCCTAAATAGTTTATGTAAAAACAGAAAAAGCGCCCCAAACCTAACCAACCCCAAACATCATCAAATGTGTCAGAAGGTTATTCAAGTATTACTCAGTGTACTTACCTGGTGTCATTATGCCACCATTATGACCTTGCCACATAATTTCCAGGTTAACACAGTTAAACATTAACAATAGCTGACAATAAACCCCAAAATGGCAAGTGCTCCTTTTTTTGTTTGTTTGTTTTGTTGTTTGGGGTTTTTTCCTTCATTTGTTTGGTTTGGGTTTCTTTTGTTAATACCAGCAGAGGTTTTTAACCAAATATTTGAGTGCGCAGAAATCTGGTCACAGAACTCTTTGTAAAAGCTAATTAATAAAGGTGATGAAGATGAAAAGGAATTTTCTCAGATCTTTTTTTTCTCTTCTTTTTCAAATCAGCATAAAATCACAAAGTGTGTAATTGTCTGAGAAAGGAATCACAATGGGAAAAGCAAGTAAGTTACTAAGTTTTTCTGACAGTTTGAGCTTTTGCCTTAAAAGATCATGTTTTCCTGAGAAAGTCAGCATCATCTAGCCTTATAGTGGAGCTAGTGCTATAACATTAAAAAAATCAAGATGTGAATTAAAAATTAAAGTTTTTACATGACAACATAAATCAGTAACATTTGTAAAAAAAAAAAAAAGTTTTTCAAAATAATTTTCTTTGTGGCTTTTTTGTTTTCCTAATGATATCTACAACTAATGGGAATACCGAGGAATACCAAGAAGCCATTTAAAACATAGTGGTATATTGGGAGTGGTCTTGTTAACAGGAATCTTTCAATAGTATCATTTTCAGCGTTTCATCCCTGTTGCTTAGGAATGTATTCCATTCTTTAGCTTTTCCTTCATAACTTCCCCCAAAAATCTCTTTTTTCTTCCTTCCCCTTCACATAAGTGAACTTATAGGTTTTATCCCAAAAATTCCAGAAACTTCTGATCAATTTAAACTTATTAACAATTGTTAATAATAAAGCTATTCGGGACAATAAGTATCTTTTTGTGTAGTTACAAGAATGATTTTTGAATTGTTTGAGTGAAAATGTCGAGCAAGCCCACTGACCAAAGAAATGTGTGCTTAAAATTATTGAATAATTGAATATTTATTTAAATAATATTTATACTAAATAAAACACTTTATTTAGTGTAATCTGTTAATTTAGAATAGCAGATTTAATAATTGTTAAAAAAATATTTGGGTTTTTAATCTACAAAAATGTGGTTTATGTTTATCAGCCACAGAAATTGAAAGCTACTGAGGAAACAGAACTTTTAGTACAAAATTAATTAAAAAGAAATAAAACCACAAAATGTTAAAAACAAACAATCAAGGATGATTTCTTTGAATATCAGATCACAATTCTTTTTCACTTAAATATCGTTACATTTATTGGCAAACAAGACATGTTTTCAAGCTTTTTCTCCTTATACTTCTGAAATTTAAAAACTGGAAGAAAATGTTTCAGTGAGAATGTATTTTGTTCATGTTTTGGTTTTCCTAAGTAAATATTTCAAAATTCAAATTTGTGATAAGTCCAAAACCTTTAGCAGGCTGACAGAAGTGTGAAACCCACCCTGCTGATTCCTCAGCAGCTTTCAGCTTCTGTGGTGGAGAAAGTAATTTGAACTGCCACTGGGCATAAAATTCAGGGAAAACTTACCTATGTATTTAGCAGTGTTAAAATGAAGATGAAATGAAGAGTATATCCAGGTGCCTACACCACAGCAATTTTGCACTACAAGAAACACTCAAAGTGGTCACTAACTTGTGGCCTCTGGCTTTGCAGGGATTTTTGGTACAACAGCAGCAAACCAGGGGCTCATTGTCCTGACCCTGCAGCTCTGTGCTGAAATTCAGTCACTTGCAGTCGTTAAGGAAGGTACATGGCAGAAGAAATACAGGCACAAAAAGCTGAACTGGCACCTCCACAGGTATAAAACCAACCACTGGCCAGGGAGAATGAAGCCAGCACATCCTCAGTCTCCAGCCAGGCCACTCTTTAGGCATCACAATAATTCTCCCTACAAATCTAGCTAATTTCAGAGGCAAGAAATTAGATGAAACACACCACTGATCTGCCAGCCTCATTCCTACACGAAGTTTAACATCCTTGGCCTCTCCTGAGTTCAGCAAATATGAAAATGTACAAGGCAGCTTGGAGCATGAGAGAACAGCGAGACGAGCTTTTGTCTCTCCCATATTTCAAACATTCCATTAGAGGTTTAATGACTGACATAATTATGATACAGTGCTTGTGAGATTCCAGGTCATTAGCCTCCTCTGCCATGTGTAAAATGGAATAACTCTGTGGTAACTACTAAAAGAGCTATACACAGAAATAATTAATACTTATTAAACTAGTCACACTGAAAATACGTGGACATCAGCAGGTGCTGGACCTGACTCTGACTGTGTAAGACCCTGCTGCCTTCTCAGGAGGGTGGGATATCCCGCCCTGCAGGAGCTGCATGATGGAGGATTGGGATCTCTGCAGGGTCCCCAGGGGTATCTGCCAGCCGTAGATGGACAGATGGACACCAACATTTAGACATTCTGTCTAAATCTCCGGTCCAAACTCCATCAAAAGGGTTATTTTACTGACCAAAAGGGCTGTTTTCATCACTGTATTGATGGCATTGTAAGAGGAACTCAATGGCTGAATTCCCTTATCTGTGACAATCACAGAGCTCTGGGACAGGGCCCTGCCGTCTGGCACTGCTTCACATCCCCCAGCAGCTGGAAATGGGTAGATTTAATGGAGAAAAAGCCAAGGAGACATCAGCACGAGTTCTTTATTTATGCTCCTTCTCAAACAATCTACACAAGTAAATGGAAAAGAAAAAAAAAAGGCAAATAAAAAAAACCCTGTGCACTTTCTGTTTTTTTGAGATACTAATCTCAGACGTGTTCTGCCACCAGTGCCCAGCGACCACAAACATTTCATCTCACTAAAGTATGGCTCAGGGACTTCAGGCTGGACACTCCCAGCTGAATCCTACTGTTTGCTTAGAGGAACACTGTCCAGCTGGATCACCTAGAAATCACTCCCAGCAGTCACCCTGGGAGCAGTGGTTAAAGCCACTGTGCTCTGCCCTGCAGCACCCTCGCCTGGATGCAGGACCAGCTCATTGCCTTCCAGCAGCCCTTCCCTCAACAGGAACACAACAAAAACGCAACAGCAGATGAACACCAATGAGTTTGGTAAATCTGGCCAGCCTTTTTAGACCTCTTGAAAGTCATGTCTGCCAAATGTCAGGTGGCAGGAGGACAGGGCCTGTGCAAAGACCACATAAAAAGACGTCTCACCCCAGACAAAAAAGCTGCTACCCTTTACTGTTGGTCCTCATGAATTCTTAAAATCAACTGGAATACATTACGGCATACATTTTGTGAGCCTTAATTAAAATTTTAGTGAAAGGAATCAGTATTACTTGTGGCTTCAGAAGAAACTAACATAATTTCTGGAACTGCCTTTCTCTGAATGGATAACACAGATGTGTTACCACTTCAGCTGGGCTCAAGAGTGAATTTTGCAGTCATATCCATGTATGACACATTCATTTCATGGAGCCCTTTCAGACCATGATGGTGATTTTTTTTTCTAGAAAAGGCTTCACCAAACACCACTATTCAGAGGGTCTCCTAGTATGCTTCACCTCCTGCAGCCTTTCAGTCCACAGGACCAGCCTAGGGTTAATCTAAATAAAACGCTCTGAATCTGTGTAATGTGAATGTCAGCCCTAAATGTCTTGTTGTGCAGATCTGTTCCTTTTGCTCTACGGCACATGCTAATGCACATACACCCTTGTGTTACTTCTGGGCAGCATAATTTTGGCTTGACTTGAGCCATATCCCAGAACATAGATAGCTGGAGAGTGCTACGCTGCTGATAGAAAGTCAGCAATTACAGAAAAATTCCTGGTTATATTGCTTGTCAAGACTGGAATTTTGGTGTTACAATCAGGCCAAAATTCTATTGCCCAAAACTGCAGTGGGCCAATTCCAAAAGTTTTTGACTCAGCTACCAACATCAAGCACAGCTGAGAAATGTTTCTGTACTCAGTCCAGTGTTCCTCTGTTGGCCTTTTTTTTTTCTCAGCCTTTTTAATGAAAGAGGGTCTTTCTTTGTTCTTTTTCATTTGAGTAAGTCCCTCATAGGCCAGTCACTTGCTTTCTCTGTTTCTGCCAGAGGGCTGGGGAAGAGAATCAGAACAGCAAAAGCATGAAAATCTCATGGGTTCTGATAAAGACCGTGTAATAAATGAAGAGGGAGTAAAAGAAAAAGAAAAGTGATGTAAAGTCAGTCACTCACCACCTCCCGTCAGCAAACCGGGGCCCAGGCGGTCTCCAAGCAGTGGCCACTTTGGGAAGAGCTCCTCTCTGCCTCCTGCAATTTCACTGCTGAGCGTGGTCCTGGATGACACAGAATATCGGTTTGGGTCGCTTTGAGTCCAAGCTGTGCCAAATCCCATCACTTTTCCCACCCCCACCTGCTCATTGAGAGAGCATGAGAAGCAAAGGAGGTGTAGATGCTGTTCAAACACTGTTCAGCAACAATAAATCACCAGTGTGTTGTCCATCCTCCTTTGGTCCCAGATCTGAAACACAGCCCCATATGGCTTGTCAGAAAGAAGTCTCCAGCCCAGCCCAGTGTAGAGCAGGAACACTACTTTTTGTTTTGTTTCACAGTCATGGATGGCACAGATGCTCTGAACCAGGTGTTTTTAAAATTTTCCCAAAATTGTAATGCCTCAGGGAGATTTCCCTCTGCACCTTCGACTCACCTTTGCTCTCTTTGGCTCAGCCATACACAGACAGGCTGCTTCTGTCAGTGTGGGAAGTCACTCTGACAGTTTACTGAGCCCAGGAGTTTCTGGGCACCTGAACTTTCACGGAAATTCAAAACAAGATGATAGTAATCACGTGGGGAAGGCAGAGGCTATTTTGAGGGTAGAAGACAGCAGCACCTTTCTGGAAGCATTTTACCATGCCGTGAGTCAAAGCTGAACACTGTGTTGAACACGGGAATCTGTCAGTAAGAGTAAAGGAATACACCAGATGTAAAAGGACTTATTATAAATGATACATGAGATATCTGTCGTGTTGATGTTAAAACTAGAGCTGGTCTTTAACATTTCATAGAGGACAAAGACATGCATGCTTTTGTAACCAAGTTCCTGCCACTGCAGGATAGGCAGAGTCTGGTTCTGGCAGGGGAACATCTTGTTGAGGTGGCACTTAATCATTGTCATAGGTGTTCTTGTCACTTGAAACAGCACAAAATTTTAAGTCTTTTTTTCCCCCTTCTCGTCTCATCATTTTCATGAACTGCCAACAGAGAACTGAGAAGTTCCTCCACAAGAAGTTTTCAATGCCAGTTTTAATTAGAGCATTTGTGTTAGCACTGAACAGTCAGAAAAAAAGTTCAAAGCTGAAACTACACACTCACACAAGATCTACTCTTCTAAATCCTGTAAAACATCTGCACAAACCTTGTGAAAGCTCGCTGCCTAAATCCCAAGTTACTGAATATCAGGTTTGATTTAATTGGAGATCTTTGTGGCCACACACTCATAAAAGTCCGTCCCTCATAAAAAAAAGTGTGAATCTGCTTGTCCCTCTTAACTGTACACAGGTCCAATTAAAACTCAGTCCTAGTTCAAAGCCCGCTGACAGGCTGTGAGAAGCAAACCAGTAGCACAAATAATGCATAAAGCAGCAACAGGAGGATTGTGTGAGTCACAGTTAAGCAGATCTGACTGCCTGGTAGGAAGAAAAAATTAAAAAGAGGAAGGAGGATGTACAATATCCATTACCTTGCCCATCTCTTTTGTGGAGAGCACTGAAATTCTCACCAACAAAATTTTCCAATGCAAAGCTTTTTTCTACCAGGTGTCACCAATACTTAGAATAAAAAAAAAAGTTAGTTCTTCTGAAAATGTTATTTTTTAACCCACTGTTGAATCTTAAATGGTCAACAGTCAACATGATTGTTTTGATAAAATCTCTGCCTGGCTGCTCTTAGGCTTCCCTGGGCTGTAGAAAGCCTGAGTGCGTTGTGCAGTGTTCAATGTCATCACGAAAAGAAGCTACAAAAACAAAAATAGCTTCTCAGAATAAGTTAGCTGTGTAATTTGAGCTTGCTAGTCTCTGCTGTAGCTGGAAACTGCTGTCAACAAATAAAATTCCTTTCTAGTGCAGTGCTGGTCAACTTTCCAGAGCATGATACGGCTGTCGTCTTGGCAGATTGTTAATTCACGCCACGGCACACAGATGCATCCTAATAGAAATATAATTCAGTCACAAAAAAATGCCTGGTAAATACTTGAAATTTTTTCCTAAAATGTTATGTTCTGTTGACAGACCAGCTTTGTTTCATGACTGGTTTGCACATGGGATTCTGATCCAGGACTGAAATGGTTTCAGGTAAAATCATACACGCAGGGGAAAGTGGTGCTGCAGCCAGTATCAGGATGTGCTCAAAGCCTTTCATCTATTCCAAGTAAGGTAGAACTGAGTTCTGAATAAGATGGTTTTGCACCTTTAAAAACTCTTTGCTAATTCACAGTTGTCATTTTTGCTAAGAAAGCTGTAGTTTAAAATCTTAAAGCTTTGAAATCAAATACGTGTTAAAATAACTGGGTTATTCTAAATTATGTCAATTTCAGTTAAAAAGAAAGATATTACTTTATTTTTAAAATTATTTTAGGCATTGGAAATTGTTATTTCTTGACATACGTAAGGCAATAAAAGTGGAATTTTTAAAATCTTGTATTCTTTTTTAAATCTGAGTTTTAGCTCTAGCAAATTTTTAGCAGAAAAGAAGTACTCTTTCTCATTTTATGGGTAGATTTTTTCTTAAATGAGCCTTTGCTAGCAAAAAAGGATGCTAGTTTCAATGGAGCAGTCACAGACAAGCCCAGTTTAAATAGATTATTCCTTGTTTTTCTTTTTCATTTTCTGAAGTATGACAAGCCAGTTCAATCACAAATTTAATAATGTGTGCTCAGATTTTTATTGCAAAACTGTGAATGAGTTTCTTTGTGTGTCTCCTTGCAGTTGCTTCTCTTTTCAAAGGCTCATTGCAAAAAGCAACTCATGATAAATAAAACCCAAGTGTCAACCAGGGAGGTGTTCCCAGTGTCTCTTTCTCTCTACACTAATTAGGGGCCATAAGAAATTTAAGCACAGAGATTTAAAAGCAAAGAGAGACACCACTAGAGAGCAGATACAGGAGCTTTCACTACAAACCGGTACTGATAGATATTAATGCAACAAACTCAGTGCCACGCTGAACCGTCACTGACCCCCTGTTGCTGCAGAGTGGGAGCTGTGCTGCATCACTGGGACTTACGGAATCTTTTTAGAAAGCCTGCTGGCATCCCCAGCAGGTTTCCTGAAGGACTCAAACAGAGATAAGCAGCATCCAGTGACCAGCCAGAAAATCTGGCTCGGTGCACCAGCCGAGAGCCTCCGCAGCAGGCAGGTGTGTGCAGCGTGACTGATGGCATCGTCCCAGCACGCTGGGGACAGCGTGTCACCCAAAACGGGGTCAGGCTGTCCTTGCCGCACACTCTGGGGACCCTGATTAAAACATGCCATGCCTGCTTTCCCCTCCCCACCGAGGCTGCCCTTGGGCGGGACAGGCGATCCTTCAGGCAGCGCTTTTTCCAGCTGTGTGCAGAGATCATTAGCACGGCGGGGAACAAAACACAGGAGCTGCCTCATCACATCAGATCAGTGTCTCACTAAGTCTTGCATCACAGCCCTGCGCACAGCCCTTTCCAGAGGCTTTGGGGGAAGGTGAGAGAGGCCGCCCTGTTGGAATGCTGTGGAGTGAAGGTTCCAGGAAGAAAATGGGGCTGGTGTGTCACCTCCCTCCCTCCACCAGAAAAATAAAGAATTTATTGTGTTTAAGGCCGCAGCTGCTGAGGAAGAAGGGAGTGAGGCTTAAATCCAGTGTTCTGTGATCAGTGCCAGAGGGAAGAGGCAGGGAAGGGTGTTCTGCTTCTCTGTTGTAACTCTCGCTGGTTCCAGTTGTATGAAATTACAACAACAACAACCTCCTCATGAGGCCAAACGCAGCAACAAATATTCATGGCACTGTGTCCTAAGGCCAAGGTTTAAAACGAATGGGAATCCAAACTCCTGATTTCGGGTGTTTTAACAGCCAGTTTTACAAGCAGACAGAATTTGTGCCGTTTGACTGAGCCTCCTTCAGAAGCTAAAAGAAGGATGATCAGCTAGGCATCCATCAAGAATTTTGGGTGGCCTTGAAAGACGTGACTCACCAGACTGTGTCTTTCCCAGGCACCTGTGGCCAGGAGGCCAGCAAGGTGGCCAGAAAGAAGCAACTGAATTTCAGAAGAAAGCAGTTACTTTAATTCAAACTCCATACGTAAATCTCTTACCTGAGCTGAAAGTTCAGTCCAATCTAGAGAAAAGGAAAGTCAGTATTCAACGCTAATCAGAATCAGCATGATCCATTTAGTATTCATGTCCCAGGACAAGAAGATATGAATGAAAATAAGCTTTAAAACCAGCGTTCAGCAAGATTTCCAGCAAGCACAGTTTTGCAGTTCATCCCAGCATTAGCAGCGTACATAAATCCATGTGTTGTGATAAAGTCTTAAATCAGGGAGGAAGAATAGAACAAACCAGTCCCAAACCAAACAAACCTCTGCATGTTGCACGAAGTTACAAAGAGCAAGAAATTTCACACCACCTGGTTTTCACGCCACTTGTCACCAAACTCTGAAAGCAGTGACACAAAGTGACTCCCAACATTAACCTTTCCTTGGAATTCCACTGCTTCTCCCTGCAAGGCCCTGGCAGAGTTTGTGCCGACATCGTTGGCTCTCTCCAAAAAAAGTCACACAGAATTTTAGTCCTTGCAGGAATGTCCTGGGGACGTTTGCAGTGCAAGGACCAAGTGAGGGCCGGGAGTTGTGGTGAGCATTAAACTCTGACCATTCAGGCCTGGTTTAAGGGACCAGGTTTCTGACCTGGCTGGAGGGAGGAGGGTTGTGAAACTGACTCCATAATTCTGGAGAATTTGGGAGTGGGTGGGTGGATCTTTGTCACTGATGGGTCCCACATGCCTCTTGTGGGACCCCTATGGGTGAGGGGGTGAGGAACCCATGGGGACATCCCAGCTGACTCTCCTTCATGGAGCCCCTACAAAAATCCAGTGACTTCCTCAGGATTGTTGCCCCCCGCTCAACCCCTGTCCACTGTATCCAGGGAGACAGATTCAAATCTGTCTGATTTTTACCCAAAATTAATGAGAGAAGTCCCAGCTGATGATTCTGGAGAAGTCCGAGCCCAGCTGCTGGACAAAGGAAAAACAACTTTAAAGAGCTTAAAGACACCCATCTGGAATTGAGGGAAATGAGGCTTCTTAAAATATAAGCTAATAAAGGGGTTTTCCTTAAAAAAAAAAAAGAAAAAATGAGAGATAATAAAGGATTTCCCTGCAAAAAAAAAAAATAGTGTTAAAATGCCAGGTAAATAAGGAACAAGAATTTTTCCTTAAAATAAAGAAAATAAAAGTTTTTTTCCCTTTTAAAAAAATCCCTAAAAATAGAGATATTAACTTCCTTTTAGGAAAAAAAAAGAAAAACAAAACCAACAACACTAAAAATGAGGGTGTTTTAAAGGGGATTTTTTTTCCCTCCAAAATATAGAATTCCAGTGTATAAGGACTTCTTTTTTCTTCCTGAAAAAAAAGGCCAAAGTGCATAATAAAGATTTTTCTTATCCTCACAATAACAAAAAAAAGTCCTCAAAATCACAAATAAACAGGTATAATCTATTTTCTTCTTGTTAACAAAAAAGGAGATAAGGGATCTATAATTAAAAAATAACTTTAAAAGGACTTTTTTTGTTTAAAAAAATTAAATCAGGGAGTGAAAGTTGGAAGTTTGGAAAGGGGCAAAAACATCACTTATGGTGAGGAAGGATCCAGAGGTGCCTCCAGAACCCCAAAATTATTTTTAAAAAAGGCTTCACAGTGCTTAAAAAAAAAAAAAAAATCTGGAGGAGCCCAAAATCCCCAACACGTGATTAAGTGTCCTTTTCTAAAGAATCCAGGGAAAGCTCAGAGAGATTGGATGGGCGGAAAGTTGGCAAATTACGTGTTTCTGTAGCTTTTGTTTTGATAAAGGAAGGAGCGGGACGAGGCGAAAGCCAGCAATTTTGGGTGTTTGAGCTCATTTTCAGGCTGCAGTTCTTCACTTCATTGTAATCCAGGTAAGGGAATTTCTGTTCTGGTGGGATTTTGGTCATTCCTTGGAATACTGTCTTTTTAAAATCCTGATTTTTCATGGATTTAAGGAAGATTTGTCCCTTTAAATGACTTAAAAATACATGAAAAAAATGTAAATAATCCTAAATTTATTCAGAAAAGAAGGCAAAATTCCTGAATTCGGGCACAGAAGGGGAAAAAATTCCTCAATTCATGCACACAAGTAACAAAATTTAAGATTCAATTGAATAAAAATTAAATAAAAATCCAAATAAATAGAAGATAAAAATAGCATTCATCTAAAACCACAGTTAAGTAAAAAGTCAATGCATTTAGAATTAAAACTTAAAATGAAATTAAATAATCACTTAAATAAAATTTTCTATTAAAATTCAATCATATTAAATTAAAAATTCAAATATTAAATTTTAAAATCCGCTGAATTAAATTATATTAATGCTTAAAAATGCTCTAAAATGAATTAAATTAAAAAGCCAACTTTCCAAATACTTCACTTCTTTAAGGAAATGGTTAAAATACCACATGTACACACATCTCCACCCTCAAAATTCCTGGGAAAAGTGTGTGGTTTGTGTTTTAATGTGGATTTTTTTTGCCTCTGGAACCTCATTTTACTGCATCATCTGTTTTGGGGAGTGTTGTTGTTTTCCGTGTTTGTTTGGGTGTTTTTTTTGGTTTTTAGTGGGTTTTTTTTAAGTTTTCCTGTTTTTTACAATTATTTTAGGGTCGAGGATGTCACCCTCTAGTGTTTTCTTCCTCCTGATTTTAGGTAAAGGTTTGTTTCTAAAAAAGTGTTGTCATTTTCATCCCTGTTGGAAAAATGATTGATCAACTCATTCTGCCTCCTATTTTTTGCCCAGGTTCCATGGTGGACACCAAAACCTCATCTGAAAAAGGTGAATTTGGGGAGTTTTGCCCCAATAAAACGTTATTTCCACCTAAATCAAACTTTCTCCCACCCACATCATACCATTTTCCCACTATTCTCCCAAAATCCATGTGTTCCCCCTGTAATTCCCCTGGGGTCATTCCCTTCCACCCCAGTTTCACCTTGAAAACCCAGGAGAAGACACATCCATTTTTAGGTAACCATGACAGTGGGAACCCCAAATTTGGTGGGTTTGACCCTAAAATCCATGTCGTTGGGTGGGAATTCGGAGGGAGTTCACAAATCCTGATTTTCCCACAGGGTCCCTGCTCTATCCCTATGGACCGCACCAGGGGGATGAAACTAACCCCAAACAAGATGATGGGACATCTGAGGAGATTGCCCTCTCTGTTCCCTTTACCTTCTATGGCAAATCCTACCAAACGGCCTTTGTAGGTCACCCCAAATTCCATACTTTCGGGAATTTCCTCAATTTTCCCAAATTTTCCCCCCATTTCTACTTAATTTTTCGTGTTTGTGTGTGTGTGTGTGTGTGTCCCCAAAATCAACTCTTCTTGAGTTCATAGAGGGATTTGTTCTTGGACACTGAAACATCTTCAGATGGGTGGGGGATCTTGAGGGGACTGGCGCTATTGGGAAGGTTGGAGGGACTTGGGAGGTTCTGAGGATGGTGGGTGATGGTGTGGTCCTTCGTGGTCATATGGCTGGTGAGTCTTGAGGCAGTTGGTTGGTTTTGGGTGGTCCCATATGGGATGGATCTTGGGGTGTGTTGGTGGGTGTTGTGGGATCACATGGGTGGTGGGTTTTGTGAGGGTCCTGGAAGGGTGGGTCTTGGGAGGGTTGGTGGGTGTTGTGGGGTCCTGTGGGTGGTGGGTCTCAGGAGGGTCCTGGGGGTTGTGAGTGTTGGGGGTTCTATGGATGTTTGATGTTCGTGGGGTCTCATGGGGATTGTGTGTCCTCGGAGATTGGTGGGTTTTGAGGGGTTCTATGGGTGTTGGGGGCTCCTGTGGGTGGGGGTTCCTATGATTGGTGGGTCTTGGGGGACTCCTGTGGGTGATGGATCCTGGGGAGTTGGTAGGTGTTGGGGGGTCCCTATGGGTGGTGGTTCTTGGGGTGCTTGTAGGGTCCATCTTGAGGACCTCGCAGCCCAAGTCAAGGTGTTGCGCCCACCCGCTCCTGGTGTCACCTCCAGGTGAACAACAATGGGGTGATCTCCTTCGACAAGCCCGTCAGACAATACACCCCAGACCCCTTCCCTCTGGCGGATGAGAGCCCTTTTGTAGCTCCCTACTGGGCAGACGTGGACAACGTGCTGGGTGGGGACATCTTCTACCGCCAGACCACCGACCCGGCGCTGCTGGCAGACATCAGCAAGGATATCACCCAGTACTTTCCCAAAAGTCCCTTCACCGCCGCCTGGGCCTTGGTGGCCACCTGGGACCAAGTGGCCTACTATGGCTCCACCTCCCAAAAGGTGAGGTCCATGGTCCATGGGGCATGAAGGTCACTGCTTGGCTCTTGGTGACCCACTTGATGGCCTTGGTGACTCCCTTATTTAGACCTCCATGACCTGTTCTTGACTCCCATGACCCATCCTTGTCCTCCATGTCCTTTTCCATAGGGCAACACCTTCCAGGCTGTGCTGACCAGTGACTCCAAGATATTCTACATCATCCTCAACTACTGGGACATCCAGTGGACCACAGGGGCAGCGAGTGATGGGGATGCTGAAACGGGACTCGGGGGGACCCCAGCACATGTAGGTGGGGAGGGTGGAGGAGGACGGGGAGGAGGTTGTCCCATTCCATCTTCTAAGGATGATGATGATGAAGGTCAGGGATTGGCCCATCCCATTTCCTGGGGATGATCATGATTGTGATCATGATCATGATGAAGGTCCAGGATGGGCCCACAATATTTTTGGGGAGGTCAAGTTGTCCTTTTCCATCTTCTGGAGATGATGATGATGATGGTGAAGGTCAGAGCTTGGCCCATCCCAGCTACTGGAAATTATAATGATGATAATGATGATGATGATGAAGAAGACAGGAGATTGCCCACCCTTCTTCTGGCGATGATGATCATGATAGTGAAGGTTATGGATTGGTTCATATCATTTCTGGGAGATACCAAATATGTTCGCATCCTACCATCATTTAGGGGGCCCACCACCCCTTTTGGGTAGGGTTGGCCCACATATAATTCCCACCCCCCACAATTTTCCAGGCGGGATTCAACAGCGGTGATGACACCAATTTCTACAACATTCCCGGATCCCAAACCGATGCCATCATCAACATCACCACCACTTCCAACGTCAAGGTCCCGGGACGCTGGGTCTTTCGGGTGGACAACTTCCAGGAGACAAGTGTGGACCCCCCTCAGCTGAACAAAAACTGCTGGTTGTAAGTTGGGCTTTTAGGGGAGAAAATTTGGAATCTTGAGGAAAGGGGAAATCTCTCAGAGTGGAAAATTGGAAATGTTAAGGAACACTGGGAATTTGGGGGGTAAATTCAGGGGTGAGGGGGGAAATGTGGGGATTTGGGGGGATAATTTGTGATTGTGGGAGGGCTGTTGTGAATTTAGAGGAAGACTGGGGATGTTTTTTGTGTAAAATTGTGAATTTGGGGGGAACAGTAGGAATCTTGGTTAGTATATTGAGAATTTTGAGGCAGATTAGGAATTTGAGAATGGGAATTTTAGGAACAATTGGGAGTTTGTTGGGGAAAGGTGGGGATTTTATGGGATAATTTGTGAGGAAAATTTGGATTTTTTTGGGCAATATTGGGATTTTTTGAGGATATTGGGGATTTGGGCAGAAAGTGGTTCTTCCTCTTGGGCTGTTGCTCTCTCCCCTAGGTGAACTGAGGGAAGTGGGGCAGAGGGACATCACCACTGCCACCGTTGTCACCAAGGAAGTTACTGCGAAGGACAGGTTTATGTCAACTTCTACCAGAGTAATAAAATTGCAGCCAAGACATTGCAGTGTCCATATCCTTGTCATTGTCACGGCACTTCTGATGATGTTATCACACTCATGTCACCGTCACTGTTGGTGTTCCAACAGTTACAGGAGATCGGAGGGGTTTTGGGGTGAAATGTGACGAAGTTCATCCCATTTTGCCTTTTTGGGAGTTAATTTCTGAGCTCTTTCACAGTATGAAGTTACATGCACGTGGCACCTGTGTGCACAACAGACGGAACCCACAACACATAATTTGACATACACCCACTGCCCCTAAAATATTACATCTACAACACACTCAGACATCACAAGACACAACTTTACCCCTCCTCACCCTTGACCCCTACTCACAGAATCACAGGATCATTCAGGCTGGAAGAGAACTCCAAGATCCTCGAATCCAACCTTTGACTGAACATTCCATGTCAAACAGACCACAGCACTGACTGCCACGTCTAGATGTTTTCTTGAACACTCCAGGGATGGTGACTCCACCACATCCCTGGGCAGACCATTCCAGTGCCCAATCACACTTTCTGTGAAGAAATTCCTCCTGATGTCCAGCCTGAACCTCCCCTGGTGCAGCTTGAGACCATTTCCTCTTGTCCTGCTGCTGATTGCCTGGGAGAAAAGATTCACTCCCACCTGGCTACAACCTCCTTTCCAGGTAGCTGTAGAGAGTGGTAAAGTCATCCCTAATCATCCTTTTTCCCAGGCTGAGCTCTCCCAGCTCCCTCAGCTGCTCCTGGTGCTCCAGATTCTTCCCCAGCTCTGTTCCTTTCTCTGGACACACTCCAAACATTGAGTGGCTCCAGACCCTCAAGGTCCTTCTTGTCATGAGGGGCCCAGAGCTGCCCCCAGGATTCAAGGTGTGGCCTCAGCAGTGTCCAGCACAGGGACGGTCACTGCCCTGGTCCTGCTGCCACACCATGGCTGGGACAGCCCAGGGGCCATCAGCCTTCTTGGCCACCTGGGCACACCCGGGCTCATGTCCAGCTGCTGTCACCAGCACCCCCAGGGCCCTTCCCAATGAGCAGCTTCCCAACCACTGTGGCCCAGCCTGGAGCTGCAGAGGTTGTTGTGACCCAAGGGCAGGACCTTCCCCTTGCTGCACCTCATGCCATGGGCCTGGGCCCATTGATCCTATCAATTCCTCAACCCACAAAATGCAATTTTTAAAAAATCCTTCCCTCGTCCTCCCTTATTTCCCTTTTCCCACCTTTTTTACCCCAATCACACTTTATTTCTCAAAAAAATACCATTTTTTTGCTCCCTCACCTTCTAGTCATTGCAGAATAATTTAAACCTCATTGGGCAGAAAAACCTCGATATCTGGTAATGCCAATTTTTGACATCAGTTTAAAAAAAAAACAAACCCTGTTTTTCTCTCTGTTTTCACCTTTTCTGGCCAAAAATTATCTCACTTCATTGGGTGGGGCTGTCCCCTGGGGGTGCCTGGATTAGTCATTTTCTTCCCCCTTTTCCTGCCAAAATTATAAAATAATCGAGGGAGGAGCCAGATCTGCTGTCCTGGGATTGTGTTTTCTTCACAGATTTGGGGATAAAACGGAGCTCTTTGGGGATACGGACCTAAGCTGGGGATCAAACAGAGCCAAAGGCAGGTAAGGGCAAAAGTCAATCGAATAACTGATAATTTTTTTTTGCAGGAAAGATCCCCAAAGTGGGAAAACCCACCTGAAAACTCCTCAAACTCCCCCTCCTTCCCCGCCCCAGCCCTCGATCTGGTCCTGGGAGCAGTGGGATTGGAAGGTTTGTGAAGGGATTTGGGGGAGAAAAAGGCAGGATAGGGGGGATGGAACAGAACAAGGTGGGGTGGGGGGAGGGAGAAAAGGAAGAAGAGAGAAGAAAAGGGAAAAAGCAGAAGGAAAGGAAAAAGGGGGAGGAAAGGGAAATTGGGGAAAGAAGAGAGGAGAAAAAAAAGGGGAAAGGGATAAAAGGAAAAAAATTGAGAAAAAAAGGGTGAAGAAAGGAAAACTAGGGAAAGAAGGGAGGAAATAGGGAAAAATGTGGGAAAGGGGGAAAAAGGAGAGAAAAAGGAAAAAGAGTGAGACAAGGGAAAAAGAGGGAGGAAAAGGAAACCAGGGAGGGAGGAAAGAAAAAGAAAAATGCAGAAAGTGGAGGGGAAAAAGGGAAAAGGGGAGGAAAGGATGAAAGGATAAAAAAGAAAATTTAAAAACTGGAAGAAAAGGAAGAAAAGGGGGGGTGAGGAGTAAAAAGGGGGGAAAGGGGTAGAAAAGGGAAAAAAGATGAAGAAATGGAAAAGCCAAAAGTAGTTTTGGATGGAAAAAGGGGATTTAGGGAATCGAGGAGAAAATGGAAAAATTAAGCAAAAGAAATAACAGAATGGGTAAAACAAAGGAAAAAGAGGAAATGACAAAAAACTTGGAAAGGGAAAAAAGGAAAAAGAGGAAGGGGGAAAGAAAAAAAAGAGGGAAAAGGAAAGGAGATGCAAAGGTACCTTGGCTGGAGGGGGAAATGATGAGGACAGGAGGTTGCCCACCCTTCTTCTGGAGATGATGAAAATGCCCCCCAAAAGCCAATTTAGGGGTCAGGTACACTAAAATTCAGATTTTTGAGTAAGTGCAAATAAAATAACGATTTTGAGGATAGCTTGAGTGGGAAGAACAGATATTGGGGACACATTCGATAAACCACTGATTTTTGGGATGAGTGCAAGGCTGAAACTCACAGATTTTGGGGATTTGTGTGAGTTTTACCTCAAGAAATGGTGCATTTTGGGAAAATCCTAGTGAGATTTCAAAAAACGTGAGGATTTGACTGTTTTCTTACCTTTTGCACCCAGAGCATTATGGACGGCAGCCTGGAAAAAGCAGATGTGCTGAGATGGTTCTGGATTGTTATGTTCTGGAGTAAGTTGAAACAGGGTGGGGAAATGCCCTAAAAGCTCTAAAATCCCCCTGAAATCATGAATTTCCTCAAAATAAGGGTTTTCCAGCCCAAAACAAGGATATCCCAGCCCAAAAGCTCCATCTTTTGCCCAGGGAATTAATTGGGATTTCATCAAATTCACGATTGTTCAAATGCTTTTTTTCTGTGAATGATGATCCAACAGATGATTCTAATTCATTTAATATTTGTTCAGATCGATGGAGTTTACTCTCCCAACTGTAAAATGAGTGTATGAAAAATTCATCAAATCACTGATCAAACTAACACTCCATCAAATGAGTGATCTAACAAATTAAAAGTCCATAAAATCAATCAAGTACATCAAATCCATAATCCGTTAAATCAATAATCCATCAGATCAATGTTAATTTAATTTTTTTCTCCAAAATAATATCCCATCAGATCAAATCAATAGTCCATAAAATCAATAAACTGTCAAATCAAAATCAATGACCCATGAAATTAACACTCCATCAAATCAATAGTCTGCCCACTAAAAAGTCCATTAATTTATTAATCCATTGGCTCAATAATCTATTAAATCAATAATACATGAAATCAATGATCCATCAAATTAATGGTCTAACAAATGAAATCAAAGGTCTATCAGATTGAAAATCCATCAAGCCAATAATTTATCTAATCATTAACCCATCCATTTAATAATCCATTGAATCAATAATCCACCAAATTGATCAAGTTATTAAATCAGTAGTCTATCAAATCAATAATCCATCAATCAGTGATCCATGAAATCAATTGTCCATCAAACCAGTAATCCATCAAATCAATCGAATCTCCATCAAATCAATAATCTATCAAATTACCCACTCCTCTTCTTCTTCCCCCCAGCTCTCCTCCATGCCCCCAGCATCACTTCTGAGATGTCACCACCTCACCTGGGTGATGAGTTCCTGGTGGCTTTCCTGCAGAATGGTGACCAGCGTACCCTTCGCAGCGACTTCCGCCTCCTCCTCCTCACTGGCCCCTCTCCGTCCACCACTGCCACCATCTCCATGAAGAGACCTGGATTACGGATGACGGTGCAGGCAGCTGCCAACCAACCAGTCCTGGTGAAGATCCCACCCCAAGCAGAGATGGTGGGAAGCCAAATTTTTGAAAATGCAGTGGTGGTGAAGACCACTGCCGCCGTCACCGCAGTGATGGTCAATGACAAACCCACTGCAGCTGACTCTGCTGTCATTATCCCGGTCCACAGGTGGGGCACGGAATACCACGTGGTCACCCCTAATCCTGGCCCCACCCGCTATGCCCAGTTTGTGGTGGCCACTTGGGATCAACCCACCACGGTTAACATTCATCTCAATGCTGACGTCACCTTCCGTGGACAGCTGCACCGACGTGGCTCCACCCTCACCATCCCGCTGGAGCCGTTCCAAGCAGCACAGATCCAGAGCGCAGCCGATCTTTCTGGAACACGGGTGGTGGCACAGGGACCCGTGGCCGTCTTCAGCGGTCTCACCTGTGTGGGCAGGTTGAGCCGCTGCGATCACGTGGTGGAACAGCTCCACCCTATCAGCCAGTGGGGAAAATCCTTCCTTGTGCCACCGGTGCCTTTCCGGGGACAATCCAACCTCGTCTACATCACCGCTGCCCAACCAACACGTGTCACGGGTCATGGTGAGGTCACTGAGACCACGCGAGAGATACAACCCAACCGTGCACTGCTCTATGGCACCCAATCCCCGCTGGGCTTGTTCCTCACTTCTGAAGCTGGTGTCCAGGTTTTCCTGTTGGGCAGTGGTGGGAATAGCGGTGGAGTGACCTTTGAGCCATTTTTTGTCAACATCCCGGACATCACCGGTTACTGCAACTCCTACAGCGTCGTTGCGCTGGAGGGGTATGACAACCGCATCCTGCTGGTGGCCAAGACAGCAGAAACTTCCGGAATACTGCTGAACCAGAGGCCGTTAGGGAGTGTGGTGTGGGAGCCGATCCCTGGGACAGAATATTCATGGATCGGGATAAATTTGGGAAGCGGATTTGGAATCCATCATGTTGAGCATGAGACAGCGGCATTTGGGGTGTGGAACGTCGGGATGGGAGAGGGGAAGCGCTATGGAGCAGAGGGAGCTTGTGACAGTGGTGAGTGGAGGTGGACTTTGATATCAATAAATGATCTAGAATTATAGAGATATCAATAACAGATAGTTATAGTAATTCTATTTAATTACATGTAATCATGCAAATGACAAAAATCAATTAAATAAAAAATAATAATATTACATAATAATATTATATTTTAGTAACATATATTATATGAAACCATATCATATAATATTATAATAGTAACATTTTAAGAAAATACTAATATACAAACATATAGGAATAACAGTAAAAAACTAAATGTAATATATTAAATAAATAAACAAGAATTGATGGAGAAGTACATAAATAATATATAAAAATCACTATCTGAAATATAAATATATAATAAATATAACCATCTAAATATTAGCGATAAATATATATAAAATAACATATCTGTGATAAATTTATATTTATACATTATTTAGAATCATATATTTATTATATTTTGAATAATTCTGTATGGCAGAAATACATAAGCAATATGTGGATAAATAATTCATATCTAAACAAATATAGAAATAATATATAGATATTTATAAATAATATAGAAAAACTTAAGTGTAATTACAAATCAGACATAAAAAACCCCAAAATACATAAATAAAAATGATATAATCAATTGATATAATTTAATCCCCTGTCGCTAATAAACCCGCAGACCCCTGCCAGCAGGTGCGTTGCCGCCCAAAGGAGAGCTGTCACCTGGACAAGGGCGCGCCCACCTGCCGCCACGACTACCTGGGCACCTGCACAGGCTCCCCAGCCCTGCAGTACCACACCTTCGACGGGGCAACCGTGTCCACGCGTGGTGGCTGCCGCTACACCCTGGCCAGGTACTGTGGGGATGACCCTACCCTGCAGCCCTTCACCGTGGAGGAGCAACGGAGCCAGGATCGCTCCGAGGATCCATTGGCCAATGTCTACATCTATGCCTACAATGTCTCCATCCGTGCCGGTGAGGACAGGGCCATCCAGGTGAGTTTCCCCAGGTGTTGGATCCATCGTTCCAAATAAAACCATTTGTTCCAAGTGGATTAAAATTCATGGGTGAGTTTGACCTTCAAAAAACAAACAAAATCACCAAAAAAAGTGGAAGAGGATAAATCATTGCAGTGTTGATGTTGACCTTAAAAAGGAAGTAGAAGTGCCACACCTATGGAATTTGGGGAATTTTTTCCATTCCCACTCAATTTTCCAGGTAGGATGTGATTTCTACCTGTCCTGGTCTCCATACAAACAAAATTAGCTCAGAAGATAGAGAAAATAGTTCAGATTTGGGGTTTGAGCTTTTCTTGGTGTGAATGCCCAGGAATTAGGGCAAAAATTCTGATTTGTAGTGCAAATTGGTCATTCACAACATCATTTCTCCCTCTGTTTGTATCTGTGTGGTTTTTGTGGGGTTGGAAACCACCTGCTGAGTTTTAACCCTCCTCCTCCTCATCTTCCTCTCCCCACAAGGTTAACAACAAACCCACCGATCTTCCAGCCACCCTGGAAGAGGGAAAAATCCAGATTTTCCAGAATGAGGGTCGGACCATCCTCCAGACGGATTTTGGGCTGCAGGTGACCTATGATGAGGACCAGGTTATCATGGTGGCAGTGCCCAGCAGCTATTTTGGGGCCAGCTGTGGCCTCTGTGGCAACTTCAATGAGGATATAGACGATGAAGCAATGGTTCCCGATGGTATTCCTGGTGAAGGTGGAGAGGATTGGGCAGAAAGTTGGAGAGACCCCTCATGCCAGGAAAATTGTGGAGACCAGGAGACTGCACAGAACACAGAGGGCTGTGGTGAGTTCATGGTGGGGGGAGGGTCTGAGAGGGTCTTGGGGAAGGGAGAAAATACTCAGCTGTGGGTATTGGCCTAGAGCAATGGTTGTAGGCATCAACACGATCAATGTGTCTTTTCACCCCAAAACATCCCAAAATCCACCTACCTACTTGATCTGACCCGAGGTGTCCATAACACATGAAATTATACCAGCATTTTCCTGGAGGCCATCCCTTCTCGGTGTCTCATGGACTCCACAAATCTTGTAGGTATCAACATAATGAGTGGGGAAGGAACCACCCCAAAATCTACCTGATCTCACTCCAGCTGCCCAAAAACCAGGGAATTATGCTGAGATTTTTCCTGAGGGTTGTCCCTGTGGGGTGTCCAGTTCGTTTTAGGTGTCAATGTAACCAACACCTCCATTACAGGGAAGGCTTGCATTGGTTGGTTCTCCCTAAAACACTCCTAAGCCCCCCTGATTTGACTTCAGGTGTCCACAACACATGGAATTGCACTGGGGCTTTCCCGAAGACCATCCCTGTATGGTGTCTCACAGACTCTTAAACCCCCTGTAGGCATCAAGGCAACCAACAACCCCAGCACCACCGCCTCTTCTTGTTTCCACAACAATCGCTCCTACAAACTCCATGAGGAATTTTGGGAAGATGGGAGCTGCCGGAAGCGGTGTCGGTGTGAGAGTTCAGGGACAGTGACTTGTAAGCCAGGGGCATGTAGATCCCATGAGAAGTGTGTCATGGTTAATGGCATCGCCAAGTGTACACCCAACAAGCACTACACCTGCATCGGGACGGGTGACCCGCACTACACCACATTTGACGGGGTGAGGTTCGACTTCCAAGGCTCCTGCATCTACCAGTTTGCTGCCCTCTGCACCCCCAAGCCCACGCTGGTCCCCTTCAATGTCACCGTGGAAAACAACCACCGCGGCAGCCGTGCCGTGTCCTTCACCAAGACCGTCAACCTGGAGGTCTATGGGAGTGTCATCAGCATGAGCCAGGAGCACCCACGAAAGGTCAAGGTGGGCAACCACTCGAGGAATACTTTTCACCCCCAAATTCCCTCAAAAATCCCTTACATCCCCAAATTCCCTCGTATTCCCCTTTTTTTCTGTTCTAATTACCTTTCTCCCACCAAAGTCCTTCTTTTTCCCCTCAAAGTATCCTTTTTTATGCCAAACTCTCCATTTTCCCCTAGATTCCCCCTTTTCTTCACCCAAATCCCCCTTTTTATTGCCCAAATCCCCTTAATCTCCCCAAATGCCTTTTTTTCACCATGTATCCCTTTTTACTCCTTGACTCCCCCCTTTTATCCCAAATTGCTCTTCATTTCCCCTCAATTTCCCATTTTCCCCCAAAATTCCCCAATTTGGCCCTTAAATTGTTCTTTTTTTCCTGCAAAATCCCCTTTTTGTGAAAATGTTTCCTTTTCTCCCCTAGAATTCCTCTTTATTTGTCCATAAATTCTCCGCTTTTCTGCCTAAGTACTCTTCTTTTCGCTCAAATCCCCCTTTTATCCTCCAAATACTACTTTTCCCCCCAAAATCAACTCTTTACCCCCAAAATGCCATTTCCCCCAATCCCCTTAGTTCCCTCAAATCACCTATTTTCACTGAAATGCCCCCACTTTTTCCCAACCAATCTGCTTTTCACCTCTAAATCCAAATTTTCTTTCAAATTCCCTCTTTTTCTGCCAAATTCCTGTTTTTCCCGACTCCACCTTTTTCTCCAAAAATCCTTTTTTCCTAACCACCATTTTTCCCCCAAATTCCCATTTTTTTGATAAATTTCCCCATTTTTTTCTTCCCAACTTCCTCCTTTATCCTCCAAATGACCCCTTTTCCCCCAAATTTCCATTTTCCCTCAAAATACCCTTTTTTACCCCTAATTTCCCTTTTTCTCCTTGAATTCCCCCTTTTGCACCAATTCCCATTTCTTCCTCAAAAATCTCTTTTTTTTCTTCAAATCATCCCTTTCCCCCCAAATTTAACTGTTTTCCCACAAATTTCCCCCTTCTCTCCCAAATTCCCCATTTTTTCCACAGAACTCCCCAATACCCCAGATTCTCCTTTTTTTCCCTCATAACCCTCACTCTTCCCCCAAATTACCTTTTTACCACTAAACTCTAACTTTTACCCCAAATTATATTAAATATATAATATATTAAAAGCGAATTAAAATATAAAAATAATTCAAATAAAAATACAAACATAAATAAATAAGAATAAAAAGAATAAAGATAAAAATGAAAGCAAATAAAAAGTCAATAAGAAGAAATAAATGTAAAAAGAAAAAATAGAATTAAAAATATAAAGTAAATTAAAATAAAATTATAATATAAACAAAAATACAATAACCAAACAAAACTACCAAAGTATGATTTCAAACCTCTTCCTTCCTGTCTCTACCCTTTGTCTCCCTCCCGCTCCTGCAGGTGGACGGCGCCTTTGTGTCCCTTCCCTTCACCCATCCCCACTTTTCCGTGTTCTACCGCGGCGTCCATGGCTTTGTCACCACCGACTTCGGTGTCACTGTCACCTTTGACTGGTACAGCTACGCCCGTGTTATCCTCCCCACCACCTACTCTGGTGCCGTCTGCGGTCTCTGTGGCAATGCCAATGGTGACCCTGATGATGACTTTGTCACCCCCGGTGGCCACCGCGCCTCTGATGAGACCCAGCTGGGTGACAGCTGGAAGGTTGGGGATGTCCCCGGGTGCTCAGCTGGTTGTGGCGCAGAGTGCCCGGTGTGTGATGCGGTGCAGGTGCAGCCGTACCGTGGGGACAGGTACTGTGGAGTGATCGCCCGAGCAGGGGGACCCTTCCGGGAGTGTCACCATGTCATCAACCCAGAGCCATTCCTGCAGGACTGTGCCTTCGATTCCTGTCACTACAAGGGACACCGTGACACTGTGTGTCAGGGTGTCTCTGCCTATGTCACCGCGTGCCAGAGTCAAGGGGTGGATGTGAAGACGTGGAGGACGGCGGAGTTCTGCGGTGAGTGTGGGTGGGGTGAGGGAAGATGGGACCCTCCCTTCCTTCCTTCCTTCCTTCCTTCCTCCCTTCCTCCCTTCCTCCCTCCCTTCTTCCTTTCCTCCTTTCCTCTCTCCCTTCCTCTCTCCCTCCTTTCTTCCTTCCTTCCTTGAGGGACTCCCCTTCCCTTCGGATATTCCCCTCACTCCCTCTTTTCTTCTGTTTTTTTTCCCCAGCTCTTTCCTGCCCCCCTCACTCCCACTATGAGCTCTGTGGGAGCCCCTGCCAGCCCACCTGCCACACCCCCTCCGTCCCCTCTTCCTGTTCCACATCTCCTTGCTCCGAGGGCTGTTTCTGCGACCCCGGTTATGTCCTCAGCGGCTCCGACTGTGTCCCCCACTCCGAGTGTGGCTGTGAGTACCTTGGTCGCTACTATCAGAAGGACACCGAGTTTTACCCCTCGTGCCGGGAACGCTGCCGCTGCAGCACCAATGGCACAGTGACCTGCCAGGAGGCGTTCTGCGGTGCCCACGAGGAGTGCCGGGTGGAAGATGGGGTGTTGGGATGTCACCCCACCGGTTATGGCCGGTTGGTTGTGTCGGGAGACCCCCACTATGTCACCTTTGATGGACGCACCTTCAATATCCCGGGATCCTGCACTTACCTCCTGGCGCGGGTGTGCGAGCCGGCAAGACGATTGGTCAACTTCACGGTGTTGGTGGAGCATGAGGCAGGCAGTCAAGGTGACCCAGTGCTGATGAAGAGGGTGGTGGTATCCATCCATGGGTACACCGTCACCATGGAGCGGGGACAGAGGTGGGAGGTGACGGTAAGTCTGGAGAACCCCACAGTGATGTGGTGATGATGAAGGGGGTGGTGGTGTCCATCTGTGGGTACAGCGTCAACTGTGGAGGGGATCTGGTGATTCCCACGGTGACGCCATGCTTATAAGGATGGTGGGCGTTTCCCTCCACATCTACACTGTCACCATGGAGCGGGTCTGGTGACTCTATACTGCACGTCACACGTGTCACCCTATCCCCATTCCAGGTGGACTCGGAGCGCTACACCCTCCCACTGGTGACAGAGGACAAGAACCTCCGCATTGGCCAAGAGGGGAATAACATCATCCTCCACACCGCCGCCGGAGTCCGCATTCTCTACAACACAGCCACCTTCCTCCTCATCACTGTCCCCGACGTCTACCGTGGCCGGCTGTGCGGCTTGGGCGGTGACTATGACGGGGACCCCAGTGATGACTTCCGGCTGCCCAGCGGGGCGCTGGCAGAAACCACCCAGGAATTTATCACCTCCTGGAAGGTTCCAGGGAAGGACAGAGCATGCAGTGACGGCTGCGATGACGGCGTGTGCAGCAGGTGTGACGTCGCCAGTGAGATGACGTACGGCAGGAACGGATCCTGCGGCATCATCCGTGACGCAGAAGGGCCATTCCGGGGGTGCCACCCACGTGTCAGCCCTGTGGAGTATTTCACCCACTGCATCCATGATGTCTGTGCCGCCAGAGGGGACCATGCTGCCTTGTGCCACGCGCTGCAGGCGTACGCCACTGCTTGCCAGGCTGCCGGCGCTACAGTGGAAGCGTGGAGGACAAAGGACTTCTGCCGTAAGTCAGGAAGAAGTCCCTCACTCCGGGTCCTCTTTTTCTCAAAAGCCTTATTTTCTCCTAGAGAAAAACCCTAAAATTTTGGAAAAAAAAAATCCCTCAAGTTTGGGAAAATTAGTTTTTGAAATAATTTCCCGCAGCTGGGGAAAATTTTCCTCATTTTAGAAAGTGTTCCCTCAAATTTTGAAAAAGTTCCCCTGAGTTTCAAAAAAATCTTCAAGTTTTGCAAAAATTCCTTCAAATTTTAGAAAAAGTAGTCCAATATTAAAAAACCTTTAAAAAGTGAAAAAAATTCAAATTTCAAAAAAGCCTGCGATTTTTGAAAGAATTCACTCCAATTTTAGAAAAATTCCCTTCTGTTTTGAAAAAAACATTCTTCCATTACTCCAAAATTCCTTTAAAATTTGGAAGTTCTCCCTCAATTTTGGTTAAAACCTTCCAATTGTGAAAAAAGCCTCAAAATCTGAAAAAATTGCTCACCATTTTGAAAAATAATCAAATTTTGCAAAATTCCCTCCAACTTTGAACTTCTTTCCTCTAATTTTGGAAAACACCCTTCAGTTTTGAAAAAATATTTTGCAGAAAGACTTCCAATTTTGCTAAAACCCTTCCAATCTTGAAAAAAAAAGCTCAAATTTCATGAAAAAAACCCCCAAAATTTTTGAAGAAATGACCCAATTTTGGTAAAATGAAGAACATTTTACTGAAAACACTCCAGTATGGAGGAATAATGCCAAATAGGAACGATGACCTCAAATTCACACAAAAAACCACAACCCAATTTGGAGAAGAAAAAAAGCTGAGTGTATATGAAAGTACCAAAACTAGATAAAAGCCTCCAATTTTGGAAAACAATCCCTCCAAAAAAAAAAAAAAAAATTTTTCTGATAACATTCAAATTTCGACCAAAACCCCACAAAATTTTGTAATTGTCCCAACAATGGTGTTTTTTCCCTTTTTCCCCAGCACTGTCCTGCCCCCCAAACAGCCACTACGAGCTCTGCACTCGCACCTGTGACCTCACCTGTGCTGCCCTTGTGGGCCCTGCCCCCTGCACCTGGGGGTGCTTTGAGGGGTGTCAGTGTGACGAGGGATTTGTCTTCGATGGGGACACCTGTGTGTCACCCGAACGCTGCGGCTGCCTCCACAGGGGACGCTACCTCAAGGTCGGGTGACAGGGCAGGTGACACCTGAGGCTTGGGACTGGTGGGGTTGTTTTGCTGGGAATCAGGTTGGGGGTTGGGCTGCCCCATCTAGAAAATCCCAGAGGGTTTGGAGAAAAAAAAAATGGGCAATTGACAGCAAAAAGGACAATTGCCAGGGGAAAAAAAAGACAATTAGTGAGGGAGCAGCCAGGAAAAATGAATTAATAATTAATGAGAAAAAAGGAACAATTAATGGTGAAAAAGGACACATAACAGGAAAAAACTGTGATTAGCTGGGAAAAAGTTACCATGAACTGGTTGAGTTGCCCAAAGTCCCCCAAATCCACCTGAATTTCTCACTCTCTAGGATGTTCCCCCTTGGAAGCTGGGTAATTCCCCCAAAATTTGGGAGACAGGGCTTAACGTAACAGCTTTCCTGTTCCAGGCAGGTGAGATTGTCACCTTCAACAACTGCTCCAAGGAATGCCACTGTCACCCATCACGGGGACTGGTGTGCCAGGACATGCAGTGTCCCCAGGACCAGGTGTGCATCACCCGTGACGGGGCACAGGGATGTGCCAGGAGGGAAGGCCACTGCCGGGTCACACCTGGAGCCACCTTGACCACCTTTGATGGCATCGCCGGGCCCCTGTTGGCCAGTGGCACCTACAAAGTGTCAGCCCTCTGCGATGAGGAGGCACCAGATTGGTTCAAGGTGGTGATGGAGGTCAGCGACTGTCGTGAGGTGAATGTCCCTGCGGCCACAGCTGCCATCGTCTTCGTCCGCGAGGGCGTTGTCAGCGTCAACGGCAACATGGAGGTGTGGGTGAGTGGGGCAGAAGAGGGTTTTGGGTGGTTTGGGTCAATCTAGAGAGATTTGGGAAAAAATCTCTCTAGATTTTGCCTGGTAGTGAGCTACTTTGTCTGATGTGGAGCAGTTTTGCCCCATAATGAGCCATTTTTGCAAAAAAAAAAAGAGTGACTTTGACTCTAGCCAAGCTAGAGCCCTTTGCTGTAGACCAAAGGGTTTTTTATCACGTCTCGTCATTTTCTGTAATTTTCCCAGGTCAATGGCCTCTTCACCCGGCCCCCCACCACCATCTCTGACTCCATCTCTGTGACATCATCCCCTGGGAATGTCACCATCACCCACCGCTCTGGGATGTCCGTCACCATCACCCAGGCCGGGGAGGCGACCATCACCGTGACCTCAGGCCTGGCCTCCCGTCTCTGTGCCCCCTGTGGGAATTTCAACGGAAACCCCAGAGATGACCTGAAGCTTCCAGACGGACGTGATGCCCGGAGTGTTGGAGAAGTGGTGGACATGTGGAAATCCCGGGATTTTGCTGGATGGTGAGTGATTCCTAATTTACTTACCCCCAAATCCAAGAAAATTGTGTTTATCCACCCAGAAATTTGGCAATAATGTCAGTGGGGGAGGGGCTGGGCAGATCCTGGAAGGAATTTTCCAGTTTCTTTGGTTTCATCCGCAGCGACTGAGGCAGGATCCTGTGGGAACGATCCGGGTAAGCGACTGCTTTACCAGAAAATGAGCCATCTTTCATTATAAGGGACCTTTTTTTGCCCAATAATGAGACATTTTTCTCAACAATGAGCCATTTTGTGTATTAAGTACCATTTTTTCCCCAAAATTGGCCATTTTCCCCAAAATCAGGCCATTACGTATAATGCTGACCCACTTTTGCATAAAAATGACCTAGTATTTCCATATTAACAATCCATTTTGCTTAATACTTCCCCATTTTTGCCCAAAACTGACCCATTTCTGCCCAAAATGATGCATTTCTCTTTCTTCCAGCCACATCTCCCACCAGATCCGTCAAGAAGTTGATGCTCCTGTATACCCCGTCCTGTAGGTGGATCCACCTCAAACTCCCCCAAATCTGGGAAAATTCTGGATTTTGCCTCAAATCCATAAAATTTTCCTGGATTTTTCCCAAATGGATTAACTCTGTGTGGATCCTAATGCCCTGATGTCCCATCCACTCCCTGGAATCCAAAAATATATCAAATTCAGGTCAAAAAGACCCAAATTCCAGTGCTTTTTCCCATATAAAAATGATACTGCCAAGGGCTGGTTTTGATACAACAGTCAATAAATGCTTCTAAAGGCTTTTTTGTGTGTGAATTTGAGGTTTATTTGCTAATTTGTAAAACTGGGGGGGTCGTCATCCCAAAGGGTAGGGATATTTTACCCCAAATGTCGGTCAATATGGCCTCCAAGTGTGGGGCACTGGGACCCCTATGTGGGGCATTGCAGCCCCAGAGTATGTGGCCTTCTGACCCCAAAGTCCAAGATACTGTGACCCCTAAATTATAGCCCCATGACCCCCAAGTGTGGCACATCACAGCCCCAAGCGTGGGGTGTTTTGACTGCAAATTTTGGGGCCGTGAAACCTAAAATAGTGTAGCACTGTGACCCCTAAATGTGGTATGTTTGACCTCAAAGTGTGGTACAATGTGATTCCAAAGATTGGGGCACTATGACACCCGAGTGTAGGGTGATATGATCCCCAAGTGTTTTTACTCCAAAATGTGGGTCACTGTGACCCCCAGGTGTGAGATACTGAAACCCCCATATGTCAGTCACCGTGATCCCAAAGTGTGGGTTGTTTGACCCTAAAGTGTGGCACACTGTGACCCCCAAGTGTGAGATGTCTTGACAGCAAAGTGTAGGACAATGTGACCTGAGAGTGTGTGGCACTGTGACCCCTAAGTGTGAGGCATTCTGACCCCAAAATATGTGGTGTTTTGCCCCCAAAGTGTGGGGCACTGTAGCCTTTAGGTGTGTGGCCTTGTGACCTCCAAGTGAGGGACTTTGCAACCCCAAAGAGTGGGTCAATGTGACCCCCAAGTGTAGGGAATTTTGATCCCAAAGTGTGAGGCACCATGACCCCAAAATGTGGGACGATGTGACAACAAATGTGGGGTGCTGTTACCCGTAAGTGTGGGGCACTGTGACCCCAAAGCATAGGATATCATGACCCCTAAGTGTGGTGCATTGTGGCCCCCAGTTGTGGGACATTTTGACCCCAAAATGGGGGGCAGTGTGACCCCAAAGTTTGGGGCAATGAGAGCCAAATGCGTGGGGCAATATGACCCCCAATTTTGAGGTGGTGTAACTCTGAAGTTCAGGGCACTGTGACCCCAGTGTTTGGGGCTCAGAGCCCCACACTGAGCCCCTCCTTCCCCAGTCTCCCCCGTCCATGCTGAATCATCCCTCACTCCCTCCCCACATCTTTTTCCCTGTTTCTGCCCCATTCCCACCTGGACCACCCGGACTGTGGGGTGGGGACTCCCAGTTCCTTCTCATTCACCTCCATGGGAGCAGGATATCCGGTGTCTCCTACCCTGCCTTGGGAAGTCCCCAAATCTCCTAGTTCTCTCCTCAAAAATAATAACAAATACTAAAACCTTGGCAGTGAGATCCAAAATTCCCAGAAATACGAGAGGACCTGGCGGAATTCCCAGATATTTTCACAACAACTTGGGTCCAGCAAAAAGCCCTTGGAATTATTCTGAAATAAAAGCTGCAAAAATAAGCATAAACCTTTTTAACCATTTTTTTGCCATTTTCAACCATTTTTTTGCCATTTTCCCCCTCAAAATCTGGCATTTTGTGGGTAGTGGTTGCTTTTTTGGGTTAAAAACTGGGAAAAGTTGGTGTGCAGGTAATTTTCAATGAGAGGGTCATGAGATTGGGGCTTGTTTGGGGGAGTAGGGTGTCCCAAGGTGGTGGGAGGGCTTTGAGGTCTTTTGGTGTGACCCAAAGTGGAAGGAAGGCCTTGGAGATGGGAGGGGCTGGGAAGGGGGTTTGGGAATGGGGGATTGGTGTGCTGCAGGTGAGTGGAGGGGTTTTGGGATCCCCCAACGTGGGGGAGGAGGTTAAGGTGAGGGGCCAGCATCTCTGCCAGTCACTGGAAGCCCTGGGAGCACTGGGAGACAAAACTCGACTGGTACATTTCAAGTATTATGTTACTCAAATATTCCCATATTCAATCAATATTCAGTATTCAATATTATTATCATAGTTGTGTTTTTTGTTTGATATTTGTGTGACACAAAAACTTTGAAAGGGTTTTTTTAATGGTCTTCTGAGTCAAGAATGAACATGGTCACATTTTGCAATGAGTGTTCTTGTCTCCTTCACCATGAGCTGAGCATGTGAAAGGATTTTTTTTAAAAAAACATGGTAGTGGTCTGATTTTTTTTTTTCTTTTTTTTTTTTTTTGGGTCTTAACATTTATCAACTATTAAAGGATTTTCAGTCACCTCTTTGTGATGGTTTCTGAGCCAGGGAACACCTCGAGTGTGGAGGATGTCTTGGAAGACTCTTTAGGTTGTCATGTTGTAAGAGATCAATTGCAATAAATCAAAGGTTGATCAATATTCTGTCTTTTCCTTGAAGACAAATGCATTTAACTTTTCTTGTGTTTTAATGGAGAAAAACTCCACTGACACACAGGGGTTGATGTTAACTCCTAAATCATCCTTATTTGATAATATATTTTGTTTCAAGTATTTTTTTAACACAGTCACAAAAGATACCCAAGTCTCTTGGAGAATAAAAGCTGTTGCTTTAAAAGCATCAGGAGAATAAACTAAAATCCTTATCTAAAATTTTTTAAAAAAAAGAAGATTCCCTGAAGGTAAGACCAGCCAGAGCATGCACATTCCATGTGGTGTTTTGCCACCTGCTCAAGCCAAATATCCTGCAGCAGTTTTCCAGGAGGAAAAGCTCTCTAGCTCAAAAGTACAGCCACTTGTTTCTACATGAAAGACGAAGTGCAGTTAGTTTCTGCCTCAAAATCCGCAGTCTGAGGAAATGCCTCCAATTAAAACAAACAAACAAGTCCCCCTTTGTTTTGTTGTTTTTCTTTTCTTTTGCCTGCAAGCGTCAACATTTTAATTCTTTTTTCTGAAGATCATGCACTAGCTTTGGCTGCGAGGCCACAATTTAATTTACTCCTTAGTTGCAGCCCAATCATTTGAACTTTCAGTAAATTAAAAATGCCACCTTAAGCTTCCACTGAAAACCTTGTGGGAAAGTGGAAGTGCAGCTTTGATAATAAAGCACAGAAATATAACACAAAAGGTGTGAATCTCACATTTTTTCACAGAGGATCTATAATGTGATCAACCTTTTTGTCTACCTACTTGTCAGACAAACTTAACTTAGGAAAAAAATTAAATAGGTTTTTGCAAATTAGTATCACCTTCTCTCCCTGTATTTGTCAGCAGATATATCCATAGATCCATCAGCCAGGGAGCGCTGGTGACAGCGATGGCAGCACGCAGGAGGTGGCACATAGAATCACAGAGTCACGGAATGGTTTGGGTTGGAAGGGACCTTAAAGCCCATCCAGTCTCACTCCCTCTCCCTGTCATGGGCAGGGACACCTCCCACTACCAGGAAAACAAGGTTGGTCCAAGCCCCATCCAGCCTGGCCTTGCACACTTCCAGGGATGGGGCAGCCACACATTCTACCCTGATTTTTGGACTCCTAATGAGTCACAGGCCTGTGTTTTTCTCTGGGTTCCAGGATTCTTGGCTGGGGTCTCAAATTTTCAGTGATCTTTTATATTTGGCGGTTCCACACACCCTCCCTGTGCTGGGGGAGAGCAGAGTCCCGGCAGAAGCAGAGTACCTCCAGTTCATGCCCTTGTGCCATGGCACAAGACATGCTCTACTTTCAGAGTATTTCCACAAGCAAAACCAATGCAGATTACTTCTGAACCACAGAGAATTTTTTTCCGCTCCATGGAGAACTTTTTACTTAAACTAAGCAGGCGACTTCTCTTTTGGAATGGAAAGGGCCCAGGAGTAAACCTAGCTCCGGTGTCAGAGACTGGGTCACCTCTGCAGTCATTTTCTGCCTACAAATTCCACAACAAAATTACCAAAGATATTTTCTTTCTGCAAAATAAGCCTACATGTGTAGATATGTCTTTGTAAAATTCCTGTCCATGAAAGTGGATGCAATTTATAAGATTACATAATGTTGTTCATAATATTGATCCAGCTCTGGGAAAGAGGAGCAGGTGTAAAGGTTTAACTGAGCTGAATGGAACAAGACAAGGCCAGACCATGGGAAAAGGAGGAAACAATGGTACTGCCCCATGTATCACTGTGATTTGGCACTGCTAACCCTCAACCCCTTCAGAGCTGAGATAGTATCGTGATAGTGGTGCCTTGCCCAGTCCTAATACAGCAAATAACTATGAGACTTGGGAGCAGGCTTTGATGCCAGCTGAGCCAGAAACAGGAGAAGCTTTTAGTCCAACGAAATTGTGATGGAACTGTGCTGTGTGAATAAACTGTGATCACGTGCCAAAAGCACCTGCTTTCCACAACTGCATCCTTCCTGCTATCTGCCAGCAAACCTCCTTCTGTCTCTGCCTCCAGCCCTGGCATGGCAGCGAGCTGGCAAGGCAGTGAGTGAGGCTGGGGTTGTAATCCTATTGTGTTTTTCAAAGTCTCACACCATTCTGGGGAGCACTTTCATGCTCTTTGTCGAAGTTGTTCAATAATGCCCTCAGACAGCAGAGCTAGGAATTATAAATCCAGCACCAATGCAGGCAGTGCAGTCAGTGCGGAAAAAGTTCAATGACTGCCTCGCTGGTGAAGCAGGAGTGGAGCTGGCTGTGCAACGAAGGGGCTATGCCTCTTAATTAACAAAAACCAAAAACCCAAAAGTGTCCTTTTCCACTCATGAATTGTGAAGGAGGATGGAAAGATAAGAGGCATGGAATACAGCAGAGGAAAGGTGTGGAGAACTGCTGGAACACAAATGCAAAGCACCAGGAGAGCTCACACCAGGCCTCTGAAGATGAGCTTCAGCCTCTCAGGCCCTAAATGCAGTGAAGAAAGGAGGAGCAAGAGAAGTGTGAATATCTCTCAAAACAAGTCACACTTGTAGCTTGGCTTTCACTGCAGGAAAGATGTCCCCTGAAGCTTCTAAATCAATGTTCTGATATTCTGTCATGAAAACCCCTCTCAGTATGCAGAACTTGCAACTCTACTGTCACCAAGGGCACAGGGACCCCCTCTGGGGCTGGTTTAAATGCCCAATTCCTTAGGGGTTTTTGTTGTGTTTTGGCTGCAGCAAGCAGGTGTTTAGAGATATCACAGGCTGTATCCCTCTGGAAGGGCCTGGTATCTGGGAAAAAGGTAATAATCACTGATAGTTTGTAAATGTCTTCCTTTACCAGACACAGAAATGTCTCTTCTGCACTTCCCCTTTTCCTCAGAGGGCAGGAGTTATGAATCACCAAGGGAGAAAAACAATATAAACTTCTTTTCCTACCAGTTGATTCTGAACCACCCTTAGAGTAATTTTGGCAGTCCTGGATCCATAGCAACTCATGTAGGACTTGATTCGTCACAAATCCAAAACCAGTGGAGATAAACCTTCAATTTGGGAGCGCTGGGATCGGATCCTGCAGCAATAACCTCACCTGTGTCTCCTCCCACAGTATAGCTAAATAAATGTGTATAGATACTGTTCATTTGCTTGTTTATAATTATTTCTCAGAGCACTGAACTATGCCTCACCCATTTTTCTGGAATCAAAGGGAAGTGGAAGGAGGAATTATGTTTCTGTGCCAGTCTACATGTCTTACTGCTTCTGCAAGATAAAGGAAACGAGGATCTGTCTGTCTGCCTGATGCAGAGGGTGATTCACACACCTATTACAACAGAAACACAAAAGCCATACAGCTGTAAAGCCAATATAATTGTAACTGGGTAAAATTAAAACAATTGTCGGATGGCAAACAGGCACTACAGCCCTGTAGAGGTATTCTCAAAGGAGAACACAGACAGGTAAAAGGTACCTTTTTGGCAGAGCAACCCTGCTCAGTAGATTTAATTAAAACCATATGAGATTATTATGTCATGTTAATCAGAATACTTTTGCAGAAGCTTTCAAGCAACAACCTTTGTTTTATGGTCTCTCAGCCGCTCTTCTCTGCCCAAGTAGCACTGTGACTGTGATGGCTGTGTAATATGAAATAACTGAGCTTATGGACATACAAGATTTCCTTCATGTCTGAAAATATTTAAGGAAGGTCTTAATATGACTGAGAGGGAAATCTACAAAAAAGGAAAAAAAAAAAAGCAGCTTCATATGGATGCTGAAAAAGCTTCACAGAGAAATTCTCCAGCTCTCTGCAGCATTTTGTGAGAGCTCTGTCTTTCCCATGCAAGCAACTCAAAACAATGTTATGGTTTTGTAAACTTCTTGCACCTGCAGGTTGTTTTGCAGAATTGTTACGATTCTAACTAGAAGAACACTCAGAGATGAGTGCCTTAGAACTTGACCAATCCCCTTAGGGGGTGGATGACAAAAAACCAATTACCTTATGCCATTTAATACACTTTTGCGAACTAACATATAAAAGCCTTCTAAGAGAACATTAAAGCGCTTCCATTTATCCCTGAGCCTGGACTGCATGTCATTTCTCTACTCGTCCATGGGGAAAACAGCAACAGCTTCATTCTCCCAGAAAGGGCACAGTTGATGAAAACAGAAAGGTAAAATCTTCTGAAAAGGGGCAAGAAAATGCTTGCCTTTTTTTTTTTTTAATCCAGAAAGAGTGATATTCATGGTAAGTCCACATGGCAAATTATATTCATATTTTATCACTCTTAATGAGATTAGAAGTGCCATGAAAGGGCAAGTCAATGCAAAACCACAGGTGACCCTGCTGCTGGCAGCCTTGGCAGATGCAGAAAATGAATCACTGTCCTGTGAGTCCCTGCAGAAATGCTTCAGGGGTCTGCTTAATGCTTAATACCTTCCTGGCCTGCTAAAAATAAACCAGCATTAATTCTGTTAAGGAAAAAATTGCCTTTCTGTTGAGTGAAACAAGGAGTCCCACTTCAGTCAGCGGAGAAAGAAGAGAAGCCACCCAAAGAAAAGCCACAGAATTCCTCAGTGAAGCCATGTGGTCCAACAAATCACAGCAGCAAACACACTCTGGTAAAGGAAAATGTAGGCAACATCAGTGATTGACTGATGTAGGTTTCATTCTTCACACAGGAAGAGTTAAGCAACAAACAAAGTTACAGCAATGGGGCAGTTCAAGCAGGAGTCCATTATGGCTCATTAGAATATTCAAATGTTTCTCCCAGGAAAGAGTGGTTCCAGCATGCTTATGAAACCTAAACCCTTTCTGAAGGCTAAATCAGGTGCCACAGGGGGGAAACTAAGGCACAAGCCAGGGAGGGATGAGAGGACTGCTCTGGTCTCTCTCTCCCCACCACATGCCTGGGAACAACTGGCTCAATGCTAGCACAAGAGCAGTGTCACTGGGGCAGGACAAAAGGAGGTTTTCTCACACATTCATGGACTCTGAAATACCCCTTGTGCTCCAGTGACGCTGACATTTATGGCACACACCTGTTGGAATGATATCAAGCTCCAGCCCAGACATTGTGATGCAGAAGAGATGCCCATGGCTCACTCCTACAACAAGTGGTGTAGCCTTGTTAAGCACGGAAATGGAAGGGGGAAAGCGGCCAGGAATTGCTGAGGTGTGGTGAGAAAGTGGGCTGGATTAGGCTCTGGGATTTTGCATGGCATGGCACATGTGATAGAGAAGTGATAAAAAGAGGAGCAACCTAAGCTAAACCGACTCATGTTTGCCCCAAGCTGGAGACACAAGCATGCCTCCCATGGCTCAGAATGGCTGGGTTTGAGTCCATGGCCATGTCTGGACAGGTTGATGAATATCCAATCTCTCCAGAGAAGCAAACCACATATTTCTTTAAACTGCTCTTTTGACCCTGCTGGAGGAAATGACCATTTCTTTAACACATGCATCACAAAAGTCAAACCATTATCTTTGACCTGTGTGTACCAACTATTTTTCTCTCTCTTTGAGATATCTGTAATTTTCTTTGTGATTTGGATCAGGAGCCTCAGAACGCCACTGGACCATCACCCTCAGGAGGCTGGTAAAGCCCTGAGCCAGAGCAAATCCAGCATCAAACACATTTCAAAGCCACCTAACAGCGCTGACTTAAATAAAACATGTGTACACAATCTGCTAATCTTTCACTTGGAGCTGGCACGTGCTGAAAGGAGCAGCTGTGATCCCATGTAGTTTTTGTGACACGGATTATGTGCCCATGATGTTGTGTTAAGCATAAAGATGAAGGAAAGAAAGATAAAAGAATATGCATAAGATTAAGCAACTGGGATCTCTAAAATATCCATTTTACAGCAGTGATTCTGGGGTTATTTTTTGTGAAAGCAGGAGGAGTGCAGGCTGAGCTCTCTGGCCCAGCGAGCGTCAGGGGCAGCTTGTGCACCAGGGTTGGAGTCATGCAGCCTGTACTTTCACACGCCGGTTCTCCTAGACACCTACTTGTTACAGACCAGACTTGTATTGCATTCACAAGCTCAGTGTTTCCCTGACAATCTGGGGAAACCACTCATATCACAACCTGAGTGCAAGAGGTGCAAATCTCACAGACTGGCCATGGGGCAAGAAAACCTGTGAGGGGCAAATTTGATCCCAAGCCCTGGTGGTCAGGAGCCTGACAAGGACATGAGTACTGAGGATGCAACAGAAGCCTTATTTTCATGCAAGACATAAAGGACTTGAGCATATAAATCAGTGTGATGGGTGGTTGAAAAACACCTGGATTAGGTGTCTTAGTGCTGCAGTGGATAAACCCCTTCAAACAATATTTATAAGGAACTTCATGGATATAGTTGACCACGGCATTTTTCATATTGTGCTGTGCAATTCGCTTAAACTTGGTGTCAATGTTTTTATTGCTGTCACCCCTCATAATTCAAGAGCAATATTGAAAATTTTTATCAGCATGGAATCCTTCTCACTGCTAAAACAGTTTGATTCACATATATTGCCTTCAGCTGCAGAAACCAAAGCTTGTCTTCAGCAGGACTGAGCTGTCCTCACCTTGTGCAGGTATAACTGCACCTGCCACTAGCCAAGGTCCCCAGGTGAGACATCTGTTAGAAGACAAAAAGGCAAAAAAAGATGCTGTTTTCTTTATCCGTGGGGTATCTAAAGCATCCATTGACAAGAGAAATTGAAAAGTTTGCAAAATTCAGTATGGAGAAGGACTGGCCTACACAGTTGTTACGAATTGAGATGTTGAAACTCTTGGAGAAATTGAATAAAAATTGTGTTTTCAAGACTAGTCATTCATTATTATATTTAGCAAGCTTGAGGTCCTTGACTCTCAAGCCTAATGCACCCCTTTGTACATGTAATGGGTGCGCTAGGAAAGCAGACACTTTGTAATTTTCAGAATTAAAGAGAACCAACAATTACACAATTTATTGAAAGCCATCTAATAAATGTACTGCTCTGATGTTTTCTGCATCACGTCTGTAATTATAAATAAATAGCAGATCTCATATACCCTTCTTAGAATAGCAAAAATGGCTAAATACTGAACAAGCAATGTTTACCACTCAAATCCGAGAGCCTTTCCAGTTTTGCCGTGTGTGGTGGATTTTACTCATATAGGAAGTATTGTTTAAGTATTTGTTGTTTATTTTTTTCTTCCATAAAAATATGTGGGAATAGCTGGTCTCACTTTTAAAAAAAAAATCAAGTAGGAAAATATTTAGGCAGAAATGTGGGGTTTTTTCCGTTATTGACACATATAATGCTTTATTTACTATACAGTAGTTTCAAGAGAGGTAAGATTTCCAATTTGGGAGCAAAACAGGGCAACCAGTCTTTAACTGATCAAGCATACATTGAAAATAATAACTAACTTTAAATGTTTCCAAGAATTTAACTGCTCTGAAATTAAAACTGCTGTGAACTTGGGTTTGGGTTTTTTTATGTATTGAAGTGCTGCTCTCCAGCCATTTCCAAACAAACAAACTGACCTAAAGGAGCTACTCAGAACACAGGATTTCAAAACTGCAAAGCAATCATGCCCAAGTGTGGAGAGACCTGACCTGGGAGACCTGGTCTGGGTCTGAGGGCCGGTGGGAAAGCTTGAGGGGCCAGGAGGAGAAAGGGCCAAGGGGAGGCAGAACTGGGAGATGTCCACGAGGGGAAGAACTTCTGTGACTCCTGAAAAAACTGTTACAAAGTGCAGGTGCTTCTGAAGTTCAATTTTGTGTTAAATTGAGCACATTTCATCTTCCAGGAATAGCACAGGGCACATAGATAACCTTTCCTACTCAATTGCTGGGGAAAAAAAACCCTCTAGCAAAATACAAATACTTGCATAAAAACACAAGCAGGTGAATGGCATTTAATTCAAAATGTGGGAAATATCTCACGCAAAACTTGGAACTGAACATGACCTTTACTTTCCCAGCAGATGGTATCCCAGCTTTTTTCTTAAAGTTTGCTTAGAACCTGTCTGGTGCCTGTAGTGTGCATGAACCCATCGGATTTAAAGACAGAGCATGTCTCCCAGACAGAATTTCCCTGCCCTTGCAGGTGCAGCCCCTTCTGCTGGATGGATGTTAAGCCACATCAGGTGATGTCTTTTTATTTTTTCTTCAAAATATATAAACCATGAGATCTCCAAGAACAGAGGTCAAGTGGCTATTTTTAGACAGCCCAACATGTGAAAAACACGCCATATATTCTGAACAGCTATGTCTTGTGTTATTGCTTGTGTCACTGTTATCTCTCTTGATTCCTGAACCTACAGATATAGGAAAACGTTTGTTTCCTCCCGATATGATGATAATTAACAGCCAACAAAATGTGCAAACACAAACCACTGGCAAAATAACCATTTTAAGTGAAAAACACAAGGCACCCCCAGCAGAGAGGTGCTGTAAAAAACAGTGTAGCGAAATTACTGATGAAAAATAAAAACATTAAATTATTGCACCTCTTTTCCAGAATAAAAGTAATCCTCTGCCTTTCATGAAGGAAATCACACTTAGGCTGTTTTCTCACTATGGGAAAGCCATCAAACATGTGTAACCAGCTTATTGTGCAGTGGAGACGATGTGTGAAACGCATGAAATCAAGCCCAAAATATGGGGTTTTGCTATTGTTTATGCAATGCCCAGGAAAGATCCAGGCTGGCCTCTAAACATCTCCATCATGCTGCATGATCTGGGTTGGAGCTGGGACACCAAGGATCTGCTGGGGTCCCACAATCTTCCTGCCTAACATGGGGTGAGGAGGCAGCAGATTCCTCCTCACAGGTGTAAGATAAGTGTGGGATACCTGGGGGTGCTGCAGGGGCCAACCCAGCCTGGGTAACACTAACGGGGGAGACTTGGCATGCTGGGTTTGCTTTCCCAAAAATGAGATTCAAATTTTGTGCTGAGGTCTCACGAAAACACCCACAGTTATTCTGGGAAAGGATGCTCGGGGTGGTGTAGTCCCAGTGGCTGTTTGGCTGTATAAACACACTGGGAACCCAAAGATCCCATCAGTATGTGCAGTCATGGCAAATGAGAAATTTGGTGCATTCATAGGAGCAAAATAACCATATCAATGCTTCCCCTGCCTTTGAAAAATGTGTTTAAAGGTCAGCACGCCATAAAAAGAATACTTAAGAATATGTTTAGCTAAGAAACCTATGCAAATTGTGTGTGGTAATTCATAGCTGAAACCTACAAATGTCTGAAACCTCCCCGTAATGACTCCCTTAGAAGGTACAATTCATGTCCTTTGTGCACATGCAGGATGGGGAAGTGTCAACTTCTGCTTTGTGCCTCGTTCAACCATCATATATCTGCGCACTGCTGAGGAGCAAACTTTGTCCCTGAGGTTCCAGAAGGTCAGAGTGAAATTTAGACTGAATATACACCAATAGAAATTGTGAAATAGAAGTGCAAGGTGAAAAGCCAGAAAGTAATAGCAACCTGGTGCACAGGTAACTGAATTAAGTTGCCACAGATGTTTCAAGGAAAGAAGGAAAGGGGAAACAGAAAAAAACCCTGATCAACCAAACAAAATCCACACAAAAAAATGAAACAAGACAAAGTGAAACAAGACAAAGCAAAACAAAACAAAGCAAAGCAAGACAAAACTAACAAAAACCCAAAAATTTGTTTTAAAAAAATTCTCCAAGGCCTCTGGTGAATCACAGTGTTTATTTGCTGTATCATAAATGCCACCTTGCACAGGAGAGGGAAAAGGGGCACAGGGGGAATTGGTGGCACTGGGAAAGAAAAAGCTTTAACTGAGCCCTGTGTAAAAGCACCTGTTTATATGTAGGGTACAGTTACATACGTTCAGAACACTTTTATGGAAACTTTTCTGCCTGTTTCTGTGAAACTCCACATCCATCTGACAGTGTTGCAATCTCTCACTGTTTTTGTTTTCCACAACATTTGGTTCATGTCTGAAAGCTGGAAATCCTGCCCATCCGTGTCCAAACGAGCACTGCCAGGTGTTTTTACAGCAAACCCTTTTCCAAAGAAACAATCAGGAGTCAGCACACCCAGGAATTTCACAAAATGGAAGTTCATGCATTGAGATATGCAGGGCAGTGTGTGTGTCTGTGTGTGTGTGTGCAGGGGGAACTCTTTACACTATCAGGACTCCCTTCCTTTGAGACTCAGGAGGCAAATCTTTGTGGTCAGTTTTTTGAGTCTTTTTTAAAAAGTTTTTCTGAAAGTTTTTCCATGGGAGTATTGTAAGCAGCTGTGTTTGTTGGTGACCTGTGCTGTATGCATAGATACATACATATATACAGAGTCCTGCAGGTGTTAGAAAAACCTTTAGGAAGCAAATAAAGATGCAATACAAAGCTCTCTAAATAATTTGGGAAACATTTTTCATAAAATTCACAGAATTTTACGTGTCACAGAAAGACTGAATCTAATCATAGTAGCTAAAGATGTGCAGGAGAGAGATGGAGAGAGGAAAAAATAGTAGCACTTCCAGTTTTCCATCCTCCCAGGAGCTCCAGATATGTGAGATATATTCCATGTTTAGAAGGAAACAGAAAATAAAACAAGACAGGTGAAGCACAGAGTCACAAAAGTTTTCAAGCAATGTTCTCTACCCAGAGTGTTCAGGAGCTGACCTTATTTCTACAAGTTAACAGTATGAATGAGTAGTATTTAACAAATATCCCCCATCTCCTTTGAGATTTTGAGCCTGTCAAGAGCATAATGTGCTAAAAAATGCATTCTTCAGATGAGGTGACACTGTGCCGTGTGACAAAATGACATGATGGAAAAAGAAATTGCAGAAGGCAACTCTATTAAAAATTAAAGAAAAAATGTTTAATTTTAAGCTAACTATTCCAAATGACATCACACAGAGAGGATAGCAAATGCTTGGTCAAGGTGAAAATGTTGACTCTGGTGTCTCCCAACACATCTCCTCAAGTCCTGACTATGGTTTTGGGGTAAGATGTGAAAAGCCAGCTCTGGAAGAAGACTACTTTCAGGAGTCTGTTTGGGAAGAATGGGAACATTTTTGATGAGTCTGTCACAATGACACTACACTCCTGATGAGGAGGAACAAGGTCACTGATGAAAACGTGTCAAGGGGCAGAGCAGTGACCCCTGGCAGACGTGCAGAAACCCAAGGGGTGTGCGGTTACCTCACCAGTGTGTGCTATGCCTGCACCCTCAGAAATGCAGGAGAGCAGAATAAAGCAAAATCAGAACACTCAGAGCAGAACAGGACACATCTGGTAGATGACAAAAATGCTGCTGCTTTTGGAAGGAATGAGGGAAAAATTGCTTAAAAACCAGAAAGGCCACTGGCAGTCTGGTGAGTTTTTGATGGACGGGTTCTTGTTTTAGGCTCACCTCCCTAAAGCCTTGCTCCTCTTGCCTCCTAAAATGGGCTCTTTTGTTTCCAGATTCCATCTGTTATTTTTGCAATAATGTTGTTTGTGCTGGAAAAATGTTTCTGAGGAAAATCTGTGGATCATCTCCACTGGCATCACAAAGTGGTCTCTGGACACGGGAATTTGGCTTCCCTGACAATGACCCCAAACCCCAGGAGTGTCCCGTAGTGACGGGGCCTGGCAGTCCTGTGGGTCTGGGACTGGAGACTGGCATGGAGACATGACACAAAGTAGCCCCAGGAGTGCTGGGAAAGCCTGTCACTATCTCAGAAGATGACAAGCAGGATGCTCTCCTAAGGTGTCCTCAGAGGCAGAATTTCAGTTTAAATCCTTGATTACAGCAGCTTTCAGAAGGATAAGTTGTAGCAATGTAGCTCTGAAAGGAGGAAGCGTTCTAGGACAAATCCCTTATTCAACTTGCAGAGAGGCTGAGCAGACACATTTGTGCCAATTTCGAGCAACTGATACTTAATAAAGAATTGTGGCTGGTTTTGGTCTCAGTCTTAAACAACCCTGTTCAACTTAATTTATCTTAATTTCAAAGCATCTTTTTCAGAGTGCACTCCCTGAATTGCCAAACCGTGATCCTCACCCAGAAATGAGAAATACAACAGTACAAATACAGCCTCGTCTGAATTAGCCCAAGGAAAATTAATGTATCAGCGTAAGTTACTTTCATTTGAGGAGAAAACTGTGTATTGATACAGCACACCCTGCAGAAATGTCTATTGTGTTGATATCCACTTTTCTTCAAAAAAGAGAATTTATCTTTCTGTCACACAAAATGTGGTAACTGACTGATTTATGCTTTGCCATGAATCCTATTCTAATTCCTCATAGCAACTAAAGGAATAAAACTGATTAATTAAGTGTTGGGTTAAAAAAACTATCTCAGTGGGTATTATAAATCTGCCATTTATTGCAATGCCTGGCTCTTTTATTTCAAGCTGGTTCTTGTATTCTATGTTTGAACCTTTTTGTCCATAGAGAAATTTTTGCAAACATTAACAAAAGCAATAAGTTAGTCCCAAGAGCCACAAGTCCGTGTTTTGAGAGAGGGGCACAGAAGGGTGATACCAGAGATGACCTCGCAGTGGTGTCCATCAAGCTCAAAACCAGCTTCAGGGATTTTATTGCATTTTGATGACCTAGGGATTGCATTGTCAGACATACTAATATGAATTTTGCAGCAAAGTTTGATGAATGTGACAGGGTTTAGTGGCTCTCACTGGAGAAGTGAGATGATGGTACACTGCATCACTTCAAAGCCATTATGTCAAGAAGTTCTCTGTGTCAGTGCTGTCCTGCATCCATTTCCTTCATGTGAAATGGTGATTTAAACACTTCCAGGGCTCGCCTTTTCCCCTACAGGGCTTTGTCTGCTCATGTTGCTTTATACAGTAATGAGGACTAATTACACACTGTGTCATGCTGCACTGGAAAAAATGAACTCTTGCTCCAGAGAGTGATGCCCAGATTGGAGGTGCTTGAGCCTTACCTCTGCAGCCCGTGGAAAAACAGGAGCTGTCAAGTTGCTCCCTCCGTGTATCTTTCTGCTACATACCCAAATGGAGTGTTTAACTTCAGTCACTTTGAACAGGACAACATCTGCAAGTGTATTTCTGCCTGCACACTCAGAAATGGCTGATGACTTCATGTGTTTTGAACATTTACAAAATAAAAACTCTCTAGCCAAGAAAATCCAAATGGCTGACTTTTAAAATCTTTTTCATTTCCTCCTCGAAATAGGATTTTGAATGTGAAATTGAGTCCTTACTGTGTACATTCATGGTCCGCAAAGGCAAGGTTTATTCACAGTAGTCGTGGCGTAGGAAGAGGACAAGGAGCTGCAGAACAACCACCTGTGTGCAAGCTATTTGGGCTAATTTGGCCAGAATTCAGCACAAACTCCCCTGTAAATGCAGAAAAGAGAGAAAAACAAGATAATGCTTCGGTTCATGGCTGCACGCACAGTGGATCTTTACGTCTGACTGGAGCTTTGGGAACTCCAAGGGCATAACAGGACAAAAATTGAGAACTTGCAACTGCTCTGACCACCAACAGAGAGATTTATCCCTCGCCTCAAAATCAATGTTGCCTGGCATTTAATACTGTGCTGCAGGCATTAATTTGCCACTGATTTATATGGAAATCCAATAAAACTATAAAAGAAAGTCCTTTAAGACCAGATTGTGAATGGCTGAAAGTGAAATTACAGGGAAGGAAAAGAAAGAAAGAAAAAAACTTTATTAGAGACAATATTTTTTTTCTGTTTTCTGAATTTAGGTATAGGTGGAGGAGACTCTAAAGTTGGCATCAGGAGTGCCACTAGGTCGCTGTGACGCCAGAAGCAGAACGAGGTCACACTGGAGCTGGTCACAGCATCCTCTGCACCCAGAGGAGCTGGCAGTCCACCCACTGCCCTCACAGCCCTTTCCTGAAGAGTGGGCTGTTGTTTCTCCCCTCTGGGTTCACTGAACATGTTCAGCCTTCTCAAACAACACCCTGTAGCAGCCAGATCATCCACATAACGCTTTTCCTCTGCTCTGACTGGGTTCACCTAAGCCTCCATCAATAACGAATGTGCATAAAAGTTTAAAGGGTGGTTTTCCATGACAGCCTGAACTCAGGACTTTGGATTTTGTCTTCTGCCAGCTCTTTTTGCCAGTAGAACTGGGTTACTGAAGTACATCTTTGAGGAAGTGGAACAGGCAAGGGTTTAGGGTGACACCATGGCCAGGTGACTTCTGCACTGGTTTTAGACAGCTCTGAGCATGAACCTGGTCTGATAACTTGATCCTCATTGCTACCACAGTATCAATGAACATATCAGAGAATCAGTTTACACTAAGAATGGTGTTTCACGTGAAAATAAAGCATTGACATTTATTTGGTTCCTCTTTATACAGCTCACTCTGTGTCTTTTCTTGAAGGATTCATTATCACGATTTAATCAAGAAACTCCCCCCCACTGACAGCAGCTTTCTCAGGTGCTGGCCGGGGACACTCAGTTTTTTTCAGTGTCATTTTCTGAAGCAGAATAAATTGTAATTATTTTTTTTCTTGCCAACAACTTGAATTGACAAGGACAGATTTCACCTCCTATTCAATGTATTCCTCTGGACACAGCTACTACCTTCACCCCAATAAGAGTGAAAATTAAAACCAAAATGAGATAAGCACATGACGAGATGTTCATGAATATGAAAAGCATTTCATACAGCACATATCAATTATATTGGCCAAATCTTAAAATGTTTGTTTTTCAGTGCTTAAAACTGTGTTCCCCTGATCGCTGGGGTTTTGGATGAACTTCAGAACAATGAGAGGTTTGTGTTTGTCCTCACCAATTTATTTCTAGCCTTGCTGAAACCAGAAAGAGCCATACCTGAATTCAGCTGTCCCTCTCAGGATCCAGCTCATACATTTTCAGGTGTAAGGTATTTTTACCCACAGATCTCACAGCATACAGAGATTTTCCTTTTGGCACAAAGATGCAATTTCAGTTACGATTTTTCTCTTCCAATTAGCTTGTTTTAACCACAGGCATGCATATTTTTTTTTCTCCCTGGACATTATTTTCCTTCCATACAGCTTCTAGAAATGAATAAAGGAAAAATAAAGATCCAAAGTGTGGCACCATTTCCTTCAGCTTTTTTTTCCCTTCAGCTTGTGTAATACATTATTTGCTCTACAACGTGGTGTAGTTGGCTTATAAGTGTAAAATGAAATCTTCTCTTAAAAGTCCTAATTTTTTTGAACTTCCAGAGTTATTTGCACACTAAAAATGCTTTTTATTATTACATGTGAGCAGTGTGTCTCACAATATAGGGGTGACTCTCTTTTTAAATTGCCATTTCAGCCCCCTCATTCAAAAGTGCAGTGTGAGTCTAGCGCTGGCTCTGACTCTGTGAACACCTCACAGTGACCACATCTGAAAACATAATGTAAGTAAAAAGTAACCAAATATCTCCCAAGAAATACTTAAAATATTTTTTTTATTCTTCCATAAACAAGTCATTTTGTTCACCACAATGGCTGTTCTTTTTCAGTTTGCCTATTTCTAGCAAGTGAATGTCTCAAGGATTGATTAAGTGCATTGGCTTCTCACATGCACAACCACAGCTGATCGTCGGAAAAATTTATACACTGAAGGTTGGTTCTTTCATGATATTTTTTGGGGAAAAAAACCAAAGGTCACTATTTACCATTTCAGAAATTCTTGTTTTGATGAGCTCTGGCTCTGTACACCGCACAAGGCATTCAGCATGAAATGACAAGCACAATTTTTAATGACAACCTTTTGAAAACTACAGGTTTCCCATAGCTCCTTAACACGCTAAATTTTAATTTTTATCTGGGTGAAAGGAGATTGCTCTCGGAAAGAGAATGCTGCAGTCTGTCCCTTGGCATTTTTATGGCTGTTAGGGCTTGGTCTGAACTGCCAAAATTATTAGGGCTTTTCTGAGGAAGTAAAAAGAAACACTGATCTGGGCTGAATGCCTGCAAATATCCATGGAAGAAATGCAGCCTGGCTAATAGGATGGAATTGCTATGAGAGCACATTACATTTTGGATATAAAAACACAGCTTTGTTCTTAATGAGAACCTAATCAGGTAGCTAATAAAACTGGCTTGGCATTCAGATATGCATAAATGAAACAACTGCTCTTACACGGCGCAGAGACAGGGACGATGTTAAATCTGCGGGCACTGCATTTCACACTGCTGTGAGCAACCTCAAAAACACCTTGTGCAGGAAAGGAAGTTGTCACAGACTGAAAACTGGGGCCAGCCTGGAGAAATAGCCCCTCAGTTAATGAAGATGCTTTTAAATTCTTCATCAGAACAAACATCCTCAGAAACCATGGAAACTCTTGTTATTAATTACTACACGTTCACCTTTTGTCTCAAGCCTCGCTGTGCCTCATTCTCCCTCCTGCTCTCATTGTCACTTTACATTGGCTTTCTATTATTCCTCTTTTTTGTAATTCAGGAGTCGAGCAAATACATATCACCATCATATTTTTCATGTTTTGAATTAATCAAGAAATTATTTTGAGCATATAAAATTTAAGAGAAAATAAATCGTTGGGGGTACACCTTCAGCCTCACTGCAGGTTGGACCTGGCGACAGGGAGCTGCAGCAGCCTCACGTCTGTCAGATACTGCATTCAACAGTTCTAACAGAAACCACTTATATTTTTAGTTACATGTTTGTGAGATGATAAAAATAATCCTCAAGTCCACATTTTACAGCAAGAGACTGATAAAAGAGAGAGCTTCACCTCATGAATGTCCTAGAGGAAACTTCCCCCGAGCTGACCAGAACTCTAAAGTGCCCAGGGTGAGAGGAGGCTGTACCTGCCTTATCCTCCTGCTTCAGTATGGGAACTGAAATGGATGCTGAAGATCCCTAAAAAAGGGCATCTCTTGCGAAAGGCTCTAGAAATTGGGATGGGAAAAAAAAGTGAACTCATCAAGTAACTAATTCCTCCCGATAGCCTCCAAAATCCTGTCAGACTTGAAACAAGAAAACTGTTTTCAAGTAGCAAAAAGGGAAGTCAGTGATTGTGAGGGGAGGGATAGCAGAGAAACCTCTGCACTGGGAGAAGATTAGTGCTTTTGCCAAAAGTGTCAGACTTGCTCAGATGGGAAATGGAGGCTTCTCTCAGTGCAGAAAACTCTTCTGCAGAGGAGAATCAGCTGGGAGGAATTAGGTCTGACCACAGACTGTGTGTTCTTTATCAGCCATGGGCACAGATCTAACACAGCGGTGAGCAAGGTAGAAGGATTATCACTTCTGGTAAGTATTGAAACAAAACCCTCCGCCTGATTTCTCGGGAAAGCCCATTTCTCAACAGCACAAACAAAAATGACACCGGCAGCCAGTTCCCTCTTCCCCACTCACAGCTGGGCTGTCTCTCCTCTAGGAGAGTGGCTCTGGCTGTTATCAGGCTTTGGATCTTGAAGGGAGTGGAATAAAAACTCTTAAACATATTTCTGTTGTCACGAAGGAAAACGTTTTGCTCTTCTCACGCCTGCTTCCTCTGTCCACATGTCCTTACACATGGAATGCTCCAGCATGTCCACACAACAAGTTTTCTGGAGAATCACTGTGAAATTACTGAGACCTAGAAAAATATTGACACATTTTGGTGCTTTATGAGAGGTCTAGGCCTATTTCTCTACGGCAAACAACATTTTCCTTCACCTGAGAAGGCAGTGGATGAGGAAAGAGCACAGAAGAGAGAAAAGGGGGTTTTCCTTGTGTACAGAGACAGGATTTTAAACAGGGGCATTTACAGCTGGTGTGGTCAAAGCTGACAGTTTCTCCAAGTACTTTGCTCAGGAGTCTTTTCAACATATTACTAAAAAAAAAAAGTCAACTTAGTCTTGGCTTAATAGGCCAGCATTTATCTTCTTACTCCAATTCTCTTTCTCTGAGTTTGTAAGAGTTCATCTAAGGGGTTGTAAATGTACTCCAATATGTTCTCACACTAAAATGCAAATGCTGAGGGTTTTTTGTTTGCTTTTTTTTCAGCTGTCTTTAATGTCTACTGAAAGAGACCCACATAGGAGAGATCTTAAACTCACAAGCTGGTTTATTTGCCAGTCCTCTTGAGTAGTATTCTGCCCAAGCATCCTGAAACACAGTAGCTGGCAGCTCCTATGTCTGTCCAGGCTGACAAAGAAGATATAAAACAGTAGGAATAATATAATCGTGCTCTGATTATCAATGAATTAAAAATAAGCATTACTATTTAGTATAGACTTGAACAGTATTAATTTACTTTAAAAATACTTGTTTCTTCCTCTTATCATAAGGTGTCATAACTATATTTACTGTGATGGATAACAATTAAATTTAAGGAACTTGTGAAATGTTGTATTCAACAGAGTACTTTTTATAATGGAGATCATAATTTCTCATTGTTAAAAACAATAAACACATGTTTATTTCTTCGCTCTTTCATGTCCCTAGGGCAAGGTCCAATTACTACTATCTACCTAAAATGGTTTATGCTCTCCTCCTCACAAGGTTATTAATTATCTCAAAACTGAATATAAATTTGCCACAATGTTGCCCCTAAAAATTCTTGACTTTCAGAAGGATCAAATCACTTAGGTGAAGGAAAAAAAAATAAAAGAGAGAAGTCAAGTCAGAGAAACCTAAATCTCTGCTTTGGGTTGCTGTAGCAACTGAGGGAGCAAATAAAACAAAAATTGCTTTAAAAAACCCTTCATTTTGCACATAAAGCAAATTAATGAAAAAGCATCACTATATTTGGAGCAGAATGGACAGAGATCCACAGGATTTCACATGACAAAGAGTTGTGGTAGAGCGATCCCTCCTCTGAGCAGACCAAGGTGAGCACCACACCTGCAGGGAATAGAGGTTCATGGGCTTTTTCTTACTGATACTTTTTACTCCTCTCCCCATTACTAAGATATATCTGAATTAAATGTTTCTGGTTTGGTTTCTCCTTCGTGTCTTTTTGGTCTGTTTTAGATCCCCCTTCCAACCCCTGCAAATAACAGGTCCATCGTGGTCCTCCCTGTGCTCTGTAGCTGCTTCCAGAAATCCCGGAGCCCTTTTACAGAGATCTGGGTCTATCCTGGCTCTTGCTGAAAGTCCTTTGTGGAACACCAAGAAAAGCAGAAAAGAAAAAAAAAGTTTAAAAAAAATTTAAACAAATTTTAAAAAGAATCCTTAACAAATAAAAATAAATCAAACACAAACTCCTGACAAGGAAAAAGTGGAAGAGAAGCTTGTGACAGAGGCTCCTTTCCTCGATGTCAAATCTCTCATTGCACCATTTGGCCATAAGACAGGAAAAACAACGTTTACTCAACAGTCTTCAACCTTCTAAAAAAATTTCTAGTTTACAGTCTTTTACGCAATATCTATCTTGCCTAACATTTTGGGTTTCTAATGTTACGGGAGTGGGTCTCTGGGGCCACAGTGCCTAACCCATAATCCCAGAGATGGCACTTAGCTTTCTGTTTGGGTCATTTTGGCAAACCTATCCCTGTTTGCTATGCAAAATGGCATTTTCAATGTGAAATTCAGCTAAGATATGTGGGGGGGAAAAAAAATCAACTGTATCATATTGTTCAGAGGTCATTTGGTTCTGTCTGGCTGCACTTTATGTAAGATAAATATTCCATCTGAAGGAAGATCAGATGAGGAGGATTCACAACAACCAGAGATAACAGCGCTGTGTAGCTCCACGTGTTTCTGCTGCTGCCAGCACAGGACAGCACAATGCTTATGTATTACAATATCAAACCAGATGAGCAAGGGAGCCAGAAAGCTATCTATGTCTTCCTGCAAAACACACAAAAAATCTCTCCCACAAAATATACAGACAGAGGTTGCACTGCCCGCAGGTCCTTGTAGAAAATATCTGTGTGTCCCTTGCACGTGGCAGGTGGAAGAATTGACCAAGGTGTGTGTTTACATCCCTCTAGAAGGCAGAGTGCGGCCTCTGAAAACTTTTCAGCTACCCTGCATGGTTTCTATTGTTTCCCTGAACTGCCAAGAAGGATGAATCTTCACCTGCAACTCCTGTTTGGGGTTTGCTGCCAGGGAAAGCTGCAGCAGAGATGTGCAGAAGAGCAGGGAAGAGGGACCGTGGAGGGGTGAAATCCTGCTTGGGCTCCCAGACCCAATCTTGGACAGGATTCAGCTCTTGGAACAAGGAAAATTTTTCTGTTTGTTTGCAGGGCTTGTCATGCAAAGGACTGACAGTGACAGTGAACCTCTTGTTGCTGTTCCAGGTCTCCTCAGAGACCTTTGGCATTGGCATATTAATACCAATACAAATTCCCAAGGTGTGGACAGTGCCCAGCCTGCAGGAGAGCAGGAGCCTGGGCTGTTCAGTGGCACTGTGGAGTCTCCCCTCATGTGTTTGTGTTTGTCCCTTTTCTTCCTGCTACCCAGGAACTTGTAAACTCAGATGTGGCTAAAAGATCCAGCTCTCACATGGATTCAGCTCCCTAAAATGTTGCTACAGCAGAAAGTAAGGCAAAGAAGGAATATTCCATCAGTGCACACTCCCAGGGAAACACAAGGTTCATCTCTTATGCAGTTCCTTCAGGAACAGGACACAGACATATGGAAAACCTTGGTTCTTTACTTTCTCTTCCCACATTCTTCATTATACACCTGTAATGACAACAAAAAAAAGTGTTTCTTAGTCCAGTGAAACACTGGAAAAGTCTTTGAAGTTCTTCTGTGCTGGCTTCAATAAAAACTCAATTCTTCCCAGCTCTGCACAGTCAGGATGTGGGAAAGCAATGAGCATTTCTAAACTGGGACCTTTTGAAGAGCCTGTTCTACAGTTTCCTGGCAATTATCCTTTGAAGAGTTCAGCCACAGGGAGTTTTTTTGTAAAGGTCATTCTGTCACCCCAGGCCTTTACAGAAATTAATGTCAGGCTTCGTATCAGTGTATACCGATTTGAATTTTCTGCTACAGGACTTTTTCTCCCCAGTGGGAGGCCAGGGTGAGGACCCAGGGGTGCTTGTTCCTCAGACTTCCCAGCAAACTCCTCATTAGGATGATTTCCTGGAAAAAGTTGATCTACCCAAAGCAAAACCTGTGCTGTATTTCTTGCTCTGTCTTTTTGAAGGGCAGACTTCAGGAGCTTCAGCGGTCCCTAAAACATCTCTCTTAACACTCTCTAGATAAAATACTCCTACATATTTCATCCTGATTCATCATTAGTTTCTTCTTGACACACTTCAACAAAAATAGAGCAATCCCACAGATTTTTTTTTCTCATTTGTGGTGAATTTTGAAACAGTGGGTGGTAGGGGTCTTCAATCCAGAACTCAACCAAAATTTAGAGAATTAAGAGTTTAGAGAAGTAGAATTTCTACCCTGTAGGCCACTCTCCCCCTGCCCAGTGGAGAGACAGAACATATCCTCAAATTTTACCTGCCATTTTAACCAGACTTCAGAGAGAACCCTCCTATCTAACCAGTTATCTTTGTGCCTCCTGGCCTACACCTCCCACTCAAATTCTTAAGTGGAAAAAAACTTTAAAATTTTGGTGACAACCAGTTTCATTTCTTCGGGAATTTTACTGTAGACTAATTTTTTTCCTGGGATTCGTAAGACCCAAGTACTTTGCTATCTCTGTCTAATTTTATAAACAGAGAGATGGAGCTCCCATTTTCAAACTGTGCTGGGCACTGCAAAGGCTTACAACCTGTGGGTTGCTTCCTGCAATTTTCACACCTTGGTGTCAAACAGTCCTGGGGGGATTAGGTCATGAAACTTTTGTGATTCCTTCAAAATCCAATAATAATTTTAGCTCCTGAGCCATTATTGATGTGTTTGGAAGGTAGCCTAAAACACAGTCATTGCCATGAAATACAGACACTGCCATGGATACTGGACAAAAAGACACCAAATTTGGGATTGGTGGGTGGGTTCAGGGTTTGCACTCCAGGACAGCTTCATTGCACCTCAACATCTCTGCTATTTGGAGGAGAGTTTAGGAACTACTCTCCCTGCTCATACACTCATGAGTATTGCTCTGATCCAAAACCAAGTAACAACATGCATCTGCTTGACTAATTACAGAAGGTGAGAAAAATTTAGGGTGAGATGTTCACAAAAACACCTGTGATGACTGTGCTTTCCCGATACCCGATAGCATAACATCAAGTTAGAAAAAGAGGTGGTAATTTGAGATTGATGGTTCATTTTGCAAGTTTCCAAAGTGAGAGGAGCCTGGATTTAAAGAATATAGTAGAAGTAGGCTGCATTTTTTTATTTTCTTGCCTTAGCTTCACACTAGTACTTCAATTGATACACCACTGCATGCTGAAAAAGGTGTTAGTTCTTATAGATACCGTAAAGTATTACCTCTGATCTCATCACTAGGCATTTTTGTATCTGTTCAAGGTTTGAAAAGAGTTGTCAGGGACACAGAGAACCACCCAGAGAGCAGCATGGGGTGAGGATGAGGATGGTGCAGTCTTCAGGGTATATCCCAGGATTTGTAGGGTACTTTCAGATCAGCAGGTCCTGGTATTTTCCTCATCCTGAACCTTCGCTGAATGACACCCCTAGATTGGTGTTGATAGAAGAGGTCTGTGATGGGACACAGATCATACTCTCAGCCTCCAACAGCATTGGAACTTCTCTTTTAAGTCAACCTTCAAAGTCAAGCCTTTAGGGCCTCAGGTTCTAAACAAACTTTGGATCCAATCTTGCCTATTTTTAAAGAGTGACAAGGCAGCTGACAACTCCCACAGTTACACTTTCCCTGCAAATATTTTGCTAGTCCAAACTTCCACACAAGGTTTACTTTCTCTATGCCCTAAAACTTCTGTGAAGATACTAAAAATAGCTCCAAGACCAAGGTTTTAAATACATCACTGTGAAGGGGCACAGAACTGAGCCCTCCTACCCCCCAAACAAACAAAGCAAACAAAACAACCCACAAAACATCTTGTGACACTGTGCTTGGAGACATGGGCTGAAACAAGTCCACCCTGGGCCAGCCAAGTGCCTGGCCAAGGACAGAGCTGGAAATAGTGGCACACAAGAAAAAAGGGGCAGGGCAGAAAAGCAGCACTCCTGCAGAATTTTTCTCACCTTCTGTAATTAGTCAAGCAGATGCATGTTGTTACTTGGTTTTGGATCAGAGCAATACTCAGTGTATGAGCACGGAGAGTAGTTTCTAAACTCTCCTCCAAACAGCAGAGATGTTGAGGTGCAATGAAGCTGTCCTGGAGTGCAAACCCTGAACCCACACACCAACACCAAATTTGGTGTCTCTTTGTCTGGTATTCATGGCCATGTCTGTATTTCATGGCAATAACTGTGTTTTTAGGCTCCAAGCAAGGAGCGCACTTAAATGCAGCCTCAGTGCTGATGGATGAGATGTGGGGCCAGGGGACACGTGCAGAGGTCCCAGCAAAGGCTGGTCAGGGGCAGCAAGGTCAGTCAGCATCCTCTGGAGCCTGGTACAGTCTCTGTGTTTTATTTTTGTGAACTGTAAACCTCTCGCTGCCATTCACAATAGTAGGTAACATCCACAGAACACTGCATCGTGTCTGTCTGAAATAGAATTAGACGGTGACTATGGAAAAAAAAATATATAAACCACAGAGAAATTATCTTAAAAAATCCTCTATATTTTTTATATTTAAGCCACCTTCTATCTCAGAAAAATACCCAAACATCTCATTATTGATTTTATTGTGATATTTCAATTTCAGTGAAAATTTTGCTGAGAATTTATTGGAAGGTTTGGAGATAGCATAGACAGAAAATGTTACTGAAAAATGTGTATTTAAAAACAACCAAAAAAACCCCAACCATCACAATCCAACAATGGAAAACCTTGGAGTTTTTCTGAGCTGCTGTGATAACACCACTTTCCTGTGCTGTTATCACTGTGATAAATGCACTTACTAAATGAGAGCCTGTTAAAGATTGCCTAAAGTGGTATTGGAGGCTCAAAAAACCCCAGAAGACTAAATTATCCTTCGTCTGATTCCTAAGCAGACTCTTCTAAGGAAGCAGAATGAAGTTTTAGGCAGTTTGATGGTGCAACTGACGGATTTATGGTCATTTTAAATAAGAATTGCAGCTGAACCATCCTCCCACTCTGCCTTGTCCACACCTTGAGTCAGCTCAGACTGCAGGTCTTCTAAACATAAGTTTATTTTAGAAGTAATGTGTAATGGTTACTCCCAGAATGCAAGAAAGGGCTGATTGTTGTACTGTTGCCAGTCAAAATCCAGGGCTGCTATTGAGGAAGTGATCACTGTACATAACAATGTTCTTATATTACTCAGACTGTGTCAGGAAAAGTAATTGATAGACAGGTACAATATGGCAAAACCTGTCTTTGTGTGTGTGTCTGAACAAAAACACAAGGACTAAATTATTTTCCTTTCCTGAAGGGATGAGGAAGAGGATGGATCACATGTAACAAAATGATGTAATGTTTTCTAGGCATTCCTTCTCCCACAGTCTATGCGATTCACCCCCCTGATGGTGATTTATCTGTGTCCCATGAATACATTCTGGTCTCATTATCCAGTCCATCCAGCTGGTCATGATGGCAGAAACGAGTGCCCCACCTCTGTCTATGCTGTAGCACAGTTGGGATGGATTTGTTTCATTTGGAGAATGCTCTAGGTGCAGAAAACTGCTTGTGATCGCAGTGTTAAACTGGAGCTGTACCCCAAGGGACAGTGGGGTTCCATCTGTTTGTTGGGCCCAAGCAGAGATGACATAAACCCAGGGAACCAATTCATCTGAATCCTGCTGGGCACCCACACGGGATATTTCAGTTAGAACTCATTCTCTTAACAGTAAGGAGATGGAAAAACGGCTGTGCAGACAACTGTGTAAGGAGAGGAACAGCTGGCATCAGAATTTGGATAAAATCTGTAACACCATCCCCTCGTGTTAGATTCCTGCCTTTTATTCAGGAAGTTTGGGAGAAAGCCTGTGTTGATTCTCTTTCAGACAAATTGCACACTACAATCTCATTTTAAAGAGGGTGTGTACAGAAGGAAATTGTCCTTTCAGCAGCCGTTTCCTTGGGAACCACTATGGGAAGAAAATGGTATCCCAAGGCTGAGACGGGAGATTTTGAGGATCCCTTTAGCAACTCGCTTTTGCATATCCAGGTCTGAACTGCCATCCGTCCATCCATCCATCCATCCATCCATCCATCCATCCATCCATCCATCCATCCAGATGGTTGTTTATTTCCTGGCTCTAGCAGAACCTTTCCCCCCAGGGGACATGTTGTGGCACACAGTGAAGTGCACTGAAGGGTGCCCATGCCCTGAGGGTCAAAGCTCTCACTGCTGAGGGCCAGTGCTGGAGGAAAAGGCCTCTGCGTTTCTCACCTGATCCATGGAGTGACATCAGTCTCGGGCCACTTGGAAGCAGCTTTCATGCTGTAACTGGAGACTGAAGTATTAAAGGCTTCTAAAATTCAGATTCTGGATCTGGTAACTCTCTTGGTGGCTCTCCAGCTGGCTTTGCTCTGGTGTTCCACCTGTCTTGGCCTCTCAGGGGCTGCATGCTGCCCTGGCAGGGAGGGAATTTTAATGGAGCAGGGGAAAACACAGCAAACCCTTTGATTTACCTGCTTTTGTTCTATTTCTTTACTAATGTCTGTGCCCTCCTACCAATTGCCAGACTTTCTAAATTGCCTTTCTGCTGCTGATATTAACAGCTTTCTCTCTCACGGTATATTCACTGACTTGTAAGGAAATGCTGCCAGAATTCTTTGCTTCCTCATTTAGCACTGGCTCATTCCAGCTCCACAGCCACTCACTCAGGCTTCTGCACACCTCATGCCACCTCAATGAGATTCTGCTGCATGTCCCACTTTCTCAGGAGACGTCAAGCCCCTGCACTTTTTCCAAAGATCCATGATCTCCTGGTCCCTGTACCTCTCTCACGGCCGTATGCTTTATCCTCCCCTTCACTGTGTGAGCCGTTCCAGAGCTGAGTGTGAAGAACTGCAAGGAGTCTCGCAAATGAGGCCTCTCCCGCTGGAACAAGGCCAGTTCCCAAATCTCGTGGCTGATAAATGTGCATGTGCATTTCAGGATGCTGTTGGTTTTATCTGAGCAGATGTTAAGGATTCTGCCAGGGATCTCACACTTTATCCACCTTTACCCCTCATTCCTACCTGAAATTTAACAGTATGTGGAAACAAGGCTGGGTGTGTAACATGGCTCGGCAAAAGGAAATTTTAAAAAAAGGTAGCAACACTGGTTATATTCCCATTTGGTTAAAAAAAAAGAGAACCACCTCAAGTTTTCTTTTTTAGAGCTGAGAAGTGCTTTGTGGCCCATGCACACAGTGTCTGGCAGTGCTTTCACTCAGAACACGTCACCCTGAAGCGAATGAGAATTAATTCCTTCATGGAGTTTAAAAAACATTTCTCCAAGGTTTGTATACAAATGTATATAAAGGTTATATGCCATTCTTCTTGACCAGGAGACACTTGAATTTTATTTCAAATATTTCAAAATGTTGTAAATGTATAAATATAAGCACACTATCACTTTAATCAGACTGGCTTGGGTAAGGAGTTGCAGTGGAGCAGGGGACGTGGGCTTTGACAAACCCCAAATATCAGCTGAGAGCCTCTGAAACCACAGGTTTTTGGGGAATAATGATGTAGGAACAGTTAATTGTAAACTAACACTCATGGGGAGACTGTTCTGCTACACAAGTACCTCAGATTCTGCCCTAAGAAACTGGTTGTCTCAGGACAGCTTTTGGGTCATTGGCTGGTAGTCTTTTGTTTGGATGGATGGGACAGCTATTTAAACAGCAAAAATTTGGAAGAAAAAGAAATTTTGCAGGCACACATTTAAAATATTAAGACAAAAAAAGTCACACCTTCCTTCAGGCAGTTAAAAGTACTTTTAGTCCTGGTTTTATTTTGTTTCTATCTTTAGTTTAAAAATCTGCTTCGAAATAAGAGCAAGTTGAAAACAAAGGCTAACAATTTCATCTGCCAAGTAAAGTGCAGAATATTTAGAACTGGATTGCATATTTACACACGATTGCACTGCGTGGGAATTTCAGGGATCACACTTCTCTGGAACACCCTAAAGCACAGCTTCTTAAATGCTCCCCCATCATTCAAGCACACAGCAAGGAGGGCTGTAATCCGGCATTAATGTTCTGTGGTGCATGGATCGGTGATACTGTGATTCCAAATGAGAAAATAAAAGGTGGCTGGGACTGGTCTTGGCCCAGTAAGGCCTTCAGAGGTGTAGGCTGCAATCCATAAAGTGGTGACCCTCATTTTGGAAAGACGACAGAGCTCCTTTTAATGATCTTAGTGGGTGATCTCGGGCAGGACTGAATATGACACGCAAATGCAGTTACCATGGTGGGGCTAAGCCCAAGCCTGTGAGTGCAAGTCATCACAGTCTGTGAAGGGAAACAATTCCTACAGCTCTAATTCCAGTGTGTGGACACGCAACATTAATTTCCTTAGCATGCCTTTGAACTATCTCTTAGTATATGTCTTCTAATTTTAAACTTACTAAAAAAGAGTGGAGAAGGGGGAGAAAGATACAAGGGAAGGTAATCCAAGGCTTTCAGCACCTTCATCCTGAGACAAATATAATAAAACCGCGCCAGTAAAATTACACTGATACAAACCGAGAGCACAGGAAGGTAAAACAGCATTTGCATTTTCAATGAAACAGTTTTAAACCTGACCTTGATATTTCACTTCTTTTAGCAGGATTTAAATGTTTGATGAAAAAATCTGACAATCTCACTGAAGAAGTGTCCCAAATCAAACATATTGTCTAATAGTGTCTGACTATTAACCATCTTTTTATGATTAATTTATTAAATAGCTTTGTTCCTCTTGGTATGCACTCATCTGTTTTAAGGAGAGTAACCTCTGGAGACCAGTTTTGTTCTGTGTAGAAGCCAGGAACTGGAAACAGAAAAGACACTTAAAATTGTAAGAAAATTGAAACAAGAGCTCAGTTACATAAGTAGTAATAAAATGTATCACTTATGATAAAACCCCTAAAATGCCATAAAACCCAAAATAGATGCATGTATGCATCTCAGTAGATATTTATGTGTTACTGAGAACAGCACAGATCCACCCCTGCATATGTATAGGCATACATATAGGCATTTTATAAAATAAATAGACACAATAAAGAAAAGCAATGTGACTTCTGGTATCACCATGGGCATATGCACTGTGCCTCTTAGACCTGCATAAATAAAATTATATTTTGCATATATCTATTTTATATAATCTAATGCATATGTGTTCACCAATATTTTTTTTTAAAATTCCGTATAAATTGTGTTTTGCACTGTCTGCATCTTGGGTTTTTTTGCTCTTAACAGCAAAAGAATACATAAGGAGGTTTGCTTGGGAAGTGAACATTCTTTCGTGATTTATTTCTCCTCTGGAAAAATAGAAATGGAGGAACAGCAAAAGAAAACTACTCTGAATATTATTTGTCTTTTGTTTTGTTAATTGACAAAATAAGAACACATAACAACAACAACAACAAAAAAGCAGTTGAGTGAAAGAAATACATCAACCTCTCTGAGAGTGCCCGTGACCTGAGGGTGTGAACTCACCCATGCCAACCACACTGTCAAACCGTGTGTCTTACCAACAAGAGAGAAAAAAACCTGTTTTGCGGAATTCACTGAGATAATTTCAGATGTGTAATACAAGGTTGTTGGGGAAAAAAACCCAACCCAACAACACTACAAGCTCAATGCTCTGGGGTATATTTCCCTGGATGTTTGTCTGGGCCTGGATGATTTACTGGTGATGTTTTTTCCCCAGGAACTGCAGTGCAAAGGCAATAACATATTTATTTAATCTCACATGCTTTTCCCAGGAACTGCAGTGCAAGGAAATAACATATTTCTTTAATCTCACATGTTGTCCTGTGCAATTGGCAGCTTTTCCAGCGTCGACTGGGAACTCAGGGGAGCACCTACTTCCAGACAAAAGCCTCTTTTAAAAAAAGAAACTGAAAGCAGCTGCCAAATGCTTGCTTAGGCAGTGTGGTTTTGGGAAGTATTTTATTATGTTTCATCATTACTCTTCCGTGTACTTGTTTTTGAGTCAATCCTTATGGTTGAACGCAGACTTTCTGCTGCCAGATACCTCACAGCATCCAACAGCAGCTGCACCAGGGCAGCACACACAGCCAGCGGCAAAGAATCCTGCAGTTCCCTCTGCTCTCACGGAAGCTCAGCTCTCACAGCAAGCTGCGGAGCACAGGGGAGCAGGGGGATGCCTGAGAGAGGCTGTGACCCCACAGGAGTCCTGCACTGGAGCAGGGTCCTGGCAGGGACCTGTGACCCTGTGGAGAGAGGAGCCCAAGCTGGAACAGGTTTGGTGGCAGGACTTGTGACCCCTTGTGCCTGAAGGACTGATCCCATGGAAGTGTGACCCACATGGCAGCAGTTCATGGAGAACTGCTGCTCTTGGGATGGACTCACCTTGGAGCAGTTCATGGAGAGCTGTCTCCCATGGGAGAGACCCCATGGTGCATCAGGGGAACAACTCCTCTCCCTGAGCAGCTGGAAAAAAAAACATGTGATGAACTGACCTAAATCCCATCTCCCAAGTTTTTAGGATTTATTTTACTTCTCGTTATCCTGCCCTGATTTATTTAGTGAAAAGGTTCAATTCCTATCCCCTAGCTAAGTCTGTTTTTCCTGTGATGGTACTTGCTGAGTGATCTCTCCCAGTCCTTATCTCAACTCATGAACCCTTCATTATATTTTCTCTCCCATGTCTAGCTGAGGAGGGGAGTGAAAGAGAAGCTTTTGTGGGTGCCTGGCATCCAGCCACACTCAACCCACTGCAGACGCAGGGATGTTCTTGGCACCACAAAGCCAAGGACCGCAGTGTGCAGCACCATAGGGCTCTGTCCCCAGAATGAACTCAGTCCTCCAGTTCTGAGACACAGTTTGGGAACTGACACCCCAAGGTGGCTGCAACCACCCCAGCGTATGAGTGAAAACAAAGCAGACACATCCTGAGCCTGGAGGGTCTTACCATGAAGTTAATCCAAGGTACATCACTTACCTTGTTCATTTTCCAGTACGAAATTGGGTTCCCTTTGAAAACATTATGCACTGCAATCTGCCTGCTGGCTCTTCAAGTCCTGATTCACATTAATTCCCACTGGTCAGAGAACACTTAGGAACTTTTAAGAGTTTATTTCCAGTTGTGTGCCATCTTTCATGTCTGCCAGAAAGAGAAATGAAACGGATGATTAGCCAACTTCTTGGCAATTCAAGAGTGGTGATGGATGCTAGCGCATGCTGTAGTGGATACGGGAATAAGAGTAATGAGGTTTATTTTTAATGCAAATCTTAAATAAATACAGCCAGTGCTAAACTGAATTTTAGCTTTTTCCTTCTTCACAGAGCACAATATTAATTCTGTGCTTATCCATATCTATGTAGATATATATATTCTGATTCTCTCCAAAGTTTAATGCTGATGATGCCTGGATGAAGCAGATCCTTTCCTTCCACACCCCCTTCACCAGCTTGCTCTCAAAATAAGTAATGGCACTGTGTCTCCAAGAGAGGTGAAAAATGCATTAGCTCATAAAGATGCAGCTTCTTTTTTTCCTAGAAAAGTGAGAGGTGTCTGTTGGGACAACAGTTCTGTGATGTAGTAATTCCTACAAGACTCTCTTTCTCCAGCTTTAAGTAGGTATTTGATTGCAGGACTGAGAGAGTGAGAATTTTTGCCTTTCAGGATTGTCAAAGCCAAGAGCCTGCGCAGCTTCAAGCAGAGCAGTCGAGTGTGCAAAACATGGGGTTTGGGTTCAATCCACAAGATTTGTACTCAGGACCATTCATGGAATGAATGAGTTATTGACAGTGTATCAAGACCAGCTGCATTTTCAGCGTTTCAGTAATTCTGTGGGTTTATGCTAATCACTCCTCACAGATAAAATCCTGGTTGTTGAAAGCATCAGTACTTGTGCAAGTGTGTCATGGATGCTGCCTGTGAAAGCCTCAAGCACAACTGATTTTCTAAGTGAGTTAATGACATGGCTTCTATTTTAACTGGCAATAATCCCAAATTAATCTCCATATCCAATAGGTTTTTTTTTAGAAATTTCATAAAGCAAGCAGTGAGCTAAGAAAAAAAATTCAAAATAACCAGTTGGAAAGGGAAGAAAAACAACCACTGGCATCGTATTAATTGGAAACAAATTGTTTTTGAAGGGAAAGAAAGNAAGGGGAAGGGGAAGGGGGAGATCCAAATTACATATGCACAGAAGTTAGAGACTCTGAGCTCCAAAGAGGGTCCTTTTTAATTAGAGTGAGTGAGTAGACAAACTGAAAAGTAACAGCACCCCAGAGCAAGGAGCAACACTGGCCTTTGGCAGCAAGGTTTAATCCAAGGGCTCTGGTCTTGCAAATGCTGCCACTTGCTTAGGGGTAGTAGGGAATTCTAGCAAAGAGAAGAGCAATAAAAAGAAACTCTCTCTCTGTGCGAGACAAAGAGAAAACCCACCTCAGCTTCTACATGCTTTTGACTCAAACCCAAAACAAAGAAAATTTTGGGTTCATGGGGTTATGTGGCCAGAGAGTTGCAGACCTACAGTACCTTCAGGGTGATGTGCCTGTGAGACAATTTAAGTTTTCTTTCTGGAGCTGTAGAATAAAAAATGTTGACAGTGGTTGCATAAAAATCATGAGATATTTTCAGTTTATAAATTTGTGTTGTTGTCAGAAATAAAATAATTAATGAATCTCGACTGCAAACATCATTTGACCTCCATTTTGGATTAATACACTACCTACATCTGAATTCCTTAATTTCAAAAATGCGCCAGCAGATTTATAGAGATGTACACACATATATGAGTGTGCGTTACTTTTTACATCTCACAAAAATAAATCAGAAGGAGGGAAATTGTATATTTGTAAGCTTTTGTCAACAAATTTGTTCTTAGCTTGAGATCTTGGTATACAAAATTGCAGCCTGAAGCAAAGTTTTGTGGTTTGGGAGTAGTTATAAATCCCTAAAATTATGGTTTTATAATGGAAACCATGACAGACCCTTAATTATAGCAGTAAGAACATGAGATTTAGCAATATATATTAATATATCTCCTTGGAAAATATAATTGCAAAGCAATTAGGCATTAGGCAGCCTGTCTACCAACTCTTTCTCCCCCTCAGGAGAAAGTTGAAAGTGATATTAATTTTAAATCACCTGGAATGGACCGTGCTGGGTCTGTCATCCTGTGTCCTTGCAAGGTTCCACTGGCTTTGGGGCACTGGGCTGCAGACAGAGATGTTCCTGTCCATCTGAAGTGGGGAGACTCACTCAGGGCTGCTTGGCCACCAGGTTTTTGGCTGCTGCTCGCGGCATCAGGAGCATTTTCCCCCTGTCACCAAGCTGTGGGGCACAGCACCAGTCACCCTGGCTGTTGGGGACCGCCTTGCACCTCTCAGGGGTCAGACAAAGCTCTGTCCTTCCCCTCATCCGAACAGGTCACCCTGAACGAGCTACTGTGTCCGAAGTCAGGTGCCAGTGGTAATTTCTCAGGCATGTGTTCCAGAATGTCATTATTACTGCTGGTTTGAGTTGAGAGAATATGAAATGTTCAAAGTCACCTTAATCTGGACTGACAAAATCCAGACAGGAGATGAGACAACACACTTAGGAACTGAGTTTCACTGGATTTTGTGCATCCAAAAAGTGAGAGCAGACTGTAACTCCCCCTGAATATGACTACTTTTCATCCCTGGCATGCTCACATGCTATTTCTCAACACCCCAAAAAGTCACCACCACAGAAATTCCAGTGTTGCTATCTGTATTTTCTCTGGATGCTGGGCAGGGTCCACACCCTGAATAACTGTGTGGAAAATCCCACGTCAGGGCTGGTGTCCTGCTCCATCCTGTGCAGCTGTCCTCCATCAACACCTGTGCAGCTCCAGTACCCTGACTAGACCTGCCAAACTTCCCTTCCCAGTCATTCCTGGGATGGCTTTGAGGTTCCATCAGGACAAAGGCAGAGTTCAGCCTACAGCTTTGTGGGGCAGCTTCATGAAGACACCGAACAGTGTCTGCCTGTTCTCTTTCTGTTGGTGTATGGGATGAGGTGGAAAACAAATCCACAGAGGACTAGCTGATGGCAGTGCAGAGCTTTGTGCATCCCATCCTTTTGCTCTTTCTCCCTCCTTTTCCCACCTCTGTTCACCACCTGCTATTCCCTTCACATATTTCCACACTGATCTTGAAACCTGACTTGGCCCAAGATGAGGATACAGGATGAAATTTCTGATTATAACTCCTATTGTCCTTCCTTTCCTGGGGGACATATCCACATTCCCTAAAATCCTATTTCCCAGCTCCCTCAGAAGACGTGGCAGGATTTGGGTTGGAATTCACCCTCAAGGATGGTCTGTTCATGGCACTGAACAAGGTGAGCTGTCCCAGGGAGAGTTTTACCTGAAAATTCCTACCAATCACAGCTCTCCTGGTCCCCTGGGGAGGCTTGGTGTGGGTGGACAGACTCAGAAGAACACTCCGCTGGCAAAACCACATTTGTTGCATAATGCAGCTTGAATCTGAAAAGTACCACTAATAAGAGTAGTACTGTCCTTTTTAATGAAATTGACAGATTCCAGGCACTCAAACAGAAAATAAGGTTTTGTTTCTGCTTTCTTTTTGCCTCCAGTTTCTGTAACTACAACAAAATGAACCTCACACTATTTAGCCTTATATATGTTTATTTTTTCAGAGGGAGTTGAGGATCTTGTGTTTAAGCAACACTCACTTTTTAACTAGCTAATGAAATATCAAAGTCTCCGCCCTAGAACAGCTTTTCCTTATAAACATGTATATTCTGAGGTAACTGCCACTCTCTGAGAAGCCTGTGAGGCTGGAAAACTTCTTGTGTGCTGTAAACTGTCCCACGTCAGACTGAAAGTTAAAAGAGACATTTTTGCTCAACATCAAACAAACTCCTGTGGGCAGCTCAGTTATGCTGAAGGAGTACAAGGTCAGACATTCCTTCCAAAGGCAGACTATTACCCAAAAGTTGTATTTTCCCAAAGCAGCAGCAACAGATGATGGCAGGAACAAATCAGACACCCCTAACTTTTCAGTAACAAAGTTTTGAGGTGATGAGCTAATACCAGATAGAATCCGTCTTAGAGCTGACAGGCAGCTTCCTACTAAATTTGGTGGAAAACTAAGAACGCAGTGTCTCAGGATGTCTCTGGCAAAATCAGGACCTATGGAATTTACAAAGGCATACAAAATTTTCAGATTTGCATCTCTTTTATTAGTGCTAGTCAGGACACATAAAAAGCACACATAAATAAATGTTTTATTCCTTTGTGGAGAATTTACATGTGCAAAAGAGAGGATTTTCAGATGCTGTATTGAAAGGGGACTTATTATGAGGATGGGGAAAATGGGATTTTTTCCTGAGGCTGGATATGAAGTCACTCAGCACAAGGCCTGTATTATTTTTACAGATGTCGTGGAAGCTAAGGAAGATCATTGACCTTTCTTCCTCTAATAGCTTAGCTTTTACATTCAGGATTTGAAATGGATTTTATATCCCCTTTACATTTTTGATATCCAATATTATAGTTTTATGAAAATATTTAATACTTTCAAGTACAAATGCCAAAATCCAACTATATTAATGTAGTGAAAATGTTGTCTCACAATAAAAAAATTATATTTTTATCCTTTTCTGATCATTTATGATAAAAAACTACTGAGGAAATACTATGAGATTGGAGAACATGTAAGTAGTCAGTAGGAATTCTGATGTAGAGCACTGAGAAATTTAATTAATTTGAGTATTAATAAATCTATAGACTACTGGAAGTGAATGAAACCATAGAGTCTAATAAATTCAGTGGATTTAGATACATATAATATGTTTCCATACTTCTTTACAAAAAATAATTTACTAGCTAGAAGAGTGATATTAAAAAGAAACGCAACACCCAACACATCACTTTATATTAATGTTTTAGATAGAGAAAATGAAAGAATTTCCACAAGATACTGTGTTCCCAGTAAGATTCAGCTCCCTGCCAGCATGGGCACTCTATGAAGCCTGTAAGGAAGATGAAATTGGCAGGGATGCTCACAGCAATAATACTCTTTAGAGCAATACTCTTGTTATTCTGCATTATATCCTGAACAAGATATTATGCATCATTCTCATGTGCATACACACAAAAAAAAAATGGTTTAAATTCATTAGCACATGCTTGGGAAACAACCAGTCTATAGGAATGTGGTTTTGTGCGGGTATGAAAAGCCTGGACATCTGTTCCTTTGGCATAATAAACGCAATCACTCCTCCAGGGCCCATGATCTTCCCTCCAGCTCCAACCCGTGCATATGGAAGTATGAAAACATGAATGCTCTTCCTGCTAAAGCAAGGGAATATTTCCATTTGGATTTGCAGCGCGCAGTGAAATAGGAAAGGATGCCTGACCAAAGGAGAGGCAGTTCACCTGTAAATTCAAATCTGCCACTCTCTCGAGCGCAGCTTTTCCTGCTCGTATAAGGAGCAGCCTGGACACAAATCCACACATCTTGGCCTGCCTGGCAAGGGTTGTATCTGTTGGGGCTGCACAGGCTTGTTGGAGGCTATTCTGCTTTTTTCTAAATTTACTCTGCACGGCCTGAATGGAAGCTCAGCTGGAGGGGAGAATCTCGCTGCAGAACGGAAAGGATGTGCTCGGAGTGGAGCAGCTCCCCTCAGACAGGGGATGGATTTTTTCAGGATGGTGGAAGGAGTGAAATCAGAAGCATAAGCACTGTTATCTGAGGGAGCTGTGAGCAGTTCTGGCTTTTTTGAAAGAACAACAAAGTGTGATCACTTTGCCTCCAAGGCCACATCTCCAACAACATAATTTCCCATTTTCCAGCTACTAAATGCAAGAGACCAAATGCACTTCCAGGCCACCATCAAACAGCAACACCTGGCTCCTAGACATACTTTGAAACCAAGGGCCTGCTGGCTGGATCAGGAAGATGATGAGCACTCTGGCTACAGGAGCAGAGTATGACCTTAAAAATTTTCTCTTGCTAGGAAAAAAGAGGACTTTAGACCAGTCATAGCATAGAGAGGGGTAGGGTTTGTGTAAGAGAGAATTAACTTCTGTTACTGGATCCGTGAATATGATTGGCTAAGTGTAGGGAAATTATCCTTATCATCAAGGTAAAAAAACCCCAAAGCCTGTGAAGTTTAAGAGTGACTCAGCCTGAAGAGGGAAACCATCCCTACAGAAGAGCACTGCTGATGGGCTCATTAGTGGCTGCTGGCAGCAAGTGACACCCTGCTGCACAGGCAGAGGGAGGAAAACCAAAATATATGGGAGACTCTTGGGCTGCTCCTGGAGCCGCTGTGCTGGCACAGAGCCACACGGATGAGAGGCAGCATTCCCTGCATCTGGTCTTCTGCACCCCAAACCACCGCACTAATGACCCCAGTCACAGAAAATGTGGCAGAAAGGAAATAAAAACCTGGGTACGATGAGAACTCTGTTACAGACATGTCTATAGCCCAACACTAACACCTTTTTTAAGGATAAACGTGATTTTTTTACTATTGAGGGATATGTTCTTCCTTTATGCTTTAAACATGACACAAGTTTCTTTGAGGAATTTAAATATGCTTTATTTGCAACAGCATTAAGAGAAAAAAAATCAGGTAATTTCCTTCCCTGCTCCTTTTCACCAGCGTTTACTTAACTAAGAAAACAAGGAAATAACTATATACGTGTTGACTCTTTGAAGTTCTGTAGGTAATAATAATGGCTTTTTTACAGAAACAACAAAACCTGCCACTGGAGAGTAAAGCTCTTCATGCACAAAAGGTCTCAGCAAAACAGCTATTTGATTCTGTTTCAGAGCACTTCAGTGAGAATATTTTAAATGTTTGTAGATTTGGTTTGCATTTAGGGATCCTTGAGAGTTTTCTTCTCTCAAGGCCCAGTATTTCCATATGATTTATAATTACTTCACACAGTCCTGACAAATACTGCAAAAGAATTTCAGCCATAAGTCACAGCTGGAGCATTGTCAGTAATAAAAATTTGATACATATTAATCACAGATCTCAGGAATTAATTCAGCATAATTTGATACACATTAATCATAGATCTCAGGAATGAATTCAGCATCTCACAGAACGTGAGCATGTCACTCACAGTGAGGTTAACACCGGTTACCTGTTCACAGGGACCTTGATTCACAGGGACATGATCAAACCCTTCTGCAGGTCTTTGAGGCTATAGGGACCAAGCAAAGACTTTGGGTCATATTCATGATTATAGTATTTTGTTGAAAAGAAATTGAAAATGTGTGTTGGGGTTTTTTATGCTTGTTTGTCTGTTTGAGTTTTTTTGCCTAATGAAAAGTGGATGCACTTAATCTCTTTGCATATAATAGCCAGAGTTTCAAGAAAACGAAAGAATTTGCTCTGTAATATTCAGATACATTGCAGGTAAAGTCTTTGAATTTGCCAACATGTTCCTCTTCCATTCCAGCTGCAGAAAGCAGAAGTTTCTATCAACATTTGTTAAAAATGTTTAAAACTTGCTGATAATTGCCTAAATAGAGACATTATCTTGCAATTATCCATTCCTACCAAATTATATAGCCGTGAATAAACCCCTGTATTGAAAACAAGGAAACTAAAAGTCTCAGGAGACAAAAATCAATTTGTGCAAAAGAAAAAGCACATATAACCAGAATATCTTGAAAGACAAGTGAAAATACTGACACATACCAGGAATGAGACAGATCCACATCTGTAAAACATCTCAAGAGAATCAAAATTCAGCAAGGGAGGGAAAATATCAAACAATAAGAGTAAATTAAACTGAAGAGATTGGAAATTTCCACATAGCAACTTTAGTTCCGGTAGCAGACAGAACTCCAGGCCCCTGGAAGCGCTGCTTGGGACAAATCAATTTTTTAAACTGATTCTGCTGGTTCTTTATTATTAGCTTGAGCTGTGTGTGCACCAATTTTATTTTTGCCTTTTATTATTTGTGCTCAAGAGAATTTATTTTCATTTCCCAATCCAATAAAGAGAATCGGATTAAGACATCAAATAAAACAGAGCCTTTAGAAACGGAAGTTTTTCATGAATCTCATAAACAGTAACCTACTTATCCCCTTACATATATAGTGGAAATAAAAAAGCCAAGTGTTTACTTAAGCGGATATGGAAGTCCTGTGTCTATACAGATGTTGCAAAAGTAGCAATTCCAAGAGCAGTGAATGAAAAAAAAAGGTTCATTTCTACAAAAATGTCACTGATTTGATTTCCAGGTGACTTTTTTTTTTTATTTGTTTATTAAAAAGATCTCCCTCTGCTAAGCTTGTTCTAAGAGGCCCAAAAATGGAAAGTGAGCAAGGGGAGAGGTGGCGGGAGGCTAAAATATCTACAGATTAGTCAAACATCTTACAAGAGTCTGATTTGCTTTTGAATTTGTGTTGACAAAAATATCTGCTTTATATTTCCGTTTCCATTGTTTATAGCTATTAAATATAGGAGAGAAGGCCAGTGCTTCAAATTCCCAACCAGTTCCACTTTTCCATTCTTAAATTCAGATGTGCAGAAGAAAGCAAGACACTGATGGCCATGAGGAGCCTGAAGTAGGCAACACATCTCACCAAAAACACACTTTGGAACCTGTTTTGCTTTCCAGGTGACACCAAAATAGATAGAAATATCAAGGTATTCCAATAGGCTCAAAACATTCCAGCTGGACAAACTGATGTTCCATGAGGTCTAAACCATGACACGGCTGTCACCAGCCAAAAAAAGCTCAAAAATTCCTTACCTCTGTGAATGGGCCCTCAGATACATTCGGACAATTTTGAAGAAACTGGTTCCAGGGAGTTTTGCTCAGTGGAAATGGAATGGAGCTGAATCCTTCTGTTCAGGTATAAATGCTACTCCCAAATCTACAAATTTCCATTTCCATTTGGCTCCAGTGTGGGCTCCAGCACTCACTGCTGTGAAGAGAGGGAAAAACCTGGCCTGCTGCGCTCTCCCTCGCCCTCCCCTCCTCCTGAGCCTTGCTGCTTTCTGTCTGCCCTTGTTCCTGCCAGCAAATGTCACTCCAGCCCCTTCCTCAGCCATGGACCTCCTGGATCCTGCACTGTGCAGTTTTAAATTATTAAAATGGCAGGAATCATCTGGGGCTGACGGAGCTCACAGACAGCTCAGGGCTCTAGAGCAAGCAGCACGTCACTTTGTGTCACACAGCAGAGGAGACACCATCACTAATTAGGATTTTCCCAGTAACTGGGATTTTGCAGACGGATGTGAGCTCCCTTTGCCCATGTTCTGGTGTGATTAATGCCGCGTGCATGCAGGAGAGTGACATCAGGCTGTTGTTACACACCTCACCTCTCTGCAAGACTCCGTGGCTCAGGATCACACCAGTGATCTTCACGTGTGTCCTCAGTGGCAGACAAGGCTTCCCACCCCCAGAGATTCCTAACCACATCTGAAAAGCAAAATATGGCTTCTTTTATTTACTCATATCCTTAGCATGCCCAGCAGTACTCTTTTTGAGTCCTACTTCAGCTGAGAATGTATTATTGGGGGAGAAAATGTGACTGTACTACGCACCTGTTTCATGAAATAATTAATTATGTGGACAATGTTAAAGGCCCTTCAGTGTTCACAAACAAAGGTAGAATTGTTGCTCCATCTGACATTACATTTTCTTTGAAACAGTCTTCAAACAAAAGCTTATCTCAGTGCACCAGAAAGTAAGTTTCAAACTGCAAATGGTCTTAAAGAGACCTTTTTGGAGAGAAATGATTCATAAAAAAAAGTCTGTAAGGAAGTCGATTAGCTTCATGAAAAGATTTTAGGAAATGTCAGAAAAGTTTAGAGTGTTTGAGCAGGAAGTTACGCACTGAGAAAGGTGACAGCAGGTGTGACATGGTATCAGGTAAAGATGTTCTCACTCACTGAGATGTGAGGGGTCTAGATAGTGCTGTAACAAAACAAACACCCAAACTTTTGGCAGCAAAATTCTTTTGAGTGATTTAAAGACAATACTAGAAAGTTAACTGAAGACACCTGTGGAGATCTACCTGGTTTACAGTGAATTAACATAATTATTGTAAGCAGTCATTCACCCCGCAACTGCTTCAGTGGTGCTTAAGAATGTGATCCTTACATCGGTGAGCAACACAGCGATGTGGGATTAGAGATGCAAGCAAGAGGGGAAAGAGACAAGGTTCCTTCTACCGAGAAGAAACTGCAAAAAAAAAATTTAAAATAGAATTTTTACTGAAAATAACATCTTGTCTCTACTGGCCTATCCCAAAAAATTACTTACATGATTTCACCAGCACACCAGTGTTGGGATCACACGGAAATGCAAAAGTGGAATGTCTGAACGTGTCAGCACTGCATAAATACTTTATTTTTTCATTGTTTCAGGCTTTTGTACTTTTGACAGTCAGATACTAGAATCTGCTCTGCTGTCTCCTCTTCCTCCCTCTTACTGACCACATTTCTCATAAAATTACAGTGATAATTAGTTTGCTGATTGGATATTCAGAGGGAGAAAGCACAACAACTTCCAAGTCAGGTATATAAAATGGACAATTGAACAGCCAAGCATGACCTTTGCACACTCCAAATTTCACCTCTTTTGGAAGTTGTTACAATGCTAGAATGCTGCACTGAGGGCTGAGTACAGCAGCAAAAGCAGTTTAAGTTGATGATCACAGTTTTACTGTGGGAAAAACACAGACGCACAAAATAAACCACAACACCACCACTGAAAGCTAAATATATCCAAACAGCCTCCTGTCTGAGGAGCTCTGGTTTGTTTTATTTTCCCCAGTACAGAGAGATTCTGTGAATCATCAGAAGTGCTGCATTTTCACTGGGAGGTTGACTTTGAACTTGGTAGTATCCTGTGGCTGGCATTATGCAGGAGTAAGTCCCTTCTAGTCATAATCTACCAAAAGAACCAGAAGAAATCCTAACTTTCTGTCCTCCTGCTTATCTAGCATGCAGCACAGACTGGTTAAAGACTGTGCCAGATGATGCCTGTCCTAATTTGAAATGCCAAGAATGAGATGCTGTGGTCTGACAAACAGATGGGAAGAGTCCACTCAGGTGTGAGAGATGCAAGCTCAGCATCTGTGTCTCTCCTGGTCTGGCAGGGCAGGTCCCCCAGAATCCTGTCCTGTAGTCACTGGACACAGCAGCTCCGAGAAGCCTTCAAAAACTTGGCTGGATACATGAGGATTAAGGAGTCAGGAGGTCTAAACTCATATTGAGGTCTAAACTCATATTGACATTTTCTATCCAAAATGAGATGAAAACTCCTAATTGTTCAGAAATAAAAAGGATGGGAACATTGAGAGAAAACACCAGCCCAAGTGAAGGGGATCATGCCTGGTGGAGGAAAGCAAACAACTGAAAATTGGTTATTTATTGGCCAGGGTTGGAGCTGCGGTGACAAATGTTCAGTTTGGGAAAATGCCACAACAAAGTTAATGCTGGTGGCACACACCTGCTAGAAGGGCACTGAGCATCCAGCATGGGGGCTGTGGTTTGTGCAGTACGTGGTGATGTGCCTGAGGAAGCTGCAGCTCATCTGCCCGGTAAAGTCCAGCAGGTTGTCAAAACATTCCCAAAAACATAGGAAGCACGTCTGCTTAAGGCATCACTCACATGGAGTGATAACTTGTGTTTTCAAAGCAATTTCAGCAGCGTGTGAGCACCCTCCTCTCTCAAGGAGATGCACTGAGGTCAATCCAGTGCCCTGGAGACTCTGCCTGGACAGGAACCAGGACTCCAGAGGAAGGCAACCACTGAAATCCTGCTTGACCACTCCATTTCAGGGCTAGTAAGGAACTGTACTGACAGCAGACTGTGTTTAATTACTGCCCTAATCACATACGGTTGACTTTTTTTGACTGAAAAAAAAAAATCTGACTCCTTAGTCAGAGCTGAGGTTAGAGAGAAATACACTGATCCTATAAAGAATGTCCAAAATTACAATATTGTTACATCAAACAGAGCACATTTGATCAATCATAAGAACTGCAAGCATTTATTAAATCCTCCAAAGAAATGAGCTTAAACATGGACATATTTTAATCTCCTTCATCAAAAATATGTTGGTTCCCAAGCACAGCAGCAGTCAGGGAAAAAAACCAAACAACCAAAAAACAGGAAACCCCACAAATTCCATCAAAGAACCTCAACCAAACCAATCAACTAAAACTATCCAAAAGAAAGGAATAACAGTGCCCAATTCAAGCAATATGGTCCCAGGATGTTCTAAGTCATCCAGAGTATTTTTATGGAACACAACCAAAATTCAGTGCAAATGAGCTGCAAGATCCATGAGCTTGCATAGTAATATGAGGATGCTGCGCTGATTTTCTTAGAAGGAATTCGGGATAAAATCCCTGCATACACCGAATCTGACTAATGCCCAGTAAAATTTATTCATCATTATTTTTTCTTATGAAAAAACTTACTTTGACAAGCCCTATATAAGGGATTGCACAGCCTCTAAAATGTTGAAATGCTGAAAATATTCCTAGGTATGCAAATCATTCAGTTTAAAAATATTTTTTTCCCTTTTTCTTGTGACATTTAATATAATGGCATCCTGATAGTGTCACAGGGGTAAAAATAGACTCCATTAATTTATTTCTTTAAGTGATGTTGACAAGTCTAAGGACATTTGAAAAAAGATCTTCTTTAAGATTTCCTGGAGGTAGCATCTGCATGGAGACTGCGTTGCAGAGGTTTGGCAGCTCTTTAGACATTGGAATCTGTTAAAAGGAAATTGTTTGTTGACATTTTTTTTTTTTTAATTTTATTTTTTAACTCTCATTCTGTGCAGAGATTTAGAAGTGCAGCACAGAACAAGCATCGCTTGGGGCTCGGTGTGCTGTGGTTACACTGACAACCTGCCCTGCCTGTCTGCTAGGAAAGCAGGAAGATCCCAGCTGAAGAAAACAGATTATTCCATCTCTTCAGGGTGAACAACAAGCTGTGTAACCAGACACAAACGAGCTGTTTGCTGCTTGTGCTGACTACTTCATATGTGACTCCATGAAATGTTTCGGGGACACACATTCCCGAATGCTTTTTGTGGGAAAGTCCTGGTAAACTGTGTAAAATGGAAGAAAACACCTCAGCTCTGGGATGACGGCTTAACTTCTGAGGGTGCTGGTGGAGCATGAGGATCCCTGTGGGCTGAGCAGTCAGTCCATCGAATTTGCTGGCGCCGTGATCTGGAACAGCACAAAATCACGACAGCAATTTCAGGAGTGGAGCTTTTTCCTAATAAGAAAGCAGAAAAATCTGGCTAGTAGATTAGTATTATATAGTGGTATAGTTGAGAGTGTTTTAGGGATGATTATAACTATCTCCCATTTATTAAAAAAGGCTCTTCAGTTATACATTACTAAGATTCAATTTGCAGAAGAGATACCCTCATTTCCTGGCTCTCTGCCGTATAATTAATCTCCAAAGCAGGCAAAAATTCGCAATGAATTCTGAAGGGTTACACTCACCATGTTCTTTCATCAGCCATTTTTCTGTTCAATAAAATAAAGGAAAAGGAAGATTTTCACACACTTCAGGTAGTGGGTCTAGAAATGAGGGAGAAAACGCTGAAGAGGGTAAAACCATATGTGGATTCAGTGCTCTCCAGCATATATTTTGGAAGAAGTTCCAGTGTGTCCTATAAAGGTTTGCAGTAAGCAGTTGTTGAACATAAACCAGTATCAATTTTTCATGAAGTAATTCTGCAGTGGGTGTTGATGTTTGTGGCAGGCGATCGTTCTCATTCCTCCAGTACTTGAAAAAAAAAAGGCAAAACCTGTGTCTCCTTTTATGGTTTCTCTGGTTCTTCCAGTGACCGTGAATTCCTCCTGGAGCAATGGACAGAGACCATCACTAAATGCTGCTCACACTTATTCTCTTGGGGCATCCAGGGTATTGACACAACGTCACAGAACATCAGCAGGAGGCAGCTCCACCGTTCTTCTCTGGCTAAATCCGAGTGATGTGTGAACACATCCCCTGTACAGACACCTCTGGGCTTTCTGCTTCTGCTTCCTAGAGAAAGGACAGCTGGCTTAGACTCTCTGAAGAGAAACACAAGATGAGGACAAGAGGAAGGCTGCTCCCTTCTGCAGAGATCCCCCCCTCCATGGCCAGGCTGCTGTGGCACTTTGGGACAGGCTCGTTGTTATTTGTGGTGTGTGTGAAAAATTGTTCTTTCACCTTGCACACTTTAGGAATGTTTTCCTTTTGTCCTGGTGGAACGAATGATGCTCCCACTGATGTCTTGTTGCCAGCTGTGGCTTTTTACATCCATGCTGTTGACTGAAAAGACATTTAAACACTTGAAAAAAAATTGCTGTCATGTGGCCACATGTTTGGAAGCCCTCTGCCCCCACAGCCATGCATGGCCCGACAGAACTCAGCTAAACTGGGAATTTTCAGTGGATTTTCCTTTAAATCCTGAGATGCTGGCGTGGGACACCCTCATTTCACGGATTATCTGCTCAGTGTTGAACACCTGTAGCTTAGAGAGGATGTGAGCAGGTCCACTGACATTCACATCACTGATATGGGAGAAAGGACCTCAGTTATTTCCAGTTGGTCAAATGCAGTCAAGACAACTATGTTACATTTTAAAAGACTCAAAAGAGCAGGTGTTACCAAATCACCTAGGAGGAATATCAGAGTGAAGGATATCCTTTGTGTCAAAAAAGGAACTAAGTAAGTAAATGTGCTGTCGTAATATCCAGGGGTTTAGAGCTGTGCCCATGCTTCTTATTTTAATTTTTTTCTGAAATAATTCAAATAAACTGAGAGAAAGAGAGCTGAGCTTAGAAACAGGCATAGAAATTACTGAACCTGCAAACAGCACAGAAGAAAGACCATTCTGATCTTCAGCCAGTCCCCAAAAATGATGAAGGGATGCCAGGAAAAGGAGACACAATCAGGGACACAAACCCTGGGAGGCTGTGGAGGATCACTCATTTAACCATTGATAAAAGGCAGTAATAATGGTGGGTTAAATATATATGTGAATAAAAAACAGCTAAAGATCAATATTTAATGTTCGATGCCAGGAAAACGAAAGCCTCCAGACGGGGGAAGATCTAAAAGAGGGGGAACAAGGCAAATGTGCTGAGCATGGAGTTAAATGTTTGTTGCCCTCAGCATCGTTAACGATTCAACCACATTAATTATGCGTATGAAAGAAGGACTGACAGAGGACAGTTATGCTGAGAGTTGTTAATTTTTATCTGATTCCATTCTCCAAGGTTGGTTGGGTTTACTGAAGACAATTGCTTTCATTTGCTGATTAATGATATAAAAAGGTGATTTGTGATAAATGCACCTGCTAGAAAGCCTCTTTGAATAGGCAGAACATATGAAATTGATTATTTGATAAGAAATGATGCAATAACTGAGGAGTTAAAATATGGTCTCCTGAACATTATAATAGTTTATATTGATAGCACAAACCAGCAATAGATTGCATTTTATTTCTTGTCATTTACCGGTTTTGATAAGCTACATAACTAGCACAGAAATTTACAAGGTCCAGTACCACAAGGAAGGTGGCAGACACATTGTAGAATCCACTAATGGGAAATAAAGCAGATACCTCTCATATTTTAACCCTGACCAACAAATCAGTATTGGCAAGAATCCTTTGGTGAAGACTGCTGTCAGTGTGGAAATGCTACCTTGAATTTAGAAATCCAGGGAACAGAGTTACCAATGGTAATGCTCTAAGCTCTCCCACAAAGGCAAATGAGCTCCTGAAATTGCTGGTCTACGACTCCTTAGAGCTTACTGACTTGGCTTATCACAAAACTGATTGAAAGAAATTAAAATCAACATTTTTCTTTTATTTAGATGTTGTTCTGGGTGAAACAGTGCTGTGTGAATTTCCCTCACCAGCTCTCTTGGGAAGATGCAAAGAGCATCTTCCATCACACTCAAACCTTTCTGGTGTCTGAGAAGCCTCTGGGTACCAGTGAAGGAGCTGGAGCTTAAACCATCACCAACATCATTATCTGCTAATAAAGGACAATAAACAGATGACCTTAGGTAATTTAATTAGCAAAGTGTGACTCAATACTACTCAGATCCCAGAACAGAGCAATAAAGAGGCAGCAGCTCTGGTTACTTTTCCAGTTCTTCCAGAGGGCAGTAATTTCCCTTCTGCTTCTCTCAGTCAGCACAGGGGTGTCCCGTGTATTTACATCTGTGCCTGAAGAGGACATTCCGTTCAGGTGGAACACCAAACAGCAGGCAGAGTAAGCAGTGAAAATCTGGTTTTACTCTGATTACCACTTGGCAGAGGTATAGATACACCCAAACTTTGGCCGAAGCCTGTTAACCCAAATATTGAAATTACAGAGCTGAATGCGAGGCAGGAATTTGCTCATTCCTATTTTCCTTGACAGAATGTTATCTCTCTAGATGGTCCCAGAGAAAGATCTGTCATCTCTCCTGCTTCCTCAAGGCCGTCTTCCTGTGCTTGAAAACCCCAAAATTCTTCAGCCCTTCCTCGTTCTGAGAGTGACTACAGACACCACAGCAGTGAACCTGTAATGAAGTGGTGATGAGTATAAAAGATTGCAGGAAGAGCACTTTTATTCAAAATTATCCTGGCCTGCTTTGTTGGGGAAGCTCTTGGAACTTGAACCACCCAGTTATATTTATTTTCCTTCATCCAGGTGTTTGAAACCTAACACAAAAAAGCCACTTGATCCTTTGCTTGCTTTCTCACCACATGTTTGTGTGGGCTTCCCAAAATGCTTGATTTCATTTTGAGTGCATTTGGCTTTATTTCTAGAAAAAGGTTCTTACTGGGGCTCTCTTTGAGGCCAGAGTTCATTAATAACTTGAAAATTCTTCCTGTAAAGGTTTATTTACAACACAGCTTATCCATTGATCCTTCTTTTAACAGATCTTGCTCCTTCACCACAGGCTGCAAAGTATTTTGAGAATCCATTAGGAATTTCAGGACTTTTTCAGTAGCTAGTCAAGGCTTGAAACTTTCATTACTAAATGTTGACATTAGTCATTGGATCACAGGTACATGTCTTAGCAAAGCTGTACAGATGTTTCCTATATTCTGCTGCCATCTTTTTGGGCTAGACCAGTAAAAAGAAAGATGAAAAAATTATTGTCAGGATGCTTCAGGTTTTCCCTTAAAACCAAATCAAGAGAGTATAACATGCAAATTCATAAATTAAAGTACTATTTTCTATTTTTTAAAAAAAGCTTAGAATCCTCTTCAAAAGTGCCTCTGTTGTCCTAGAAATGGTGGGGTATTTTGCCCTTTCTTTCAGAAATACTGGAAGCAGTTTCTGGGACAATATGTCATCAACAACTGCAAACCAAATCCTGGCACTTTCTCTTCCATCTCTCTGAATAAATGTTAATTGGCAGGACTTAAATACAGCTCAGCTAGGCAATGGCAATAACTCAATCAGTGTATCCAGATAAGATTAGAGATAGACATTTAATTGGGTTGAGTTATTGATTTTATTTTCTCTGGATAATTTCAGATGGCATTACAAGGAATATTACAGTCTTATTTAAAGGAATTTAATCAGAGGACTGGTGAACTATGTAGTATTTTATTTTATAGTGAATGTACTCAAGAGGCACACGGCACTATATTAAATTTTTGGCTTGCATTATTATGGGTTACAATAACTGGACATCAGTCTGTTTGGCTTCACATGCACTGTTTTCTTATGCATATAATATTAACTGTATTCTAATTAATCCATTTACTTCCAGAGAAAGGCTATGCACCAACAAAAAGCAAAGCAGAAACCGTTTGGTCAGGCATTTTTATCTGAGAACAAGACATCAGACAATTCTTTTGGCACTGGATAAAACACAAAAGACCTGCTATCGTTTATCTTCAGCCTTCATAACACTCCCTGCTCTGAGGAACAGAGGCAACAGGAGCAGGTGGGAGCACAGGAAATGGCATCTGTAGATGTGGAAACAAAAAAATTACAGTGGGTGTAGTCACACATGGGGACAGGTGCTCAGGGAGAGGCTGTGGGATCTACATCCTCAGGGATACCCAAAACTCAACTGGAGGCATCTCCAGGCAACTTCCTCTGGTTGAGGCTTGTCTGAGAGACATCTCGGGCTGGAGGTCTTCCCATGGACCTTTCCACACCCTTGATTTTACCATTCTGTAAGGTATCTTTTGTGTCAATTTAAAAGGGGGAAAATGTTGAGGGTGGGGTGGGGTTTCTTTGGTTTTTGTTTGTTTGGTTTTGGTTTTACTTACAGCTTGTATGTTGTATTTTAGAAGCATTTCCATGTAAAATTTCATTGCAAATGGTTGCTCAGCTCTCGAACCCAAACTCTAATTCCTGCTGTTTGCTTGCTGAAGAGCAGGATCTGGAAAAACAATTGCATGGAGCAGTCACCAATCTGTCAAATACATAAAGATGTATTAGCAAATACATACTAATAAGTGCTAAGACAAGGATGTGCTACCAAATTATGCAGCATCAATGTTATCAACGATAGCTTAAAGGAAAACAATGAAAAAAAAATTATAATCAGAGGATCAATTTTTTTTTTCTCAAAACATATCTTTATGTTTTCAACCAAAGGAGCACTATTAAATATCCCCTGCCATGGAAGTGTGTCCCTTGGTCCTCTGAGAGATGAGGCAGTGGTTTGGGATGTGCCTTTTCCAACACCTGGAGTCCTACAGGACTGAAAAGAAAGTTCCTCTTATGCCTCCTCCTTTCAACAGATCCCTGAGCAGGGCATGAGGAGAAAGAGAGCTCACACGTCTGGCAGTCACAGAACTGTGAAAGGACACAGACTCCTACTCAATTCATGGGGAACTGACGGTTTTACAAAGGGTATAGCACTAAAATATATTCCTTAAAGTAAGTGTGTATATTAAAAAAGGACTACATTATAGTTAACTACAAATACTTGTCTATAACATTATTATAAGTTATAAATTCTGCATAATTATAGTAATAAACTAATAATTTTATCACACTGGGGTTTTATCTTAATGTGCACATAGTTCTTAAAATCCATGTGAAATTACTGCATTCCTTAAGCAGCTCTTACTAAAACTTTACCTCCTGTATGTATGGATATGTCAGCACACTATTTTGCAATCGATACAGCATACTTTTCATTTAATCATTTCAGTAGAAACTAGTGCACAGAAGAAGCAAGGTTGTGTGAACCACTTTTTAAAATTTATTTATAATGTAATAGAATTCCCTATTATTTATATTAAATGGAAAAGTACTTATCTATTGTTTCTTCCTTAAAAGAACAGTGAATGTTCTATTATCACTCATTTGATATCATCCACATGGGACAACCTCTTTTGCTCAGATCTTGCACATTGCAAGCCTCAAACACCAGGACAGAAGAGCCTTCTGTGGTGGGACCTGCTGACTTCCATCCTGAAGAATTTCAGGAGGTCTAAGTGGGATGTACTCCTCTGAGGGATGAGTACATGCTGAGCGTCTGGCCCTAGAAATATTCCTGTCTAGGAAATAGATAAATATTTTCTAAAACACAAAATATTGCTTGCAGCTGTCTCTGTGGATCAGGGCTGAAGTATTTGGGGTGTTTTATTTACTACTTGAGGTTATTTTAAAACATAATATAATGCTGGGATAGAGAAATATTTGCCATGTGCACATCCCAGTGCCTGCTTGCCACCACGTGTAAATGGGCACCTTTACCTTCAATTACCTCAAAAATTAAAACATTGTTTTATTATATAGTGGAGCTTCCTTATATTCCTCTGCTAAAGAACAGTAAAATCACCTCTGGCCATTGTATGCATTGATTCTTCAGAGGAAGACTGTTCCATCTTTCCCCCTTTCTTCTGAACAGATTTTTAGAGTAAAGAGGTCCAGGCTGGCACAAGTAATTGTACACAGAGAGCTCTTAGAGGTAAATTTCTGCTAAGTAAAGCTGACAGCACAACGCCATCAAGGAAGCATTTACTAGCACACAACTACATATAAACTAATATTTAGTTGCACATTTTGCCAATAAGCCGTGAAATCCACCAAGGAAATGTCTTTATTTCCAAGCTCTTGCATGCACAAGCCATTGCAGGCTCATCAAGGTGCTTCTGGTTAGTGCTGGACCATTGCTCTGTCATTTGAATTTTGTACAGGAACCAGTGATGCTCTGGTCCTGCCAGGTGAATGCCATCACCACAGCTCTATCTCAGCTCTCCCATTACTCCATTCACAGGAAAAAACAAGTCTTCTGAAGGGTTTTTCCAAGGAAAATACTCAGTGAGAGTCTCTTTTCCCTGCTGACAGACAGCTCACCATTGGGCTGCGATCAGATTCTGTTCTTGGAAGAAAATTAAAACCACAACAACTATTCTGCACTCAAAGGAACAAACGTTTATTTTGGCTTTGCATGAATTCTGGCCACAATCTAATAATTTTGTCTGTTCTTCAGAACCTTGATGGTCCTGCCTGACAGTCCTGTCTGACAACAGATGTTCTATACAGCTTCCTGTGATTTCCGAATTGAATCACACTGCAATAATCTGAACACTGCAGATGGGCACTTTAATTTTTATATTTTCAGTTATACTGGGTTTTGAATCCAATATTTATTGCAAATAGTCACATTAAAGAAAAACTATTCAAAATAGAGAACTTCTTCTGGTTTTGTTCAGGTTGTTTCTAAGAGTAATTTTGTAATTCAACGTGACAGTCTCCTCCTCTTTGCCAATCACTCCAGTTGCTCACTAAGTAATGCTTCTGACACATCCGTTCAGTTGTTTTTCCCCTTCTTGGTGCATATGATCTTCTGTTCTCCTTTGCCAAGTGCTGCAATAATGGAACAGTCACTTTATTCACAAGCCCCTTATTCCCAGAGAGGCAATCACCCTCCCCAAAATATCTATATTTACAGGAAAACAGTGTATTCATAAGAGAATTAGATCTAGTTTCACAGCATTCTTATTAGCCACAATATTGCACATTTAAATGAGAATTAGTCACAGGGAGTGTGCTGCTCCATTCATCTTCTTAATCACTTTTACATTCCTAAACACTTGCAGAATTAGATATTTAGGGTGCAATGGCACAGAATGGGCATTAGGAACTATTACTGCCACCAGCCCTGACTGAGAGTAGTTAGAAAGGCAGATTCAGTTTGTGCAGATGAAGAAGCTGGCACTCAATAACCTGAGTTTAGCAGTCCTTTGCCTCAGCTGAGACCATGGCAGGATGCTTTTGTTTCCTGATGAAGGATCTTCCCCAGCTGCTGCTCCGGGTAACAACAGCCACCTCTCAAGGCAGCTTTGTTTCTGGGCAAGTCTTCAACACTTTTCTCTGACAGAAAACAGCCACCCTCCCTCTGTTACATTTGTGTTACTGCTTCACCCTTCAATACACACAAAAACACTTCTCTGGGAGGGCGTCCACATCCACCTCTGGGTGTGGGGGCAGGAAGGGGGCAGCAGCAATTGAATGTCTGCAGGAGTTTGCTGCAGAAAGCTACAGCCAGGAGCCTTTGTTTTCCTTCACACTCAAACTTGAAATTCCTGCTAAATCCCCTTTCTCTTTTGCCCCATTTTCTGTTTTTAAAGCAGATTTCTGGTATTTAATGTAATGTCTCCAGAGCAAAGTGAGATATCTGTATTTCTGAGAAAGAGCACAGAGATCAAGGTATTGGTTTAACATCTACAGAGGCCAGTGCAGTCTCAGTCAGAATGTGAGGGTTGTATGGCTTCCAGCTTTTCCTCTCCAGGACACTGGAGAGTGAAGGCACCAGAAACACTCTCAGAAATGCTGCTGGCCTGGACATCACAATGGCAAAGCGTCCCTCTCTGTCAGAAAAATCTTCTGCTCCAGAAATTTAGCATGATTTTTCTTTCTTCCTCATTTATGGATTTTTACCTTCCCCCAAAAGCAGTGGATTTGACTCTGAAGATTTTCTATTAGTGACCTTGACCCATTAGGGGTTAAACAATTCAACAGTGCTTCTCTACAGAGATTCAGACACAACAGATGAATCTGTCTGAGCTTTGCATGTTTTAATAATTTTCTATTAATGTATTTTATCATTATCACTACACTTCTTTATCTAGTCCCTGACACCTTTTTCATCTTTGGCTGTTCTTACACAAAAAGAGATGTCACTGGTACAAACAAAAAGATCTGAGTTTAGCAAATCTGTACTTGCTGCAGGTGTTCTTCCAGTTTCTCTGCATCTTTCAGCAGGTAAAACCCTGCTTTGTCCAAATGTTCTCTGTCATGCTTGACAAAGTCTTCATAATCATCAAGGATTTTTTTGTGCTCCTCATCCTCACTCTGCCCTTCTGTCCCACTTGGAAAGGAGAAGACTGCCCAGGAGCATCGAGTAGATTTAGTTTCAGCCCACTTTTCCCTGGAGATCATTGCCCTTTGGGTGCTCTTGGCTCTGTCCAGGGCCTCAAAAAAATACCCACCCTGTTAACAATATTTTCCCAGTATTAAGTTAATAAGACCTCAGCAGCAGCCTTGGAGCCAAACAGGCTGGAAGTGACCCCAAAGGGCACGGGCTGCACTTTGTCAGAGCTGCTTCTGGGGTTTTTGGTACTGATGGTTTGTGGCTCATGGGCCTGTGCTGCTGTTGGAATAGCAAGCACCAGGACAAAGCTGTCTTCTTTTTAATGACTTTCTACTCGATAAGGTGTGCCTGCCCAGAAAAGACCAGTTCCTGTCCCTGTGAGAGCTAATCTCATCTCAAAGGGCTCACACACACGTGGAAATGGGTACTCTAACCAAACAATACAGTTAAGCCCTCTCTATCACTGCCTTAAGGCAGTTCAGGCTTTGTCCTTTCCTTCCTTCCCTCTGTCATGCTGAAGCAGTAATGGGAGGTGAAGGCCTGCCTGCCTGCCTCTTTCTCTGCTTCTAGTTTCAGAAGCAGTAACCCTGACGATTCCCTAAACTATCCAGGATCTGAAAGTGAAACTCAACAGAAGCACCTCCCAGATAGGAACAGTTGTACACCATCCCTCTCTGTGTCTCACAGCCCTTAAATTCTGAAAACAAACCCGAGTAAGGCTTATCTGGATGATTTTCTGTGCAGTCCAGGCAGGAAACAAAATGTCATTAACCTGTTTGATGACAGGACATCTTCTTCCAAAGCCCTGGCAGCTGTGCTGCCCTGGAAAGAGCTGCAGTAACACTGGGGCTAGAATGCATTGGAAAACTGGGAGAAGGGGGCAGCTTAACCTTAGGAGGGCTGTCCTGTCCTTCTCAGCCAAATACACAGCAGTGTCATGGAGAACAGGTCTATGGATGAAAGAGGAGATTTCCTCCTCCTGCATCCCCCTGAGGGTGGCTGTGCTGGGAACAGCTCTTGCAAAGTGATAAAAAAGAGCTCAGCAAGGAATTAGCTCCCTTGAATTCTCCTGTCCCTGCTAAGCCCTCTACAATCAGCCTTTCCAAATGATATCAACATTAGAGCTGATTTGGTTTATGGCCTGTGTGAGATTAAAGGAAAATAGCCCCACTGAGAATATATGGAGTACAAAAGACACAGGGTCCACTCAGGAAAAAAGTAAGGCAATTATCTGTGTCTGGAAAAGCAATATTTTAACATCATCAAACATAATAGGAAGCAGATAATAAAGCTTTGCTTCGCTGTTTTTTGGATTTTTTGGAAAAATCAATCAGACAACTATATTTTTTTTTTTTTTGAGGACGAGTGTGTATTCCTCAAACATCTCAGAAACTCAACTAGGTCAGCTTTCTCCTGTTCATTATGGAACAGCAGAGAAAGCTGCATATGAACCAGGAACACTGGGGTACAGCTGCCTGCATAAAAGCCAAAAGGATGACTTTTAGGCACATGTGAAACTTTAGCTGAACCAGAAATCTTTTTCTACGAGAAAATCTGAGCCTGAAGCACCAGAATTACACCTCTTCAAGGAACCATGGAGATGCTATGGTTCACAAAATATCTCAGCACTGGCTCTTGGAACAAGGTTCAAATATGTAAACATTCCCCACAGAAGAGAAGCACACTCTACTATGTTTATTTTGTCCAGTCTTTTGTTACGAAATGTTGAGCTGGAAATTGCTAAACCTTTTTTGGGGTTTTTTTGGTTGGTTGGTTTTTTTTGTTTGTTTGTTTTTGGTTTTGTTTTTGGTTTTTTTTAGTAAGGCTGTCAGAGCAGAAATTAAGCATTTGGACATTCAATGATTATTGAACATCAAATCCTCTTCCACTTGTAAAGTACAGAGTCTCTGCTTATCAGTTCTTGAGAACACGTCCAAGTAGGCAAATTAATTAACAAGAGTTGGGAATACAGTTTGCTAGTCAGCTCTTCAGGTGAAATGGAGGAAGAGAAGCCCACTACAACTGTTAGGCCAGCCCCTTCCTGTAAACCCCAAACCCAATCCAATTTCCAGGCTTGGTTCTTAGACAAACTCACCTTGCCTCACATGCTGCTGCTCCTAGACTATTTCATTAATTAATGTCTTGCTTTGTGAATTGTTCTTCCTTTTTCCTTCATTCTAGCTTCCTTCCTCCTTAAACCTTACTTCTTATTTTCCTTGCTCCATTTGTCACGCTCGTCTTCATGCTGCTGTTGCAGCACATTTGATGTCACTTTCTGTTCATCTGGAGCCCAGTGTAAATTTCACTGAGCTGCGGTGGCACTCGAGGGAGGAAGACCCTCAAGGAGGCGTTGGAGCATTCTCACATGGCCATATCAACAATGGGGCATGACAGAGTTCAGTCACCCACTGCACCAAGGCTCCTCAGGGACTTCTGAGCACTCCAGTGAAAAATCAGGTTCTAGGAAGGAAAAGCAATTTTCCCATTCTGATCCCCCGAGTCAGTGCTGTTCATGCCAGAACCTACCAAGGATGCAAAAATATTTGCCTCATGATGTAAAACAGTTTCTTTCTGAGAGGAAGCCTAATGTCTCAGTCCCTCCTGGGCTGTTCTGGAGACGTGGGAGCTCTCTCCAGAGTCAGATGACAAGTGCACTCTGTTTCCCAGAGGGGCCAGCACCAAGCAATACCATGGCACCTACCTGTGTGAGCTTCTCCTGTAACCCTTCCCTGCCCAAGCCACTGGTGGCACACTTAATTAATTGACTGCTCAGGTGTGGTTGGTTTACAGCTGAGTAATTCTTTTAGTCATGACCACAAATGATAAAATTTTGGGCACACTTAGCACACCTTTCTATCAGCTTTACTTTCCAGCAGCCATCATTCAGAGGTGTGCAGGCTAGCTGCTCCTGAACGACCTCCCAGGACAGATCTCCAGGCCACTCTGAAACAACTGCCTCTAAGCAGCAGGTTTTCAGCTGGAAGTTTCATTGCCCCTTACAAATGTAGGATCTACTTTTGGGAAGGAGACAGGCAGAAACCTGAAAAATCTGAGGAGTGCATTGGAGTTCCATTTTCCTGAGACCTGGGAGCTCATTTTTTGCCATGAACTGCAGCAATAGTCTCACACAGCCAGTTTATAAAATACAATGCAGCTTCACAACAGCAAGGCCAAGGGACCTGCACACGTGTAAATTTGGTGCTAAATGCCTCTAGTCTGCAAATTGTTTATAAAATTAATTAAGGAAAGACCTACAGCAGCATATGGGCAAACATTCCTGCAAGGGAAAAATTGGAGCAACAACAACCCTGCAGCAACAACAGCCCTGTAAGGTACCCCCAGAGTGAGGTGGTCCATGCTGAATGGAGCAGGCTGTCTGTCCCTGCAGTGCCACAGTCTGTCTCATCCCACCAGCCAGCTGCTAAAGCTGCTCAGGTTGCAAACAGCTCCTCAACTCCCGCCACCACATGAAAAATTTCCACTTTGCATCCCTGAAAAGTGTCTTTACTCATTAGATCCTGCTCAGCTCCTACCAAGTCAAAAAACTGCTCTCACTCCAAGCTTGGCTTCTCACAGCTCCCCCAAAATGTACTGCTTCAGGATTTTCTCACCTGACCTCCCTCTGCTGTCCAGAGGGCAGCTTGAGTTTGGATTTCTGCCTACATAAACCCATAGGGGGATTTATGACAATGTCATCATTGTTTTCCTTTGGGCATTCTCTGTAAAAGAATCTTAAAAATCCTCTTAAGCACGTGCTCATTCCCATGGGACGTCCAATCCTTTGACTCCAAGAGGTATTTTCTCCTTGGTATTGTTTCAGAGCAGGAATACCTCTGTTCCAGAGATATACACACGGAAATTTTTACCCAGTCCTCTTGTCCTTTCGTAGAAACCACCCTCCATAGAAAATAAGCACCAGAACTCTGTGGAAGGTTGGTTGTTCAAGATAAAGCAGAACTGCTATGCCCCAACTAAAGCAGTCCTGCTCCACACATTGACACAGTGGTGCCTTTTTGTGACTCCTGCAAACAAGGCTTTGGTTTCTTTTATTTCCAGAGAAGAAGGACTTGAGATTACTCTTTTAACTGCAAGAGGTTTCTTGCAGCAGCAGCGTGGAGGGAAAGAGGCAAAAGATAGTAATAGTTGATATTTATTAATCTTCTATTCTACTCCAAAACCTGAGAATATCAGTGAACATTTGCATGGTGTTGTTCTACTTCCTCAAGTCTGGTTCTGGTTAACATGGAGGGAAAAATGCTGCAGTGAACTCTGATATAGACAACAGAATGACAAATTGCTGTGTCTTCCAAGGATGGCAATGTTTCAGCTATAAAACTGAAGTGCAGACATAAAAATTCTGCCATTCATTCTGACTTCATAAAGTTTTGCCATTTCATAGCAGCAATTGTGTTTTACCTCCTCTTATTCTCATTACCACAGAGCTGATCAGAATGAGAAATGAGAGCCTCAGAACAAAACATGAACTGTGAATTACCACCCTGCTCTGTACTTGACCCTTCCAACACCATCTCTTCTGGCTCCCTGCTCCCTAAGGAGCAGGGCAGCAATATTGGCCTCTCCCAATGCCCATGGGCTTGGTCAGTAAGAGCCTCTGATGGCTGTTTCCACTTGTCTCCCTTCAGGGAATTATGGTGTTTTTTCCCCACTCCACTCCCTGCCCTCTCCTGGGAACCCACAGACCCCTCCAAACAGGTGCGGGGATGCAGAGCAGAGCTGGCAGCCAGCAGCTCTGAGGGTGGGGTCAAGCCCTTCCTCAGGCTGTCTCTGAGTGACCACAGGCACAAAGTAAGGGCAGAACATAAAGGCACAAGACCAGAGTCAGCAGATTCACAAATTTAACCATTCTTTGCATTCAACAAAGCAGAAATGTCTATGTCATCTCTGGGTGAGCAGAAAACACGGCACTGAGAGGATGCTCAGTGCCTTAAGTAAGGAAAAAGCACAGGTGTTTGCCTGCTCTTTTCCTTTGAATCCCTGGCACTCACAGATTCTGCTCAGTGCCCAGTCTGCTCCGTAAAAGACCCCCTTGTTCCAGTCTCACCACCTGAAACTTCCCTTGCTATGTTAAACTGACTGCTTCCTATCATACCCATGAGGCACAAAGGACAGTCAACTTCATCCCCCTTTTCAGCAGCCTTCTAAACATTTGAATGCTTTCCTGCCTCCCCCAGTCTGCTGTTTTGTTGATTAAACAATCCCTACTTTTTGTGCAGCCACAGACTCTCTGAAATTGTTCCCCATCTTCCTTCAAATCCTTTGCCCCTGAGAAACCTGCTCACTCAGCTGAGGCCTCCAGATGAATGGTTTCTGACCTTCCCATTCCAAAGTGCTGGGGTGACGCTGCCAGCTCAGCAGGCCAGTTCAAAGTTGGCTGCAAGGGCCTGTTTTTTCCACTTAAATGATGCACTTTCTTAATGAACCTCTGGATAGTTGTCATTCAGGTTGAAATTACAGTTGCTTTTATACCTCTACAAGATAAAGATAGTTTAGGAAGCAACCTCATGTGTGTTCCTGCTCTATATCACATGAAAAGAGTGAACAAGGAGACATCATGCAATACGACACTCAGTCAGAAGCCTCCAGCTTCCTGCAAATCAGTGACCGAGGATTTAACTAATTCACTTAAGTTAAGCTGGGGCTACCTACAAATCACTTAGAGAGTCATAAAATCCCTCCCTCTCCCATCTTTCATTTTCTGCTTTGGCATCCCCTTCCACTGTGGTCATCTTTGAGGTGCTGGAACACAGTCTAATTAATACAGGAAGTCAATTTGTGGAAGCATTTGTCTTCTGCCCTTCACATGTCTGAGTTAAAACCACCTCAGTGTGCAAACGAGGGCTAGCATTAAATGTGGGCTCAAAAAGACAGGCCCTTGAACGAACACAGAGCCTGCAGCTGAAGCAACCTAGGGCAAAGAAAGGCCATGATCCAACAAGGCTCAGTGACTGAAAGGCAATTATGTAGACCCCTCCCAGTTTGTCTGGATTTTTTTAAATGAAAATCTAAATAAACACAGCCAATGTAGGTCATAAGGAATGCAAACAACTCATCCAGGGCACTATTGCTAACACTAATTCATATTTAAACACTGACCCACTGCAGAGCTGCCCAGCTTGAAAGACTTGCAGAGCTGTGGGCCTCAGCTCTTGCTGCTCCATCATTCACTCTCTCCCATTACTTCCTCCCAGTCCAAGGGGAACAGTGTCTGGTGTGCAGAACTTTGCCTAATTACAGCGTTTCATGAATACAAACACCATTCTACAAGTCATTTGCACACAACCACAATGAGACTCATCTTAAATCATTTTCCCTGATAAAGTGCATGTGCTAAATGTGGTTCTAAGAGCGAAGTACGAGGAAGTCTCCAATCCCCAGAGCTGTTCTTTCCCCTGTAAAATAAACAGCTCTTATAAACTCCTTCCTAGCTATTTCAAGAGGCTTTGGGTCAGCCCATTTCTGGCTTAAGGTTGTTTTAGGTACAAGATATAAGCTAAAATTAAAGGCAGAAGTAGAAATGAGAGGTTACCACTTGGAGATTTGTCAGCTGGTTAACCTCTGGGATGATCTAATAAATCCCTCCATTACTTGATGTTTAGATCAGAATAAATGAATGAAGCCTCTTGCTTGTTCTTAATCAGCCATTAAACCCTTAATGAACTTCTGATTACTGATTGTTGCCTGGAGGAAAAGTGATGCAAATAGATAAATAACCACGGTGGAAACCTTTGTCTCACTGAAGAAAATGAAGAAGAATTTAATTGATTACATACTCATGGCCTCAAGGAGACAACCATTTCATGCACCCTGTATTATTATTATATATTTCACAGTGTGGTAAGAGACATATTGCTTATCATCTTTGATCTGGCTGAAAACCCACCAGTTTTGTAAATAAATATTTGTAAATAAATCTATTTGCAAATAAAACACAACAGTTTTAAAATAAGGAAGCTTTCAAATAGTTTACCCATTTTTTTCTTTTCTGTGCACTCTTCTGAAGTAACAGATATATTTAATACGGTCTTCAATTCAGTTTGATGGAGCAATTTCTATTGAAAATGTAAATAACTTGAAACTAAAAAACCTACTCTGCAGAAATGCATCACCTGAAATGGCGGTTTTAAAATGAGGGAAAAAAATCACAGCTTCAGTAGTTTTTAATTATTGCATAAGAATATTTTAATGTTATATTGAAACAACGTATGTATTTAACATATCATCCTAGCATTTTATATATACCATGCAAACTTAAGAAAAAAGAATAAAACCTTACAATGCTCTTTTTTTAAAATTTTTTTCAGTTTTGATATTGGTCCAGGCAGAGGTTTTGTTAGTCATTTTGAAATAAACAACACTGAAAGAAAACTGTGGTGAAAGGCCTGTCCTATGCTGGATTCTGTAACTCCCTGTACAGAAGGTTATCAGTGTGCTACAACCCAGACAGAACATGTTAGTGTGAAATAACATCACACTTTACCAGAAAACATATTTGATGCCCTCCCCTCACACATTTTCAGTGTGATAAGACAGCAGGTAAGAATAAGAAGATAAAATATGAAGGTTGGAAAAACATCTCTCTTTTTCGCTCTGGCATGCTGCTGACCTGGCTCGAGAGTCCTTGCATATTTATGCAAAGAAGATGGTGCATGAATTTATGTGACACTATTTTAGTCCAGACAGAACATCATCTGGAAAGGCTGGTGATGAAGTATTCTACCAGCACCTATCATATTAGTTATAAGAGATAATGAGGAAAATCAGCTGAAGTGGAATGGCTGGTCTCATAGTGACCACGCATAATGTTTTTTCCTATAATCAAATATTGCAAACTAATTCGTTGGTAAGACATAACTGTAATTCCATCTGTTTGATGCTGATTTAGAGACTCATCAAAGCTCACTATTAGAGCTGCAGTCAGGGATCTCATTGAATATTTGTGGCAATTATTTAGATAAATACACGGGAGAGATGATAAACACATTTAGAAAAACACCTCTGGATAAGCAGGTTGCCCAGAGAAGCTGTGGCTGTCCTGTCCGTGGAAGTGTCCAAGGCCAGGTTAGATGGGGTTTGGAGCAACCTGGGATAGTGGAAGGTGTCCCTGCCCATGGCAGGGGGTGGAACAAGATGATCTTTAACATCCTTTCCAACCCAAACCATCCTGGGACTCTGCGTTTCGACAATTCTATTAAAATGGCCTCAAATGTTTGAAATACTGCAGGAAGCCTGTAAAGGTGTTATCCTTAACCTTTAAAGTTCCTCCTTCTAATAAATAACGCCATTATGCTCACAGAAATGGCACATTCTCTGTGAAACTGACACTGTAAGCAGGATACATCATTCGCATGCAGGGAATCTGGATGGGGTGGGAATTAGGCAGAACAGATGTCACATTAATATCTGGCTGATGAGGAGACAGATGAGTGATTGCAGCATGGAAGCATTAGGGAAATTGATAATGGGCTTCCCAACATCAGCTGCTGTTGTTTCATCTTGCTGGACTGGATTTAGCAGTGACACAGAGAGGAAAGGTGTATTACAGTTCACAGTGCTCAGTAATAGCCAATAATAGTAATGTTCAACTACTTATACATGTTCCTATTCATCATGCATACAATAACCAAACCCAAGAAATCATTAAGTTTCTGGAGAAAAAAAAATAAAAAAGAAAGAAAATATTGAAAAACAAATTTTAAAAATGCCTGCAGAGCAATAAATTATTCTATTTTGCTGGAGGTAAGCTCATCCAAACCCAAATAATTTGCAGTAATGAAAAACCCCGGTGACTTTTTAAATATTTCTTTTTCCCCAGACCTAAGGCAGCAGTATCACTTTCCCTGTGGGCTTGTCCCAAAGAGGTGGCTCAGTGGCAGCCGCTTGCTCCAGACCCTGCTTCAGGTGTGGACTCAGGTTCACACCTGGATGGGAAAGAAAAATAATTCAAGCATCATAAGCATTACATTGGCCACTGCTATGTGCCTGCCAGTGAAAACGGGGTTTAAAAATGAGAGGAAATGGAGTCAGACTTGTTAAAGAATCATTTCTGGTATCTGCAACTACTCTGACAACACAAATTAAGTTCCAGTTCCAAAGCCCCAGGTGAGAAGTGTTCATTGCACCTGAGACAAGAGAATGAGGTCTCAAAATATTAATTCTTTTCCCAGTCTAGTTTTACCATTTTCTCCTTTTACCTTCACCATTCCTTGCTTCCTTGATACAAGATTGACTCTTGGTAAGTTAGAAACAGACCTGCAAGCAATCTCTTGGCTGTTTTCCCTTGCCACAGAGCACATGCAGTTGTCATTAATCACGAAGATTAAGGGTGATTAAAACATCAGCTGACACGAACTCTGTGTGTAAAGAGAAGGAGGCCAGACTGGGCTGAACAGGTGCAGGGGACACACCACACACAATGTGGGTCCCACCTGTGCACACCCCAGCTTTCATCTCACGTTGCAGCAGAATGTTCAAGGTTTAATAATTCACGATGTATCAGGCAGCTACTCATCAGCTGCAGAGATGAAAGCCTTCTGCTGGGGTTCTTATCGTTGCAGATGGGCCAGTAAAAAATGTTTCCTGCATGACATTGCTTTAACTGGAGACAATGACCACGTCCATCATCAGGGATCTTCTAATTGGCAGGAACTTGCCTTTTTCCTCTCTCAACATGAGGTCATTTGTCTAGTAAAGTAATGGGAGTGCTGCTGGGATGAAGCAGCTTTAGAATTCTCCAGCAAAGTGGAAAAGCCTCCTGTAAGGGGTGTGGAGAGCTCTGCTGCTGGCTTTCCCCATGACCTTGAGTGAGTCATAGTCACCACTTTCTTTTCAGTCCCCTCACCTGCCCACCTCCACCCCAACACCGGCGTGTGCAGGTGCACAAAAGTTACCTCTGTAACCAACTAATACTTGGAGCTAACTCCAAATTCTCACCATGTTCCAGGACTCCAGAAACTGCCATGGTAACAGTAAGGATTTGCCTTCTTTTACGGCAATCTGAAGGCTCCTGAACAAAGGCAATCACCCCTTTCTGCACATCTTCCCAGTTATCTCTGTGTCTTGCATATATTTATCAGTCTTTCCAGCCTGGCAGATGTTGTGCATGAGATTTTTAACTCAGTGTCACCGCAGATCTCTTTTAACAATGTTCAAGAGCTCCCCAGGTCTGCAAATGCAGTGAGCTCAGCTAAGCCATGTCTTATAAATCAAAATATCTTAGAGACCTACAGCAAAGCACATTATCCCCAGACTTCTGCCCAGTTCCCAAGGTCCAAAGGCCAGGCAAGTCCTTCTGGATGAGTGGCACAAGGCCAAAGGAGAGCTTTGATTCCCTCTCTTTTATCCATGGAAAAGCAGGTGCTTCACTAAGGACTGTGGTAGGTCCATGCACTAATAGAAACCTATCCAGGCAGATGTTCAATGTATCCCAAAATAAACATTCACTTTTTAACAGAAGATACAAGCTCCAGACATCTCCTCCTCAGCTTTCTGCCCAGCTCCTGTCCTGACAGGCAAAGTTAACATTCCCAGAGACTTAGGAGTGCTTAGCATTTGGAGGAAAAACACACAAACAGGTATTGGAAAGAGGGAAAGAAACCCTGCCCAAGGCAAAACCATAACTCCTTTCTCCTTCTTCTGGTCACTGACCACCAACAGCAGAGTTTTATCAGCACTGCCCTCTCTTTTCAGCAACTCAGAGTCTGGCAGGGAGGTGAGAAGCAACTCCGTAACTCCTGCACAGAAAAGAGGTCCTAGAACACCTGGCCTGTTTGGGTGGCCCTGCATCTTTATAAACCCTTTCAAAGGCTGCAACCCCAGTTCAGGACAGGGATCTGCAGCTGAGGTATCAGCAGCTGACAGGCTCCAGGGAAGAGCCAGCTGAAACAACACTTCTCTCTTCATCACTTGTCACTGATACGTCTAAGAGGCTCTTCATTCAAAATAAAACAACAGTGATGCTGCAGCACACATCCAACAGGGCACTGCACATTCTGCCATTTAGTTTGGCAGAGTAGTGCCTCACAGTTTGGAATTTAACAATAAATGGTGTAACTGTGGCTTTTTACAGCGGCAGATCTCCCTGGCATTCATGTTGCCAAAGTGGGTTCATTTTTATCACATGAAAATAGATAAAGAGCAGTTTTTACATTTACATTTAGCCTGGTTTGCACAAGGAAAAAAGGTTTACCTAATACAGAGAACAGATTTTTAGGCCATAGGAGACAACAACCACATCAAAGTAACCCCTGCCCAAGTCCAAGGGACCAGAAAAGTAAGGGGCATGTGCAATTTAGAAGCTATGCAAAGTCAAAGTGGTTTTGACAGTCACAGAAACATGAACAGAACCAACACTGATGGCAGTTCAGCTCCAAAATCACAATCCTGCTTAATTCACAATCATAAAAATGGATATACTGAGAGAAAAAATCCATTTTCTTACAGTATTGATGGCCACCACCTTCTTCACCCTGTCCTCTGTTTTTACAAGCGGACTTATTTTCATCTTCTTCTCCCTAGCACAGACTTCACTTTCGCTGTGCTGCCATGTGAGATCAACACAAACCGACACTAGAAATTGTAGCCCATCCTTACTTTTGCCAAAATTTTATTTCCAGGTCCACAGACTATTTCACTATAATAATCTTCAGCAAACTTAGCAAAGTAGGAAGAAGAAACATTCATGGGTCCTCACCAGCTGTGTCAGACAAACTCTGCCCTGTGGGTTCCTGCATTCACAAACCATGTTTTCTGTCTCCCTTCCTACACATCCAACACACCTGTCCACAGGACGGCCACCTGGATATGTGGGTGCCTTCACATTTGGATAGAATCCATGGTTTTATCCACAGAAATTGGAGCTTGTTAAGCACATTTGCCACACCAGCAAGCAGCCAGTGTTGGCCCCTCCACCAAGGGTGGGGATCCAGGAGCAGAGGACGGTGACAGGTCGGGTATAGACTCAGATAAATTAATGGAGTGCCCTAATGGAGAAACCCAAACTACGTGACATCTTCCATATTCTTATAGGAATAGATTTTTTTTTGGTGTCTTTTTTGAAGAGGGATGTATCAGTCCTTGTTAGCACGATTTTCCCTTTCATTTTTATGCATGCTGTCATGTGTTGCTGTAGGCAGTTTTTGCACAATTTCCTACTTTTTTTGTAATTTTCATTCCGTTCCATACTTGCTGTTCGGGACTGATGAACGATTCTGTCCATGTATTCTCACAGCTCTCAGGTCTAATCCATGGTGATTTATCCCAGCTACTTCCAGGAGCACTTTGGAGAATATCTCAGCACAGTTTCACAGTTTACTGAGAGATAAACTGCCTCTAATGAGAATTAAGCATTTCTCTGATGGCATCTGCTGTACAGGATACTGACTGACCTGATTTCTAAAATCATCCAGAACAGCAACAAAAGCTTGTCTTTTTCTGTTAGAAAACCCAAAACTAAAACAAAACAAAGAAACGGGAGTTTTTAAAAGCTGCAAAACTCGAGAAAGCAAAGATTTGTTCCTGGAACTAATTCCAGCATTCAGAAACTCATCTGATAAAACATTTCAAACACAGTTCCTCACCCCACAGCTCTTCTCCCATAATTCCTCACCATCCTCACCCTCCTTGTCCCTCTGTATGAAGAGAAGCACCCAGGGTGAGCCACAGTCCCTCACTGTGGGGGGAGCAAATCTCAGCATCCTTCATGCTGCTGAGAAGTTTTGGGGTTTCATTCCTAATTACCTGTATATTCCAAAGGTCTTTCAGAGTACTTGAAGGAATCATAAGTGGTACAACAACTAAAACAAAAGGCACAACAGAACAAAAACTTACAAGAAATAATAAAAAAAGACACACTCTTCCTTTTAGAAACAAAGGGTCTTTGAAGATTTGTTCTCATGGTGTTTCAAAAATGATGCTTTAGTGCACATTTTTCCTTATTCTCAGAGTGTACAATTAAAAGGAAATGTTGAATTCATTTGTATTTTGCTGTATAGGACTCTCACAGAAACGATGAAGCCTGCACTGATCAAACCAATCTCTTGTAGTTACAGGTGTTACAGGCAACCTAATCCCATGGAAAACCTACTCCAGCAGCCTTGAGTCACTCAGCATTTCAGCTTGTAAATTTGATCCTTCAAATTTAGGATCTTCAATCAAATACCAGGCAGTGTATACAATTCTGTGCTTTTCTGGTGGTCAGAAGTTTTACCTCCCTCTGGCACTTGTAGATGCAGAAAGAGCAATTGTTTAAGAAACAGATTTTGGAAGTGTATAGCTCCAGGAGACAGAAAGTTATAAACCCGCAATCTGCAAAGTTCTGTAAGGCCTACAATGATTAAGGGTAACAGAGACATGGAGATGTTGGGCTCCTCTGGACATTTAGGGGTTCATTTGTATCAACCTGCACCAACCTGTGGGAGTGGCTTTGCTCACCTTGGGACAGGGACAAACCTGTTGGGTGCTGGGACCTCCAGTGGCTCCACTCTGAGATCAGCTCCACACTGTGCTCAACAGCAGGATTAAAACTGAGCCATCAACATTTCAGAAGCTCCCTCAAGCTCCCCTTGAGATCTGAAAAACTCGGAAAAACAAGGAAACAAAGAAATTGGAACATGTATGCTTATGCACAAGCACGAATTATCAAAAAGCATCAAAATTTGCTGTATTGAAGTGTTTTACTCTAAACATTTCTCATTTGTTTTCTAACTGGAATTCACAATAGACCAAGGAGGATAATCTCCAAGTTCATTACTGTGTGCTTCTCTTTTGAAAGATTTCATTTAAGACTTAATTCCTTGAAATACGTAAACTTTGCAATTAATCAGAACAGCATCGGTTTCTACATCTCCTTTTCCAATCACTGCCACAATTATAGATCAGCAAACTCTGCTCAGAAGGAGGTAGTAACTTCTGATAATTTTCTGGTTTAAAATTTCAGACAATGCAGAAAATTTAAAGAGAGTTTGTAGCCCTTTTAGAGGAGCAGAAACTGTCAAGAATATGATTTTCAAGGCAGCAGAGGGAACAGTTTATTTTAATTTTTATGCAGTTTTCTGTTTATGCAGTCAAGTTTTCTTACTGAATTTTCTTTTGAAGCGAGCATATTTAGCTTGTAAAATATTGAAAAGTTTCTTCTCATCTCTTATTTGCAGTTTTTAACAGAAAATAACTTCCAAATTTCACTTAAAATCAGAAATATTTTAAACATTTTAGCTATTAGAAACTATTTGGTGATGATATCCCTGGGCTACCTATGACATTGTGGGAAACAAAATTATGCATTTTTTCAGAAGAGTCCAAGGAGATACCATGACTTCCTTGCTAGCACCTTCAAAAAACATGTACTTGTCAAGGATTAAAATATGATCTTACTCTCTAATTCTGCAGTTAGCATATTATTAGTGAAGATTTGATTAAATAGGAAGGGAAAAAAGAGCAGCAGTTATCATCCCCATGTTTCGATGTGACTGAATGTGTTCAGGTGTCAGGAAAAAAAAGACAATATAAAAGCAATGTTTGTATTATTGCTACCATAAATAAGAAAAATACATAAAAGCAACAAATGTACTGCTCAGGAACAAAAGGCCCTTGTATTTAACAGCAGACCATTTAATGGGTTTTATTCAGAATATCTTCAGTTCCACCAGCAGATCTGGGACTTACATTAAGGTATCCAAAATTTTAGGTTATTAAAGGATGTCACTGATGACAAAAGAATGAACACTTAACTTTTGTGTAGCAGGTGTCCACCTGTACGAGGCTTGTTAATTGCTTAGAGAACCCATTACTTTGCACACCACCACCAAGTGAGATCATTCTCCAAGTCTTTACAAATTGCAAACAAAATAATCAGACTTTTTGTGTGAACAGCACTTGACCCTGCTGGTCTCGATTCCTCCAAAATCTACACATGGAATTTCCAGTCAGAAAAAAGAAAAGCTGACAACCAAACCTTTGACAGTACCACCACTCTCTGCTAATTCTTCAGGTTTTTATCATCTAATTTCCATTACCCAAATTTGCACAGTCCATTGCTAATGTCATTCTGGTTAATTGTCACGCTGGGGAGATCTTGAATAATTTGAATTCCTCATAACTGCAGTTGTAACTTGTCACTGCATTGAAGTATCTAAAATCCCAAACCAGTCAAACATATTAAGGGTATCAGGAATTACAAACCCAGACCAATTCCCTTATGTGACCACAGCACATTTTTCCTCTTGGTCCTGATGTATGGGTGGAGAAGAAAGAGCTTTACTCTTCAAGCAGCACTTCGGCATTGCAGAAAAACATAGAGATGTTAGAAACATTCACCAGGTAAAACTAAGTGTGGTGCTCTGAGATTACCGGTCACCGAAATATTGGAGCTGAAGCATGGCTTGCCAAGCTACACCAAATTCCCTGTAATTATCCCCTACTACTCTGCTCCCTGAGCTCCATAACTCTTCAGGAATTCAGCATGGGAAAACAGGGCATAAAAAAAAGGGGTACTGAACAAAATTCTCTGATTTTTAAGAGCTAAACCTAGACACTGAGAAACAAAGACATGACTGACAAACTGGTTAGTGTTTTAAAGACCCAGAGAGGAAAGTGGTTTCTTAGTTGTGACCTAAGTGACACTAAAAGAAAAGATTCCCCCTAAATCCTGTTATCCATGGAAGAATGAGAAGTGTGTGACAGATAGTTGTGCTATACAGAAAGGGAGGAGTGTGCGACTAGAGCCACATTGCAGTATTTGAAGAACTCCTCCAAAGCAGTGAAGCTTCTGCACTGTTTGTGGGGGGTCAGGAGAAAGAAAAGGCAGAAAAAAAATTCTCCTCTGCCTTGACTTCTCACCTAAGACTTCCATAATGCAAATCTCATGCCCAAATTATACCCTGCTTCTCAAAAAGAGAGCCTGAAAAAATTAACTTTTCAAACAAGTCAGGCATGCCAGTGATTTCGAGTCTTGTTTATGAGTCACATTTTGCCACTCGCGCAGCCATTATAATACATAATGAACATTTTTCTTTCAACATGCTTCTTCTACAATCAGAAACACTTTGATGGTTTCCTCTTTTTCTCTCAAAGCACTAGTCTGGGGACAAGAAAGATTTATTTACCAACACGTTCCTTCAGCAGCACTGTATTTTTTCATGCTCAACTATTTTGCCAGCCTTTGTTTTATGAGTTTTACACCTCTTTCAGTGGAAGAGGCAAGAAGAGATAATTATTTATATCTTACCATTTGTGACTTCACCTTAGCAAATGGGCCTTGGGAAAAAGGCAGAAGTGATGTGCTGCAATGAATGCTAGTAATGATTTCAGCTTTGTAACATAAGCTTAATGTTTTCTATAAACAGAAAAGTTGTGATTTTGGGATACAACTGTCCAAAATCAGCTCAAGGCACACTAACGTGTACATGACACCCAAAATTTGCCATGAGGATCATGCTGATCCTTGGTTAATTTGGAATCAAGACACCAATGACTAAACTGTCACATAATTCCACAAAATACCCCTCACTGGAAATTTTTGTAATTTGTGACTGGAGGGAAGTTGGAGTCTGAGTAGAGAGAGACAGCACAAAACACAGTGTAAATGTTTAGACTGAAATTATTCCTGTCGGGACAGACCTGTTTAAGCATCTACTTCCAGTGCTGCTTCACTTTACATCACATCATCCTGTGTTTTTCATCACAAAAAGTTCACTGCAAGGCATATATCAAGTTAGAAACCTTGAAAAATCACTTCTACTTTAAATTCATGTGTCTTCTACCAGGATGCAAGCAGGAAAAGAGACTTTTTAATTGCCTATGACATCTTCTTGTGGCATTTCTGGCTCAGTTACCTGCTACACTCTTTAATGAAAATGTAAACCAGAGACTGCAGCATTTTGCAGAAAAGCTGAAGTCCAAGAGGTCCTGTTTTAATTTGTGCATTATTATCTATTATGCTCACAGTGAATAGGTGATAAGAACAGGTGTTTCTGTTATGATCATCACTGGCATAAAGCCAAGCTATGGAAGGATGAACTCAGTCTTATGAAGGAATGATGTTTACGTGTGTCAAATATTTCTCTCACGTATCTGAGCATCTCCTGTAATTAATACATTTACGCTAAGAGTGTTAATGAGATACAGATAGTTCATCCCCAGATGAGTGGTGCCCAAGACAGCTAATGGTTTGTTAATGGTCAAATGTGTTAGTTGTGCTAGAGTACAAAATCCTCACACCCTCAACGTCCCAAGATCACATCTTAACCATGGCTATGCCAGGACAGAGGGAGAAAATCACCAAAGACATGTTCTGGTCTTTCCCCTAGGGAAATCAATACCTTCCCACCAAAGAACCACCAACTGAAGGGATGTCATACAAAATCACCTCAAGCCACTTAAATTACATCGGGTTTTGTTTATTTGTTTGTTGTTTGCAGTTAATAGCTCTTGCCGGTGACATTCTATTTTTCTTGTTTTAACCGTTTTTGGGTTTATGGACTGCTTGCTAATACTCTTACCCATATGTGCTGTACACGAAGGTGATAGGACAAAACTGGCACCTCCGTGACCATTTGCTGTTCCTGGCAATGAGGGAATGAGGGCTCCTGCAATGAGGGTACCTCAGCACTGCTCTTTTGGCCACTGAACCCCACTGATGCCCCCTTATCTTGGCAGCGATTTTGAGCCTTCAGTCCACGGAATATGCTTCATTTTTTGTTGTCACTGCATATTCTGCTCAGAGTCAATATTTCAGGGAACATTTTATTTGCTGTATCTCAGACAGCATGGAGATCAGGCACTGAATTTAGAGACCAACTCTGTAACCTTGGATCCAGGCATTATTCCTCCCCATCCTCAGTAAATGCAGCAGCTGAGAATCCAGCATGCCAAGGGATTGTCCCTGCCAAACAGAAAGCTAGTAGCTTATGACTGAGCTGTGCATTTGGAGAAACCTCCCTCACTGACAGTCCTTCGTCCAACAATAGGATATTTACCTTCATGTCCTGAGCAGTTTGGCAAACAGCCTTTTGTGCAGCTTTGTCATCCAGTGTTTGACTTAGAGATGTGGCAGAGAACCCCTTCCATAGGTCAGAATACCAAAGAGGGATCCTGCCTCCCACACCTCAACAGCTGACACCCAAGCAGTCCTTAAATCCTGAAAACAAACTCCAGAGTTCTACAGATTCGTGCACTGAGAGGCTAAATTAACTTGATGGGATCACTGTACACTGCATGAAATAAAGCACGTTTAATTCCTCTGGCTTCAGTGCTATTTTAATATTCTTGTTCAGTTGCCAGTAGACCTGAGTTATTGTTACATTACAGAACAGATGATAGAATGTCCCCTCAGAGCATAATGAGCCACAGGTCAAGTGACAGACACATTTTCCTAAGCATCCCAGTCTGACTGGCATTGCCATGGAGCCTATGAGATGGCTCAAACATCCTTCCCCCTTTACAAGGCAGATCAGTGAATTAGTGTGAATAAATGTCAGCCAAAGATAATAAACTCTTTCCTCAGCTTGGAGGAATATCAACCACATCGTACGATTCAGCATTAAGGAAAGCTATATTTATTTATGTCTTGATCAGGTAGTCGTCAAATACACTGAATGAGTCCTCTAGGAAATCACTAAAACTAGAGGAATTAAACAAATCATGGGTCATGCTACAGTACCAAAAGATAATTTTACTAGTTTAAGGTAGTATGTCCCTGAGACCACCTATAATCAAAAGCAAATGGTATGTTCACCTTGCAAACAAAGACAAAAAAATAGCTTAGCAAATTATGTTAAGACTTAAACAGAGATTGTAGGAGCATTTGTCTTTAGTATGTCCAAATATATTCTGAAGAATCTGAGCTTCAGTTTGTTGTTCCTAAACAATCGGCCAGAAAAATTTTTTTTTTTTAAGAAATGGAAACAAATGTGAGAATTTAAACTTGTATTGATTTCAACGCCAAATAAGACTGCTGTGGTGTTACACAGAACATGGAGAAAGTTGCACCATAAGTGGCTTTAAAAGATCCAACTTCCAGAGGGAAGAAGAGCAATTTGAGCAGTTTATGTGACCAGTTACAGAATTTGATCACACAGAAATTATACTCATTTAGATTTCAAAAGCATATTTTTGCTGTAATCAGCTATTGCAGTTCCTTGAGAGTCTTTTATCACACAATCTGTGTTTCTTTAATCTTGCTTTATGTCCCTGGCTCATATGTCTTTAGCAGTTTTACTTAACAGCAACAGAACTGGTTTATTTACAGGGAAAAAAGTCATCATACTCCCAAACCAACCACCAGCCTAACTATCAAAATTCTGGTTGCAGCTGGGTACTACCACACCATTTTTGTGCACACCCATGTATTTTTCCAGGCTACCAAGCATTAGTAGCTTGCTGCCACGATCATTTACCTTCCCAGGACTGCAGATGGCTGCAGAGACAGTCGGGTTTCCTCCAGGGGGCTGCTGGACCAACCATCTGCTGCTGTGATCAGAAAGGACTGCAAACCAGCTCCCCTATGGGAATCCAGCATGGAAAGTCAGATGCCACCACTCAGAACTGTTCAGAGGGCATGGTCAATGTATCATCATCACCAGCTGGGAATGTATGAGCAGTGAGGAATTTCACCAGACATTATCAGAGTCAGAGGAAGGGTCATGGCACCCCACAGTAAGATCTGATGTGACCCAGAGCAAAACTCAACCCTAAGTCAAGCAGCAGTTTTCTATTACAAAGTTTTTTCATCTTCCCAGAAGCATTTTTGTTGATGCTCTCTGCTGGCAATACCATGACTCTGGGCTAGACAATGCTTTATTCTGTAGGAACCAAAACTCCTACGTCTAAAAACCTCAGATGTGGAAAAGAATCCAACCCAATGAAGAATTTGACCCTCTATTCTCAAGCAGACTCTTCTGAGTTTTGAATTAATTTCTTTGCCCATGCTGTGCTCAGCTCAGCTCTAACAAAAGTGAAAAAAAAAAAAGGAAGGGTATTTTGGCCAACTCCAGTGACCTATGGTGGGAAAAAAAGCAGATATACCACCAGGAGTTGACACTCTCCCTACTGCAGAAGTCATTGCATAGGATGTGTAGGACATGTCATTGTAATGGGAGCTGGAAAGGATTTTAGCCAGCATGTGTTTTGATTTCACAGCTACCTTTTCCTTTAACCAGCAGAGCAGATGTGTTTTTTGCTTACAGAAGAACATTAATCCTTTAATGAGAAGAGGGATCTCATGCAAGGTGGAGACTTTCTGAGAGAGTAAAATCTATTTATCCCCTGTAACCAGGCCAAGCATCTTCAGTCCCACTACCACAGGAGGAGATTTCTGCATCTGTTCCCACTTCATTTTCTTAAGCTTGCCTGATGTCAGCAGGTACAATAGGAGTTGCAGACACTACCAGTAAGCCCTTACAGTGAAATATTCAGTGCCATGCTGCTCCAAGGCTGGTAACAGTGCCAGGCAACATTCTAACAAGCATCTAATTTCCCCTGGGCTCCCACAAAAGCAGCAGCATGTTTACAATCAACACCATAAAAAATCAAAACTTAATTGACACATGGCAATAAAGGATGAAAGTTTCATTTTGTTTTGTATCAGTGAGCATGAGCACATATTTGGGATTGAGAGAGAAAATTCCTCATGTCCTTCTGTACTCATACACACTTCACGCAAATTCTTCTCATCCCCAAATGAGCACAACTAAGTATGTAATGGAAAGATCTCCAAAAGGAGGAGAAAAGGCAGATTTATCTCCAAGTATCCCTGAAGTACCACTACTTGTAGTGAAATTTTGTGTCAAAATTTTGACAGAAAGTGTTCAGAACTCCCAGGACACTCACAACTATTTCACTCTCCTGTTGACTGCACGGAGTGTAGGGCTCTTGGCTGCCCACAGGCTTAACCTTCAGCTCTTGAGGTTTTACAGTATAAGGGCAGGATTTGAGTTTCAATTGCTCTTACATGTGAGTATCATAACCTGCAGAAAAGTGTTTTCCAGAAACAAATTCTGGCATGGAAAAACTTCATTTCAACACAATGCTTCAGACATCTTGTCATGGGCTCTGTTGCAGTGTCTCGAAAATAACAGTCTGTGACAGGAACTAAACTGCAGTGTTTTGACTGACACATGCCACATACTTCCTATATAACCATCCTTTTCCAGTGATTTTCAAGGATTGTGATTGTATCCTGAAATGCAAGTGGCATTTTTCTTCCTGTCCCTGTTGAGATACTTCCTTGACACTCTGTGCTATTGTGTCCTCCCAACACCAGAGCAAAAAGCAGGAAAATTTCTCAAAGGATTTTCAAGCCCTGGCACAGGCTGCCCAGGGCAGTGGTAGAGTGACCATCCCTAGAGGGATTTACAGATGTGTAAATGCGGCACTTGGGAATGTGTTTTAGTGGTGGCCTTGGCACTGTCGGGTTAGTGCTTGGACTTGATGGTCTTAGAGGTCTTTGCCAATCTGATTCTATTCCAACCCAATTCTGTGGTTCAAAACTCTCTACAAACTGAATTTTCAAATTTGCAAAGAATCATGTAGGAAAGTTGAAAAGGAGTAGCCTCACCTGATGGAGTTTTAAATCTGACAGATGTAAGTAGGAGAACCAAGGGCTACGGGGCTCAGTAAATAATATCTTACTGGAAATGCAAATTTCCCAAGACAAATGCAACCTATCGTGCTTGTAAACAACAGGTGGCTGGACAGGACAACCCAGGGTCTGGCAGTCATGATCCTCATCTCCAAGGATGCTCAGACAAGTCCCTGACAAGGAGACAAATGGTTGGGTATTTTTATAATTTTTTTCTTTCCTAAGGAGCCAGAACCCCCTGCAGATCCTTAAAGGTTCCTGCCCTTAAGAATGAGGATCATGCAGGACAGGCCAGGTGACACTTTCAGTGCCACCCTTGGCACTGAGCAGGGAAGGAGCTGAGACAACATGCAGACCGACCACTGCTGCAGAACCTGAGATAACAGGCTCGTTCTCCAAAGCAGCAGGAGCTCTGATTTAGAATTTTCAGCTCATACTGACCTTAGAAGGGATGCACTTGGCCAGTACTGGCAGAAATTAGGTATTTAAGGCCAAGGAAGGTGGGGTTGCTCAGACTGCTGTGATATGCCCAGGGCTTTCTCCTGAGAGGATATGCCAGAGAAGATGGTAATGAAGAAGTAGAGAAACTCTCCTGTTGCTTAAAACGCTTCCTTTCCCCCAAGCCAGGTTTCCATTTGACACTCACTTGGTCCCTTCCCACAAGCTGTCCTACAACAACCCAGGGAGGCAGAGAGGACCCTGCTGGGAACCTGGCTGCACTGATTTACAGCTCCCTGCACACTGCAGCTGAGTGGATTTGGGAGCACAGCGAGAAAAGACAGATCTACCCTTGCTCAGTGGCACCTCACAGGAAACCTTGGCAAGGTGTCAGGAGTGGGGATGAGACACGGGGCCAAAGACATGTCATGCCGGTGGCCAAAGTAGAGCAACATGCAAATGCAGAAACATTTGCTATTTAATTTTTAATTTGCTAACATTGCTAAACGTAGAAAAGAATTGGTATTTTCATTTTCTCCTGTTGCCATGTGCCTGCAGGGGTGGACATCTCATTGTGACATCACTTACTCGTGGATGGTGACACATCACTGAGTGGCAGATTGTGACATCTCCGGGAGAATTATTGTGACATATCACTGCTTATATCTGGATGTCAGCAGAGCCTGGGCCAGTCTGACTTGAGACAAAAATGGCCACTGAGAGAGATGGCAACTGCCCCATCTGCCAGGACTCTTGGAAGGATGTAGCTTCTGCTCTGCCCTGTCGCCACCGCTTCTGCCTGGGCTGCATCCTGCGGTGGGCACAGAGAAATCCCTCGTGCCCACTCTGCAGGACACTGATAGAGACCGTCAGGTTTTCTGAGCAGGGTGAATGGGACTATGTACAGTTGGTCATCACCTCCCCTGCAGAGTCACCAGAAGCCCGTAGCCAGGCAGGGAGAACTCCTGATCACCTGGATGAAAACAGCTCCCACAGCCCTGAGGTGTCTCCTCCATCTTCTCCACAGGGAGCACAGTCCCCAGCTGAGCAGGGGGCTGCAAGGCCAGAGCCTGTGGGTGGCCTCCTGCCCAAGGTGTGGGCAGGGCTGTTCCAACAACAACAGCACCTCCTGGACCCTGTGCGGCCCTGGCTGCAGCAGAAGTTGGAGCGAATATACTGGGGCCGGTGGTGGCTGGTTGAGGCCACAGAGAGCTGCATCCTGCGCCACCTCTGCATCTGTGGTCTGGATGCTGAAGGCTTGGCCCAGAGACTGATGGTCTTCCTTGACAGGCACACAGCACCACTGGTCCATGACCTCATCGAGGTTGTTGCAGACCGGTGCAGCAAGGAGGCCCAGAGACTTCTGCATCCCCACACGGCAGGGGATGAGGGCATCAGCCAAGCAGAGAGCACCAACAGATCCAAGTCCAGCAGTTTCAGCTCCAGCAGCTCCCAGGAGAGCACTCCCACCAGTGGCTCCAATGTGGAGGAAGAAGCTGGTACCTCAGAGGTCACTCACCATGGGGGTCCCCGCCACTCCCCATCTGTGCCCAGCCCTGCAAAGTGGGACCATCCCCAGAAGAAGCCAGAGCAGCTGGAGCAGCCAGCAGTGGCAGGTCCCTCTGCCCACGGCAGCAGCTGCAGCCCCTCTGCTCCAAGTCAGGGCAGGGGCTGCTTGCCTGGCGTGGGCGGGTGTGCCCAAAAGAGAAAGGCCCCTAGGCCTCTGGATTCTCCCCAGCCCAGCAAGAGGCCATGATGGGACTGATTTGACCCCTGCAGTCCTAAGGGAACCTTGTCATCATTTCAGATTAAATGATGAAACTTCATCTCTCTCTTCATTTCCCATTATTTCCCATTTCCCATTTCCTATCCAAGGCCAATGCAGTCCACAATGACTTTGGGAAGTGACATCATCTTTCCAGGTGGGGCTTCCAGAAGGTGTTTGTGAGGTCTCCAATTAGGTCAATCCCACAGAGCCAGGGGTCTGAATAAATCTATAGATGTCAGAGTCCCTCAGTAACTCCGAGATGACATCCTTAATCTTGCTTCATATATGATTTGGCTTGTGAAAGGAAAGTCTGAATGAAGAACCAAAAAAACTATGGAGAAATAGGATTCCATTGAAGTTCTTAGTTCTTGCAATTTTATGAGCTAATTTGAAATAGACTGTTCAAGTCTGTAAGGACCTAAACCAGAACCCAGTAGTTGCTAGGCAGCAGTGCCTTTGCTCCACAAAGACTCTGCTGTGAATGTGAGGTCAAGGGCAAATAGTCTTGTGATGGTTGACTCATTTGTTCTGCTCCAATCAGCACAAAAGGTGTTTTTCAATGATCTCCAGGGCCAGGAGGCCAGTATCTGACAGACGAGATGAAATTAAAGATTTAATAAAAATGGTGACCAGAAGCTTACTATTATTTTTGACACTAGAAGTTACTTGAAATTGAAACAGCAAGCCAACTTCTCTCACACAGAATAGTGCATGCTACACACAGCTGGACAGAATCCACTTTGAAATAATATATTATCTACTGTCTTAGTAACGAGTGACAATGTGCCCCATCCCCACAGCAGCAATGCAGTTGTTAAAATAAAGTAACCTTTTAATCTCTAATGCTGTGGCTGGCCATTTTGTTATATTACACTGTAATTATTGCACAGCAAGTTGTTCACTCAGGTGGAATAATGGACAAGGATGAGTAGTTTTTTAATCTTTCTTCTTTCCTTGTCTCAGAGTCTTTGTGCACATTTCCTCTCACCCTCCTTCTCTCCTTTGTCATGCACAGATGTGTTTTCAGGTCCTGGAAACCTTGATTTTAATGTTTAACTTTTCAGATACTGGTTGCTTACTTCTGTTGCCCCAGACAGGTACAGGACACCACAACAGAAGATGGAAAAAAGTCATGGTGAAAAGCTTAGAGCTAAAGCAGCTCGTGCATAAAGGGAACTGCACATACAGGAAGGAAGACTTCCATTTTATCTTGAAACTAGTGGGAACTATGACTCGAAATGTGACTTTTGACCTGGATGTCTCTGCAGTCAGACTCCAGGATACCTGATTTTAATTCTGAGGAATTCATTCACAGCACAGATCTACCCTGGAGCTGTTGGTCCTAGAAGTACATAGTGCCTTGGAGCAGTGTTTCAGGGGTCGAGATCCCCAGACTCCCAGTTTCCCCATCTGTCAGCTTCCGATGACCTCGAGTGACAGACAGGCTCCAGTTTCTTTGTTCTTTGCTTTTGAAAATCTCATGAGCTTCAGTTTTTGCTGGAACTGTCTTTTGGTTTCAAAAGGCAGGCCATGGGAAAAATCAGTGGCCAGCACTACTGACCAGCATCATGGCTTGAACAGCACATGTCTTCTCAAAGTTATTTTCACCCATTTTCAGTTCTTTTCCTCAGAAAAAAATTAATTCTTAGATGCTTTTTTATATATATGGAGGTTTCACACAATTTTTAAAATAACCCTGCTGATTTTTTTTTTTAATAAAAAAAATCCTACCTGAGTGAAGACATGTGTGACCTACAAACTGTTGGAAGAACGAAAAAATCAGGATAGCAGTTCTTTGTGCTTGTTTTGCAAGTCAGTTTGTTGCTCTCTATCTGCTGTTTCTCTCTTTTGGAGGCAGGCTAATGAATGACAGGGTTTAGTAAATATTTGGCCTGAAAGAGTAAAACTGTTCTTATTTGGGTGCATTTCATCCTGGATCCGTGTGATTAACTGTCCCAGAGAAATCTTCTGTTGCAGGTGTCCATTCCTATTGACTCTTCTTTAGGCTTGCCATTCAGGCACAGGCAGTCCTCTAAGTGTAGCACCTTACCAGAACTCAGGACCATAGTTGAAAGTACAAGGACAAAATCTACAAGAGCACAGACTTTTAGGTAATGAAATGCTTCCCAGTTTCTTGGCATCCCAAATGAAAATGTTTTCTGCAAGACCCACAATAGCTAGAAGAGAACTTCTCCTTTTGTGAGAAAGAGCTCCCAAAGATAAGAAAAACTAAACAAAAGGAAAAGACAAAAACAAGTATCTCTGTGTTACAGAGGTTTAAGAAATGACTCACAAAGAATTATAATGGAAGCATTTAGACAAACTTTGTAACACTGACTAAAGCCCCCCTCCAGCTGGGAGCTAACTGAGAGCCAGCGCCAGGGTCCCATCATCTGTCAAACTGTGGGCAGCTTGCGAACCATTTAGATAAATGCCTTCCATCCTTGAAACACTTAAAGAAAACCAAGCTATCCCTTTACGCCAGATGAACTTTTGGCAGAAATTAGCAAACATAATTAATCTAGCTGTATGCTGGATGTATGATTTGTGCGATATCAAACAGACCATTAAATGTGTTCAGAGCACATGGGCTCTTAGTCGCATATCACCTGAGCCTGTAAAGGAAGATTTGGTGAACACTGGCATAAGTGAGAAACAACATGAGCACCTTTGTGATGACAGTTCTTGAGGTAGATTCTAAGTTTAAAGACAGTTTTTTTCCATGTCCATTTTGGTCCATTCCTCTTGGATTTTGGCTCACATTTCACTGACTATACCCCAGGCTCAACGCCAGTATTCAGAGATAACTCTGCTATAGCCTTCTCCTTAAAAGCTTGTAGCTAGCACCACTCCTTGTCATCATGGCAATTCCCACCTGTCTTCTCTCTTCAGCCATTTGGCCTCAGGATCTCTGCAACAATCCCATCAAGCTCTGCAGAGAAGAGAGCAACAGGGTATTCATCCCCAAAGTTCTCCGTCACTCAGTGGACCAGCTTACTGTGAGTGACCAGCGAACCTCTAAAATGGAGGGAGGTGCAGTGGAGACAGACAAGGGACATATGCTCATGAAGCTCAGGGAGTGTTTCGGTGTGTGATCCTCTTCCTAACTTCTGGAGAAAGGATGCACTTGTGTTTGTAAGCATCACAGTAAGCACACAGGAGAAAAATTTTGTATTTACTTGGAAATTAAGCGAAAGGAAGTGGAAGATCACATGGAAAGTTTTACAAAAAATTTAAATGCTTTGCCCCTCTACAAACCTTAAATCTTTCTCTGCAAAGATTCCCCACAGCACACTCTCTGTTCCTTTTGACTGGCTGCTTTCAAGAATTGCCCCAGAAGGACGACACTGCCCATCCTCTTTTAGCTGCTCAGATGATGTCTGTCTGCTGTTCCTTGCCCATGACTTCCTTGCCTTACTGTAACATTCCCAAGGAAACCTGTGGATTTTGGAGGTGATGATGTTAATCCAACCTATAAATAATACAGCCTTGCAAAGAACACACTGGACCATAATATTTGCACATTATTTGGTCTAAATGACCTTGCTCTGATTTCTACAGGGTCATTTTGTAATTTAATGGTTCAGCTGAATTTCTTGTCCTGAAAGATTAAGTTTCTCATCATCTCATTCAATAAAGATGGAGCCATTCCAGACCTTCTCAAGATGAAACCAGCCATGAGAATACTGCATATGTGTGTAGATTTTCTGAAGTGATTACTTTTCTTGTCTAATTCTACAGAAAAAATATCCTGCTGAAAAACAATTGCTGTAATTTAACTGAAAGGCTGCTAGGTAAAATTTATTCCAAAGTATAAGTTTAATAAAATTATATGTAAAGCAAAACATGAATACTGACAAAGTGTCTTTGCAATGCTATTCTACACATTTTGTGTTGATGGCAGAAATTCCTACTCTTTTTTTTTTCAGTCCCACAACTACAAAGAATGTTATAAAGCAAATTGCAACTGAATATTTTCAGCTCCTGCAAAAACATTAGGCAAAACAGCAGAAACAGTTGCATTTGAGCTGCATTTCCAAAGCCAGGGTTTTACTTTACTGCTTAAGGTTAGAGAAGGGAGAAGGAGAGGATGTGTTTGTTGAACATAAAGCCATAACGGAACTGCAAATTCATTCTGTTCCTCCCCCAGATGGATATTCTCATATTTAAAACATGATTGAAAATTGAAGCCAAATTTCAAGTGACTTTATTTCAATCAGCTGTGTTAAACCATTATAAAGAGCATTATTGGTCTGGCTTACGAAGTATCTGAATGAATGACAAGCAGAAAATCTGCACATTTAAAATGATACTTTCTCGAATAAGTCAGATTTTCCAGAGGATTCAGAAAGCTGGTTTAGCTTTGGTATGTTGAGTGGGGGTTTCTGTGTCTAAAAGAAGCCAAAATACCTCACACCTTTGCTTACTTAGCTCAAGGCAAACAGGCTCTGAAGGGTCACTCAGCTGCTACGGAGGACACAGATCCTGGATTCTGAGCATTTCCAAAAAGTGCTTGCTTTATTTGCAGGCAGAGAGAAAATATGCAATCAAACAAAAAATTAAATCAATTGAATTCAGACATTGCTTTGCCCTCCATTAAGCCACAAAATTACAAGCTAGTCTTCTCATTAGTACAAACACAGAAACACTGACAGCCTTGGTCTGGAGAAAAAGGAAGACTGTCACTACCAGTCACCTCATCGTGATGAGAGCAGTCAGCGTTGGCAGAGCTGCTCTGCATTTAAGTCTCCAGCCATCACATTGACTTATTGTATTCACACTAAGGGAAAAATGCAAAATAAACCCAGTATTTACCTCCAAATGAGATACTGTGAATTTAAATCTCCTTACTTGTTTGTCATCCAGGCATTTATGCCAAAAGGGAATATAACATGAATCCCACAGAAGACTCCTTTTCACCCTAATAACACTGTTACTCTGCTGGTCATTTAAAATAAGTGATATATTTTAAGTATCTGTGCCTCTGAGCTCTGAGCTCTGGATTTATATCCACATTTCCTACATAAATCCAACTGCCATTTTACATTTGTAATTCTGTCCTCAGGAAGCAAGATCACGTAAAGCAAAGAGGTGAAAAATGCAACTTAAAGGTAAAGCTCTAAAAGATTCTGTCTGATTAATTTGTACAAAATTAATTTGTAATTTAATTTAAAATTATTTAAACTAATTTGGAATTTAATGTGTAAGAAAAATTCGCACATTTCACAAAACACCTTTGTGATGGAAAATGGTCTCTTAAGGCTGCATTAATTATAGAGCATGTAATAGAGGATGTTAGGTGACACTAGAGCACTCATGCAAATCCCTAATATAAAAACTCTACTTTTAAAAATGAAATAATCCAGGCAGTCCCACCAAAGGTTTCAAACGCCATCCTCACAGTGCTAACATGAGCAGGACACTTGGACAACCCGCCCACCCCTGAAGGGTGCCTGAAGCCAAGCTCAGATCTTGGCCAATGACTGGCTTTTTCCTGCTCTGTTTTCATGGATCATTTCCCTGCAAACTGAGAAGGACAGAAAGCCCTGCACTGCTCTCTGGTTGGCAGCAGCTGTATGACCTGGGTGACCAGGAGGCTCCAGCCACTGCGTGCTGCTGCTTGAAACAGCTTCAGGCACCATCCCCCTGAAAATGTGTTCTGGATATCTGCACAAGGAAAGATTGATCCCACAGAGACAAGCTCCAGGGCTATGAGCCATGCAAGGAGAACAAAAATAACAGGTGACATGGAAATTGAGGTGATGCCAAGCAGAAAACATTTAAATTCATGTCTTAACAGAACAGACTGAAAAGATATTCTGAAAGATAACATCAGTTGCTAAATCTTTGAGATAGGAGGTGGAAGTAAAAGGACAGATCACATCAGTATCATCTGGATCACTGCTCACATGGATTTATTTTCACATTTAAATAATCCATACTGTATTGATTTCAGGAAGCCTTGCTCACATACAGATTCCAAACCCTAACAGGCTGTAAGGTGCCTGATCCCGTGCTGTTTATTAAAGAACACCATCCATTGCTTAGTCACATTTTCCTGTCCATTAATCTAGAGGCAAGTATGATGCACCACACAGTGAGAAGAAAATTACATGTTAGAAAGGTCTAGAAGGGCAAAAGCTAGAGGCAGAAATGCAAGTTAATTTTGACATCTAGACTACAATCATTTCCAAAGGAGACCAAAGGAAGAACACTCATTAAACTGCCACTCACAAATTAGAGGTAAAACTGAAGAAGTCTGAGGGACTCAGTTTTGGTTGGTAATTCCTGGCTTCAAAAGAGGCAAGTTCAAAATTCAGGCTGCACTGCTGTACCTCAAATTGAGTAACCTAATCCTGGGATGTCTCCAAGTAACTATTACTTGTGAAAATTCTGCTCAGAAAAGGCATGTCTTGGGATGCCAATGCAAGCCAATTTCCTATGCACATGCTCTCTTCAGAAGGAACATGTGTTCCTCCCAGCTGGAGTGCAATCCAATACCATGGGAGGGATTTCTTTTCATCCTTTGAAATTATATTTTTATTAATACTTTTCTTTGTAATACTCACTTCATACATTTCAGTGCAGGTCAGTTTGCAAGTTGGTGAAGAGACTCAATCTCTTTCTGCCTTTAAATATTTGAGGTAGCATTTCAGTAAACACCAACAGAGGGAAAGTTGCTTGTGTTATTGCAAGTCTGGTGTAATTCCATAAAAGTGTTTTTGGTGCAACCCAGCACCTAGCTCATGGTTGAATTTAGTCAATGGTAGTGACCCTACTTCATTCCAATTTAATAATATGAGGTCTTGGGAGAGAATAAAAGTTACAATATGCAGAGTATAAAGGAGTCAACATTACTTGGTATCTCCACGTGGAGTTTTTTGAGCCACCTGAGCTGCAGTTGGTGGTTGCAGCACCTTCCTCTCTGCTACCTCATGACAGCTATCAGCAGACCAAAGAGCAGATGAGAAGTTTTGCTGCCCTCCCCTTTGTTTGTACAGAGACTGTTTCAAAAATTCTTTTGTCAGGATCTGGGCCAGAATACTCCTGGATCAGACAAATGACAGCAGTGCTCCAAAGGAAGCTTATTGGCTGAGAACCCAAAGTTAAGGCTTGTATGGTTGCAATACAAACTATAAAGAGAGTCATTCTTTAGCAGAGAGGCCTCACAACAATAAAATAAAATTCTCCTCACTATTACAGTCAGAAACAGAAGTCACCAATTCTCTGGGTTTTTCCTCCCAAAACCTTTTAGCAAAACACTGACCAATTCACATAAAAAATTAATCGTATCTAATATTTCAAAAATCAACAACTGTTGCGGTGCATCTTGGCCCGCTTGGGGCTCACCTCCTGTCCTTCTACGTCTTATTACCCAATGGGCTGGTGAGTCCGCCCATTGGGAGGGTCTTTAGGCGGGTCCTGGGCTAGAAGGCCTTGCTTCTCTTGTCACTCTGAGCCCGTCTCCTCCCCCACTTCTAGAAGGTTCTGTTTAAGTTGGTATATGATTGGTTTGTTCAGGTTGTCTCCTCCCTTGTTGCTCTGTGATTTGTCGTTTGTACCTTGGTTCCTCCCATTCAGTTTATCCCTATTGGACCTCATTGTAAACTCCGCCCCTTTTTCCCTTCCTTAAAATCCCATGCTCTGTTCATTTTCCTTCGGATCGTCCCTGTCCCCCGGATTGGCAATAAACACTCTGATCTATAACGGGACATCCCCTTCTCTCGGTCCTTTGTCTCTGCCTCTTCGCCTCCTTCACCAATGACGCCAGCTCGACCCGTTCCACGGCGGTGCGTTCCCTATTCAGGACTTTTAGCTGCTTTTCTATTTTCGGTCCTCGGCCGAACAACCAGTCTCCTGCAGGGCCACCGGGCGGCCCAGGGGTCAGGCGACTGCAAACAACCTAAGTAAGATTTTTGATTTGGACAATTAACTTCTTTTGCAGCTGAATTAGAAGACACAGGTTTGATTAGAACAGTGAAACTCCAGAAAAGGAGAGGTTCAGCTGCCTTGAGTATCCTTTACCAACAGATCGTGTCAGAAATTCAGACATCCTTCCTGGGGTAACTGTGAAATTAATGTTGTATTGCACTTCTTGTAGAAGGTGTGTGCCCAATGAAATGACTGAGGTGCTGTAAGGCATCTGTTCTCCTGCTCGATGTTGATATCTGTGACCCTCCTTCTTCTCCGGTCGTCTCCACAGATGAAATAATGAGCGCCATGGTTTGAACTCTGCCAGCATGTGGGAAGTCTCACCTGATCCACAGTATATGGGGACAGAGGCACGAGGAGTGCCAGCTCCAAGGCTCTCTCTGAAGGGCGTGTTACATGTGTGCAGACCTGTCCCAAGTCCTGCCCTGCAGGGGGATGACGACCTCTCCCCACAGCTGAGTGAGGACAAAGCACAACTTCAGAGGAAGCCCCAGGAAGACAAGAAGGCTGCACAGGGATTGGCTAGACAGAGATAGACACAGCTCCTTGGGGATGTGACTTGACACACAGACTGGATGTGTAATTTGCTTCTCATTGGATAAGCTGAGAAGAGTTCACAGTGACTGAGATAGTTACCTCACCAGTACATGACATTCTCTTACAATTATATAGAAATCTCCAGTTTTTCACATACATTGACTTCAAACTACACTTGCTAAACAAGCATTTTATTAAAATGCCAGGTTTCAGCCCCTGAGAGCTCATTAAAAAGGGTGACACAGAAATCACTGCCTCCAAGATAATTCCCTGAAATCTGTGTGAAATGAAAGAGGGGGGAAATAGCAAGGTAGAAAATACAAACTTTTAGCCACACTTGGAGCCAGATATATCTCCCTCCTGAGCCCTTCTAATACTTCACTTCTGTAATTCAAAAATGGTCACAAATTCTTCCCTTCTCATGAGTCAAAAACCTGTTTAGCCTTCAGCAACAAAAGGGTCCTCTCATCCTGTTTATTTTATTACACAGATCTACCAGTCTGCTAAAAGTAGAGATGAAGGAGAACTGAAAATTAAGACAAAGTTAAGCCTGTGCCTGAGGTCTCTTTTTATCTACAAAGTGCCATTACACATTCATTCCCATTTTGCCATTCAAAGTGCATTAGAATTCTATAGTTCACAGGAACACAGACTCACAGGATGGGTCAGGTTGGAAGGGACCACCGTGGGTCATCTGGTGGCTCAAGCAGGTTCATCCCAGGGCACAGGATGGTGTCCAGAGGTTTCTGGAGTATCCCCAGTGAGAGAGACTCCACAGCCTCTCTGGGCAATCTGATCAGGGCTCGGTCACTGCACAGGGAAGAAGTTCTGCCCCCTGTTCAGGCGGAACTTCCCGGGAATCTGTTCCTGCCCGTTCCTCTTGTCTCACTGCTGGGCACCACAAAGTAGAGCCTGATCCATGCTCTGAGCCCTCCATTCAGACACTGGCAGGGATGAGGTCCCTTCTTAAAAGTCTCTCCTTGAGGCTGAACTTCTCCTTCAACCTTTCCTCATAAGAGAGATGCTCCAGTCGCTTCAACATCTTTGTTGCCCTCTGCTGGACCCAGAGTCTGCTTCATAACCTCTTGCACAAGGCATGGTTATGTTTGCATCTCTTTACATCCTCACTGCCATCAAATGCCTGGCATCTGTGTTTGATGAATTGTCCAGTGTCACCGAAGGCACTCAGCACATGGCTGGGTGCCATAGCTCACCCTGTAAAGCAGCGGATCGGAACCTGGAAGCCACTCTCCACACAGGGGCTTATGTTACCATCTTCAGGTGCTGGTCAGGAGCAAACAGAGTGCAGAAATTGCTGGTGAGGACTCAGCTTCTCCCTTCTATTGTTCCAGTTCCCCTCTTGCAGGCTCCTTCAGAGCAGAGTCGCAGCATTCCCAGGAACAGAACTTGCAAAACACAAACATTTAGAGCAGAGCTGCAACTGGATCTTCAAACTGTAATTTGTCCACATGAAAGTGCTTTAGTGTGGTTGCTTTCTGGCAAGCAGCAAATTCTAAAAAATCCCTTTGATCTTCCTCCATCTCTTCCCAACAGGTGAAGGTAAGTCACAGCTGCTTCTGAGTTTCTGCTGTGTGAAGGGACTTTTCAAAGGTCACCTGGGGATGGGATTTGAGCACCCTGCATCTACAGGCCTCCTCCTCTCTGCTGTCTGCACTGGCTCCCTGCAAGCACTCAGCACCTGATAGGATGCTTTTCTGTCAGGCATTTCCTTCAAGAAATATTTGCTTTCACAAGCACTGTCTTTTGACGTAGTTTCATGAAATTTCCAACCACTCACCTCATACGAATTATTCTTTATTTATGTTATTCCCGGCAGGTCTTGACCCACAGGTGCTGGGTCACAACTAAGACCCTGTCTTGAAAGTCCACCAGAAACAGGTGAATTCTATGTTATTCCCTGGGCCTTCCTTCCAAGCCAATCAGTCTGGAGGGGAAACAACAAAATGATAGGGGTGATGAATTGATTGAGAACAGCCCTGTGGAGAAGGGCTAGGGGATGCTGGAGAAGGAAATATCGGATATGAGCTGGCACTGTGTACTTGCAACCCTGAAATGCCTCTGTACCCTGGGCTATGTCTAAAAAGGATGTTCAGCAGGTCAGGGGAGGGAATTCTGCTCCTCTGCTCCACTAAAACACAGGAATGTGTTGCCCATGGATGTTGTGGATGTCCCATCACTGGTAGTGTTCAGGGTCAGGTTGGATATGAACCTGGTCGAGTGGAAAGTGTCCCTGACCACGGCAGGGGGCTTGGACTAGATGATCTCTAAAGGTCCCTTCCATCCCCACCCTTTCTATCATTTCATGATTTCAGGGCACATGGGACATTAGGGGAAAAAGAAATGAAATTTGATCGTGGCAGTGAGTTAATGGGGGGATGCTCTGGTGCACAGATATGCAAAGAACTCAAGATGAACACAGCACCTTGGGGAAGAGTCCTCTTAAAGCATGAAATGCATCTCCTGGAGTATCTGTGGCCTTAGTTTCCTCAGAAAAGAGGGAATATCTTGGTACTCTGAAATTCCAGCTGCTGCCTGCATATTTAGACCTTTAAAACTCAAATTCCAAATGAAAAGAAATAAAAGTGGCAAACTACAAGTCACTTAAGCAAAGAGAAACACCCTCCCAGTAACAACTCAAAAAAGTCCTCGTGAACAAACTTCCATTTTTTTCCATGTGGATTGTGAAGCACCTAACAAAGGTGTATGAAAATGGACACCCTCCATATGCACAGGTTTGAAGAGAGATCTCTGCACCCTGAGGCACAGTGACGTGGTGGTTGCACACAGCATCCTCGACTCACATCAGCCAACCCTGAAACTAGGAGAAATTAGTTCCAA